>CM060259.1:1565776-1870776 GCA_030684275.1 Acipenser oxyrinchus oxyrinchus | reverse complement strand
TTTTATAAAAATACATCCCTGCCTTCTAAATAAATATAGGCAGCTGAGCTGGCAGGGAAAGGACATCTCTGCTGAGGCTAAAATTAAAACTGAAGTCACTGATCTGGAAGTTGTGGGTTGTTTTTTTTTTTTTCTTCCTCTCTCAACACTTAAAGAAATGCAAAAGTGGAAGCAGTCAAATCTTTGGGTCCACAATACTACTCTTGACAGTGGAGAACATCATTTTTTCCTGAGCTTAAGAATTGTGATTTTAAACTTTTGTCTTGAATTTAATGCTGTTTTTTAATAGCGAACAAAACTAAAGTCCTAGATTTACTTGAACTGTATTAACAAGCAACGCAATGTAAAATGAATGTGTTTTAAGGTTAGTCTAAAGTTACACAACGCCCCATTCATTCAAATAGCCAATTGTTCTTGCACTATTTTATTTAAGACTCTGTTCTTGGTACATTATGGTAATTGAAAAAAAAAATAGAGAGAGAATCAGTGTGCATTTTTGTATACATTATCAAATGGTGGGGATTCTTACTTGGCTAAGCTTGGATTCACATGTTTATAAAATGCTTTACCTGAGATTTTACTTTACACTTTACCTTAGTCCCACGTGCTCTGTGCACCAGAACGAACACTTGGGGGCCCTTTTTTAACACAACTTTTAAAATGTATTCATATTTAATATTGGACTATCCCTTCCATATAGCTTTTCACACACGATGGGTACAGTACAAAATTGCTACCAACAACTGCAAATATAGCAGCTTTCCTGGACCCCTGTCAGTCAGTGACACAGAATCCAGGCAGTCACTTGGGTTAGACCTGCTTGGCCTTGCCATTTAAAAAAGGAATATTCTGTAGCTGGTCTAAGAAGATTTTTTTTGTAGTTGTAGGGTATGTCTAAAACTGAAAATTCACACTTAAGAACATTTTTATTTTTTCCTCTTGCATCACCTAAGCCCAGAACTTGTACTAGGGGAATGGCAGTGCAAGGAAATCTGGGAACTTGTCATTCAAACCTAAACACGAGGAGATGACCAGTTGCATTCAGTTTCCATGATTTCGTGATAAAATGGCATTCTGTTTCTGTGGCTGCTCAAGCTGGGGGAGGCTAACGGTTAAGTAATAGCAGCCTTTCACATAGTCAGGTTTCACACATGCTGTGCTAGAGTCGGAAGAAACCAACACCTGCATCTGCTTCCCCCAGTAGAGAGTTCAAGATTGTAAGCTTGAACTACTGTGTGGTCTCATCTCAAGAACAACCATTAGTTCAAGGGGGCTGTGTTGGAAGTTGGCTTGGGTCACAAGTAAAGAAATTTTAAATGGTGGTCTCTACTCCGGCTCTTAATGGACAACTGAAAATTCCTGTTTAGTTGATAACAAAACAAGGAGAGAGCAGCCTTCTATTTTTAGCTCGTTAATCATTTATGGGCCCTTGCTTATCTGAACTACCAGGTTGGGTTTCAAGACCTGTCTTGTGTCGAGACAGATTACAGGAGCCAAATACTAGCTGTTTCTGACAACATGACATGGAACATGTTTTAGGAGAACGTGTATATACACCTTTCAGAGTTAGTGTGTGTAAATAGGCTTTTGGTTAGTTTATCAAACTTCAGTTTCTTTGTCAGAATATGCTGTACGTGTACAGTCTTGCGATGTGCAGTTTGAGGCACGGGACCTTTTTCACTTTAGTGAAGTTTGATTGGGGTGGATGTGACCTTGTGAAAGCCTACGCGTGGTCACCCCCCCCCCCATCCATTAGTGTTGCACAGTGATTGTAGACGGAGTGGCTTGTTTTCCTGTGTGAAACAAATAGTCCCGCTACACATGATTAACCTTCCACCCATGCGCCATTAGAGCCCAACTGCTCCCTGGAACAGATCTTCTTCTTTTTTTAAATCTAGTTACACTCTTGGGATTAGCGAGGCACATTTTACTGAAGTTTACTAAATGCTTTGTGGCTAACCTGTCATGTTTCCACCACAAATAGACGGGTTCAGCATCCGTCCTCCCAGCTGACAGCAGAGGGAAGGAGTGCGTAACGACCAGACTTCTATTAACATCGATTACTGCTTCAAAGGCCAAGGGCGATATTGCATTTATTAGAAACTATCACAAGGAGGTGCGTGACACTTTCCTTCAGGCAACCATTGAAGAACCATGTCTGCCAAAACCCTCCCTGTCAGCAAACCAATCTGCCTGTCGTTAACTGTCATGTGGGGAATATTAATGGAAGGAGTGTGTGTGGGGTGGGGGGGTTTATTTATTTGTATTCAGGGTTTTATGCAATTACTGTTAGAAATGTGGAGATTTTTTAAAATTAAATGCATTTTAAAAAAAAAAATTTAAATTAAATGATTTTAATGCGTTATGTTTAATGTAGACCCATTGTTTCACTGTGGTTGTGAAGGCTGCACATATGAAAAGGCATACTAGCTGTTAACATCTTTACAGCTGCTATTAAACATTCAGCTTCAGATGACAGCTGAGAATGGTGTGCAGTTTCTTTAAGGAGCTGATAAGCAAGTCTGTTTATTGAACTATTCCTTTTTGCTAGGATTATGCAACTCAACTCGTCATACTGATTTTAGTTGACCGTATGTAATGTATGTATGTATTTTAGCCTTTTCAAATTGTTCAACACCTAATCAAGGTCATTTTCAGTGTTGATGATACTTAACATGGGTATACAGTGCTGCAGTATGCTGTGCCTTTTACTTAAAGCCACAACGTTTTTCCCTTCATCTGATTTAAGACACCTGTAATTGAGATGTCTTGAAATATTTCAACATTAGTTTAAAATAAGAAAGTGCTATTGATATATTTAACTCTATCATTTACCATGCATGCTATCCTGGCATGACAAGGATCTATCAACAGGTCATGGGTCAGTAGTACTCTATCGCTGGTCCATTTGTAATTTTATATATGTATAAAATAGCTCTGCAGATAATGGACAGGACGTGGTCTCGGAGTCTCCCATCTCAACCACCTGACCCTCTTCAGCCAATGATAACCGCCTTTGGCTGCAGCCTCCAGACTGACAGTTGAGATTGGGCTCCTGTCACGCAAACCACAGGGTTTGGATACATATGAGAAGTCAATCCTGTTGCCTCCTGTCAATATTGTGTACCATGAACTATTTCTATATCTATTTAAATCTACACTTTGATTTAGACCAAGCCTAAATGCATCATGAGCGAAGCCCAGCACTCCTGCTTGTGCCTGCAATATAAATGGACAAGCATTACTCGACAGGATTTGTTTACTTGTAATCCCTTTTGGCAACACAAACTCCAGCAACATCTGGTCCATTAGCAGCAGGAACCAATTCTGTAAAACCGACAGGAAAATTCAGTGTGATGAGAAGGGAAGACTATCGGCCAAAATAAGTCTTTCAAGCCCCCAAGGACAGCTGGCAGAATATCTACTGAAATAGCACTTTTTATTCCTCCAAAGTGCGCCTGGACAAGGCCAAACATTCCAGTAATTTTGTACTGCCAGCGCGAAATCAAAAAAATACATTCCCCTCCTTTTTGTTACAAGCACTCTGGTGAAACCCTAAATGCATTTTTCAACGTGTACCTATGCGAATGCCCTGATAGTTTGCAGTGATGTTCAACAATAGAAGTGGCCCGAGTTGTTGCTTTCAAATGAGAACTGACACATTGAAAAATGTGAAATTTTGAAATCTAATATGAAATAGTGCACTATTCTGGCTTCCGGTAGACTTGCAATTTTATAGTTTTGTAGTTTCTTTGATTTATTTTTTATAAATAAATGTCACACTCCAATTGTAGGCGATGCAAAACTTTTGGCCATTGCTGTATAAGTTAGGTTTATAAAGAACATGTGAATTTGTGTAATTCATGTTTTAAGAAAATCAGTATTCCTGTGGCGGTCTGTTAGCTTTAGAGTTAGGACTACACCACTGATCTCCCATCAGGACGAGGAAGCAAAGTGTGGGCTTGCAAGCTAAAGGGCTGCTACTTAAATTGAAAACGAGAAAACTATTACAAACATCATTATAAAAGGTTAGGGGGTGAGGGAGGAAAGAAAATCAACTCTTGACAGCTGCCTATGCTCAGAATGCCCTGTAAGCTCTTGCTGTCATTCCTGATAATTTGAAAAGCTCTGGCTGGGCCTGCTCAGTGGGGCCTCGGGCCTCGGGCATGCTCAGTAGATTGTGTGCTTCATTCTCCAGCTGAGGCAGCCCCTCCCTCCCAGAGGACTCTTGCAGCCAGTGCTTAACCTGACCCATGCTGACTCCAGGGCTGGGTTTTACCCAGGGGCAAATCAGATTTGCTGATTGTGTTGCAAAAGGATATTGAGCAGCAGGAGAGGCAAGGAAGGACATGAGCTTTTTATTTGGGACACAAAGATAAAGGTTGTGTTATATGAACTGTCTATAAACTTTTAATTCCAACACTATATTTTGCATTCTCACAAGCCAAGTCAAGAAACAAAAAATGTAAGTCAGTATCAGTGAACTTAATCATTTTACCTAAGGCACAATGCAGTTTTATTTTTTGTTTTTTTATATAACATTGCCTGCTTTGCAATGAATAGCTTCTGGCAGATCTAATACTTCCAAATGCAATGGAGACGTTTCATCCCAGGTTTCTTCAAAGTACAAACACCACATCAGAGCTCTGCTGGGCTATCCTGCCCTAATTTGCCCAGTTGCTCCCAAATAATATACACAGTAATCGCCCCAGGTGTTCTGAAGGAATGTTGCTCGGGGGCCTGGTCCTCAGGGAGACCCAGGTGTTCTGAAGGAATGCTGCTCAGGGGCCTGGTCCTCGCGGAGCCCCAGGTGTTCTGAAGGAATGCTGCTCAGGGGCCTGGTCCTCGCGGAGCCCCAGGTGTTCTGAAGGAATGCTGCTCAGGGGCCTGGTCCTCGCGGAGCCCCAGGTGTTCTGAAGGAATGCTGCTCGGGGGGCCTGGTCCTCAGGGAGACCCAGGTGTTCTGAAGGAATGCTGCTCGGGGGCCTGGTCCTCAGGGAGACCCAGGTGTTCTGAATGAATGCTGCTTGGGGGCCTGGTCCTCAGGGAGCCCCAGGTGTTCTGAAGGAATGCTGCTCGGGGGGCCTGGTCCTCAGGGAGACCCAGGTGTTCTGAAGGAATGCTGCTCGGGGGCCTGGTCCTCAGGGAGACCCAGGTGTTCTGAATGAATGCTGCTTGGGGGCCTGGTCCTCAGGGAGCCCCAGGTGTTCTGAAGGAATGCTGCTCGGGGGGCCTGGTCCTCAGGGAGACCCAGGTGTTCTGAATGAATGCTGCTCGGGGGCCTGGTCCTCACGGAGCCCCAGGTGTTCTGAAGGAATGCTGCTCGGGGGGCATGGTCCTCACGGAGCCCCAGGTGTTCTGAAGGAATGCTGCTCGGGGGGGCCTGGTTCTGGGAGCCCCAGGTGTTCTGAAGGAATGCTGCTCGGGGGCCTGGTCCTCACGGAGCCCCAGGTGTTCTGAAGGAATGCTGCTCGGGGGGCCTGATCCTCAGGGAGCCCCAGGTGTTCTGAAGGAATGCTGCTCGGGGGGGCCTGGTTCTGGGAGCCCCAGGTGTTCTGAAGGAATGCTGCTCGGGGGCCTGGTCCTCACGGAGCCCCAGGTGTTCTGAAGGAATGCTGCTCGGGGGGGCCTGGTTCTGGGAGCCCCAGGTGTTCTGAAGGAATGCTGCTCGGGGGCCTGGTCCTCACGGAGCCCCAGGTGTTCTGAAGGAATGCTGCTCGGGGGGGCCTGGTTCTGGGAGCCCCAGGTGTTCTGACGGAATGCTGCTCGGGGGGCATGGTCCTCACGGAGCCCCAGGTGTTCTGAAGGAATGCTGCTCAGGGGGGCCTGGTTCTGGGAGCCCCAGGTGTTCTGAAGGAATGCTGCTGGGGGGGGGGGCCTGGTCCGCCGGGAGCCCCAGGTGTTCTGAAGGAATGCTGCTTCTCTGTCCCGAGTCCTCATGGTGTGCTTGGTGGACACTTGCTCACTCTTCACTACCTGCCCATAATTGGTGTTAATCTGTTCTGCTGTAGATGTCCATATTTCAGTACTTGATGCTTCCTTTATGGATGTTGGTCTACAGAGGGATTTAGCTCTGCTGCTTTCCAAATGGAGCCAGAGAGCTCAGCTGCTTTGGCATGGTTATTGTCAAGCTCTTTGGCTGTTGACTTATTTTATGTGCTGCAGTATTCTACCAACATTAATAATGAGAATACAAACAACAGTTTTTTTATTTATAATAAACATTAGTAAGAGTCCCAGCAAATGGTCGAAACAGGCAGCCTGGAATGAGCATCTGGATTTAGAGCGAGCTCAGGTTTCATCAGGAATACACGGCACAAGCCAAGGCTGGAGCAGACAGATGAACAAATGGAGGATATCTGTGCATGTGACAGCAGTGGGGTTTAATTGAACAAGGCCTGGGAATGTGAGCTCTTTAACTCTACACAGTAAACCTTACCGTAGAGGCAGTTAGTCGTCCCCCTTGTGATCCAGTGTACATGACTGATAGGTCTTGACTCTTGAGCTTCTAGAACATTTGGAACCCCAAATGGCACCGACACCCTATACTGTGACCTACTTCTGTATTCCAAGCCTTTAAATCAGATTTAGAATATGCAGATTTTTCAAGCACCACAGTGTGGCAAAGGACACCTCCTACCAGGAAGAACTGCCTAAGCTTTACAACGCATATGGCTGGTTTCACAATCCCGGATTAGCACTAACCTTAACAAACACAAGGTAGTCCAGGATTACTGCTTACCTCGGTCTGTGAAACCAGCTGGTAGAGTTCTTTCCCAAAGTAAGATAAAAATACAAAAAAAGATTGTTGGAGGCCAATGGCAATATACTGTACATACACAGATGAAAAGACTGGGAGGTAAACTGTACACATAAAAAAAAAACCTTTGTGTAAAGACAGGAGGTTTATTTGAATATCTGTTTCTGCAATGTGTAAATGTGTGCTAATGAATTATTTCTACAAATGAAATAACAGAACTTGGCAGGTGGTCAGAAATGCCAAGTGTATTGGCAGCCCTGCAGGAGCCCATGTTGAGCGGGTGATTGACAGGCACAGGCGGGACTTGCTGACAGTTGAAAATCTGCTGCTTGCTGGTCGTTCGGCCTGGTGGGAGGAAGGGGCAGGGTTCAATATATTTTTAAAAAATGATTTCAATACCCTGGAAATATAGAAAATGGACAGTGTATACTGTTAAAAGGGCAGCAGTATTTAGATACGATAGTGTTTCATTCATTAAAACACAATGCTCACCAGACCCCAGCACTTGATCTCAGTCCCTTTATCCCTCCGCCACTTTAAAAATGTATCAACGATATTAACAAAGTATGCGAGTAACAAACATATTTCCTACCAAGAATAGAATTCACATGTCAGATGACCGTGCTGTGAGAGAGTAGGTCGTCATACACCCATAGCATGTGGAATAGAAACTCATAACACACCCTTGACCTGTTGCAAATCAATCAGACAAGCTGCTTCTAATAGGGGAACATTTTACAGCAAGTGAAATTGCTTTTTGTAACAAATATGCATGTATGTTTAATACAAAATGGGCAAGTGCTTCTTAAGAAAGGCCATTATTTAAACCAGCCAGTCATGCAGGCACAGAGGGACATATTCACTCCTATTTTTTTAAAATAGGTAAAATACTTTTATAATTTTACAAAACTAAAACCACAAAACTTAAATTATGTATTTAAAATTATTTTAAGGATTCTCAATGTGTTTGGTATCTCATTTTGTAACATTTAAAGACAGGAGGCCTGTCATGTCTTCATCAGTGTTTGTAAAATAAGGTTACCACAGGTAGTTCCCAATCACACCTTCTGCACTGGCGCAGCGATATTGAATTAATCATCACTTTGTATGTTAAATGATCGGCTTTTCTATGAAGAAATATCCTGCATTTGTTTACATTAATATACCCTCCTGCTGACACCCCCACCAAACTGTATTTCTCCTCTGAATTCAATCCAAGTCACACGCAAGTGTAATCTGCCTTTGCATTTAATAGCCCTGTATGACATTTACCGTCAACAAGCGCAATTCATTTTTGCTATTTTTTATGACTCATGTCAACACTCTAGTTTGTTTCATGTATATTTTTTATTGTATTAAAGTATGACTAAAGCCTGTAATATTCTAGCATGTATCACTGACAGGTAACCCAAGCAACAAAGAAGATGCATACATATTGTATTGATTTATTTTGAATACTACAATATATAGTTGTGTTATGGGCACTAAATTAAATTAAATTGTTAGGATTTAGCTGATATTGTAATATACTTCACAAACCATGTGTCTATATATATATATATATATATATATATATATATATATATATATATTCAGTGGTTTGCAGAAGTATTGGCACCTGAGTGTACTCTACGACACTTTCAAATTAGACTTTACATGTAGAATCTACACAAACTACTCCACATTGATAAAGTTAAAAAATGCATATAGAATATAAATAAGTAAGATTTACAGAGAAAAACAGATTAATCTCAGTTGCAAAAGTATTCAACCCCATTTGCTACTGCAGCCATAAATCAAGTTTTTTTTTTTTTTTTTTTAATATACAAAGTTTCAGCAGTTTCAGTTCCTTTGCTGCCATTGTCTTTCTGGATCCAACAGTTGCTTCCCACCATCTGTCTTGCGGTGAGAAGTTGTTTCATGGTTGACTCGAGTTCCCTAAATCCTGACTCCCAGCTGGTAACAGTTAAAATCATGTTTTAACTGTTACCATGTTTGACATTTCAATATACTGCACAGTGAACGGCTGTGACTGTGATAGAAATGTACGTGAATGGTGGGCTACACTTTCCAGATTTCATTTCTAATAGATTTAGATGTTTCCACTCTTCACTGTAAAAACAGCATGCAAGCTGAGCACATGTGCTTTTCTCCCAGACTGGACCCCACATACACATACGCACGATCCTGTTTGTGCAGATATACACAACCCAATTAAAAGTTCCCTGCTTCTTGAGACCTAGTCCAGCATGCACAGGTATTTTTCATCAATCTGCCTTGATCCATAGTGCAAACGAATAGTCCCTGGGGTGTGCTTTGCTAAAATACTAAGTTGTTGTTGTCAGTGTTTTAGAATCTTGAACTCCTGTTAGTATTGCCTCGTTTTTTTTTTTTTTTTAAAGCCAACTGGCCTCAATTCATTGTTTCCATTAAAAGTTGACCTAAGTGTCATTTTGCTGCAATTACACATGCAGTTACCTTGTTGTAACCAATTAAGGTTTGTAGTATTACCATTTAAGGTCTGTAGTACGTGGTAGTGTTGGAAGCAGGAGGTTAGTAAGGCTTTAACATAATACTGTGATACCTGAATTGGCCTGTCGCCTTTAAGGGACTGAACATTTGCTGCCTGAGACAGTTTGATGTTAATCCTAAGTACACCTCTCATTGTCTTCCATTGAAAATTGAAAAATAAAAATACATTGAGGGGTTCAAAGGCTGGCGACTGCTTGGTTCAGGTGAGCAGAATTACAGGCTAAAAATCCGTTGTGGTGGCCCCAGTACCACACTGCTTATTTGTATGCTACAGTATTCATGATGATAAGTATTGATAAAACATGCTTTTCTGCTGTAGCCACTGAACCACACCAACAGCCACAATAGGCAGCAGGAAATCTCTACACTTTTGTTGGCATCTGTCTAGTAAGCTTGGTTCAAACTGGGGCTTGTTAGTCTGCTCTTGAAAGGTACAAACCTGATACAACCTGCCTGTTCTACTGAATGTTAAGAAGAGGTAAGAGCAGTCAGCGATAGCTCCAGTCCTGTTGATATTGCAGTCTGCTCTCGTCCAATTTGATATATATATATATATATATATATATATATAAATATATATATATATAATTTTTTGAAGTGGGATATGCTGCTTCCATTGGTAAATGTGAAATATGTGGTCAGAATTCTATAAAGTAAATTCTATACTATCTAATATGAATGTGCATGCATGTGATTGCTAAAAGACACCAAAGTTCGCAAAGTTCGCATGCCAGTCTAACCGAGTAAACCACGGATTAACACACAGCAGCAGAATGGCCTGGTGAAACCCTGTGCCAGTTCATTCAAATTTACTGACTTGCCACTAAATACAATCAAAAAAATCCTCTACGAAGTGTGATTTTAAGATTGACCGCTAGATGGCGACACAGCACATTAGCAACAGGAAGGTCTGTTCAGTATTATGTTTATAATCAGACCTACTGATCATAAATATTGTCTCTAAGATGACCTGCAACCAAATGTTTCATCTGAAAAAGAGCATCTTTCAACAGCACTTCTAGCATCCTGGGAGGAGTGCCCTCCACTCAGCAAGCAGCACAACTACAATATGCATGGCTGTGTATGACATCAGTTTAACAGCCATCATTTACAATATGCATGGCTGTGTATGACATCAGCTTAACAGCCATCATTTACAATATGCATGGCTGTGTATGACATCAGTTTAACAGCCATCATTTACAATATGCATGGCTGTGTATGACATCAGCTTAACAGCCATCATTTACACTATGCATGGCTGTGTATGACATCAGCTTAACAGCCATCATTTACAATATGCATGGCTGTGTATGACATGAGCGTGACAGCCATCATTTACAATATGCATGGCTGTATATGACATCAGCTTAACAGCCATCATTTACAATATGCATGGCTGTGTATGACATGAGCGTGACAGCCATCATTTACAATATGCATGGCTGTATATGACACCAGCTTAACAGCCATCATTTACAATATGCATGGCTGTGTATGACATGAGCGTGACAGCCATCATTTACAATATGCATGGCTGTGTATGACATCAGCTTAACAGCCATCATTTGCAATATGCATGGCTGTGTATGACATCAGTTTAACAGCCATCATTTACAATATGCATGGCTGTGTATGACATCAGCTTAACAGCCATCATTTACAATATGCATGGCTGTGTATGACATGAGCGTGACAGCCATCATTTGCCATCTGCTGTCTTGGTCCCATCTCTGCACATGTCAGGGAATGTGGGTGCTGATTGTGTTTGAATGCTGAATTCAATGTCAAAAGGTTTATTGTCCAGCAGTCGTGTATCTAAATAGGGAGAGAATGTGGTCACAGGTTCTACTCTCTTGTGCTCTGAATGCCAGCAGATGGGCAACTGTAAATCTGTAACATTGACACCCTGCACGGAATGACACACTATGGAATGAGAGAAAGACTAGCATCCACACACACGTGCATCTCATGCACTTTCCTTTATAGACTTAAACCTACAGTATAGCAACAGTCCACCCACGATCTTCTGGAATGAGGAGATTATATATGTATGTATGCATACAGTATGTGTATATTATTATTTGTTTATTTAGCAGATGCCTTTATCCAAAGCGACTTACAGAGACTTGGGTGTGTGAACTATGCATCAGCTGCAGAGTCACTTACAATTACGTCTCACCTGAAAGACGGAGCACAAAGAGGTTAAGTGACTTGCTCAGGGTCACACAATGAGTTAGTGGCTGAGGTGGGATTTGAACCGGGGACCTCCTGGTTACAAGTCCTTTTCTTTAACCACTGGACCACACAGCCTCGTGTGTGTGTGTGTGTGTGTGTGTGTGTGTGTGTGTGTGTGTGTATTTAATATTGTACTGCACAGAAGCTATACTGTGACAGCTATAATGACTGCAACTCAATATTGCTGTCACAGCTCTTTTGGACAATTAATTCAAGCCATTATTTGTGAAAGTGAAATATTTAAGGCAATATATTTATCTTGAAGAATTTTTATGAACCATACCACAGGGCCTACTATATATGTGAGCTCAAGAAGTGCTTATTTTCATTCACAGTTAATAAGAAAAAAAACAAGCTGTGTTGTAATGTTCTTTATAATTATCACCATGTTTATTGCAAAGCAGATGCAAACATAAAACCACTGTATTGAAATTCTGAGTCAGTAATGTGAGGGTATTAAGCTATTAACACACAGTCCTTTTATTACTAATGGTGTGTGTGTGTGTGTGTGTGTGTGTGTGTGTGTGTGTGTGTGTGTGTGTGTGTGTGTGTGTGTGTGGATATTTACAGTCAGCACCCTTATATGTTACCCAGATACACATGACGAAAATGCGGCAAAAACAAAGCGAACGAGACCAGCTATTGTATTGTAAAAATTAATCATGAAACAGTTTTAGATACTGTGATGGAATTTATTTATTTATTTATTTATTTAATCTGTGATCTTTAGAGTTTTGTTGCTTTTGTGCATTTTCATTTGCAAGTGAACTGTACAATTTTGAATATTGACTTTGGATTCTGCTTAAATTCTGGAAACTGGTAGTTTTTTTTTATTTTTTTTTTTAAATCTTTTGCTAAATTGCATTGCCTTTTACGTTTTAAGCAGTTCTGTGCCTGGGTAACATTTTGATTTCATTTTGCTGTTGGGTCGTTAATGGGGAATTTTACATGATACAACAATGCGTACCGGATTTTAAAGTATGTACCGTATTACAGTCCACGTGTCCACAGTCGTCACTTCTGGCAAGTGATTTTTTTTCAGAATCATATCGTTCTGAATTAAAATATTCTGTTGAAAATATAGTGCTGTACCAACCAAACCAACTGTAGTAGGTACATCTAAGTGGAACCCTACTTGTTTTAAAACATTCGTTCTTTTAGCTATGTATTTTTGACATTGTATCTTTTTTGTGTTCCCTGAAAAAAAAATGGACAAGGGTTGGAATGGGCCAAAATGAAATAATCAGATATGCGTCAGACTCGTTTAACCGTCGCTGAAGAAAATTGTATAGGGTCGGATATGTGAGTGCTATGCTAGGATATAGCTCTAGTATACAGTAAAGGCATTGGCCCTCTAACACTACATTTGCATTACATCTCATGTCAACAGTGTCTTTTATGATGTCGGTCAACTGCGAACATATGGTACAAACACCTCCTGGCTTCACGGTACACTCGTCCACTGCAGAACTGCAGCTAAACTCATGTGACTTGTTTGCACAGTCTGGGGACTGTGTTTTTAACGCGTGTAAGTTGCGGCTTGGTCGGGGGGTCCTGAAAAATATAATGGAAATGCAAGTAGCGCAATAATGTAGCAACAGCCTTCCTGAAGAACAATCTTCAGGGGAATGTAAAGGTAAGCAGTTTTATAAACATTGCTGTAAACGCTGGTGTTTGATTCGTGGATTTGATGAAGTTTTCGCGGTGTTATTCAGAAACTTCATGGTGACAAATACAGGAGCCGAGTACAAAGGGAGCTGGGACAGCGCGTATAATTTAAACACATTGTACACCGTGGTTTCATTTGTTACCGTAACTTGTATCAGGTTGTAAACATTTTCTGTTATGTTTGTATAATAGGATTACAGTAGTTACGCTCAAAAGTGCCGCATTGCTTAACTACGATTTGATTTTTGAAACTTGACGTTTTACAGAACAGGTTCATCCAGACTAATATTGTTTATACATTTCATAACGTGAAAAATATTTTGTCGCACGAAATTTATCGTTACATTGTAATGCATTCAAAAGTTACAGGCAAAAATACTACACAATATGCCGCAATTAAAATAAATTCTTACCTTGATATGAAAAAATATATATATTTACAGTTTCATAACTTGCATGATAATAGAAGTCATTATACGTGTCTGGAACCAGTATGTGTTATAAATATAGATAGTTAGAAAAACGTTTCCATTTATACCTTTTAATCTAGAATACCAATATGAAATAAATGCATAAACAAATGCAGCCATATTTATGTAGTTTATAGTTAAATTAATTTATTCAAAGTACATGTAAGTTGGAACAAATTATATATCGAATTTTCACTACACTGTATTTACTTTTTTTCCTACACAGCTGAAGGACTTTTTATCCCAAACGTACTAAAATGATTTTTTTTAAAAAAAAAACCTTTTATGTACATGCAAAAAAAAATCCATGTGTTTATCTTTCGTTTATATAGAATGATTAGAATGATGTGGTCAAATTACAGATATTATAAATATTTTATAATTATACACATAGTATACTCATAGTCAGGATTCGGTCAATCACCGAAAAAAATAACCATTTTGCGATATGAGCATTTATAAATGATCAAAGAATGAAATAAATTATTTTGATGAAATTGCTAAATGGAAAGCAAAGAGCAAAGCGCTAAAGAGAAAGTTCCTTCGGTCTTTCAGTATAGCCCAGTGAGTGCTCAATATGGTTTCTTTCGAAAATGTTTAAGCGAAAGTAAAAATACAGTGATTAGACAAAGGTGGACTGGCACTTGCAGTTTAAATACTGTGTATGGAGTAGTCTCATAAAATGACAATACATTTAATTGTGTTCGTTGTTTCCTCAAATTGTATTTTCTAAACAACAAGACGAGAACATTACGAAAGTTATTTCAAACTCACTTGGAGTTTAATGTTTGAGATCACTATCCTAAATTGTTGACCCCCTTGCAAACGAGGCCACGCTCTCAATTGGTTAAATTGCTGCATAAATAATGCATACACAAATAATGAATCAATGACGTATCTTATAAATATAACTTACTTATTTTCTGTTAATTCAATTATATATATATATATATATATATATATATATATATATATATATATATATATATATATATATATATATATATATATATATATATATTGTATTAAAACGTTTGGATTTCACTTGATGTCCATTTTTAACATCCCGCAAGTATTTGCTAGATTGAGCAGCATCTTTAAGATCTGTTCAGAAACTGCATTTGCTCAAATCACATTTCGCAATTTGAGTCTATCGCTTTACTCAAAAGACCGAAGAAGCTGTCTGTTTTGCGTTTCGATCTTTGCTTGCTTGATATTTTCCATTTCGCAATTTGATGAAAATAATTTGCTCAAAGATCGAAATAACCTTTCATTTCGTTATTTGATCTTTTGTAAATGCTCAAATCGCGAAATGGTTATTTTTTTTTTCAGTGATTGGTCGAAACCTGACTGTGACTATACCTATAACATATACATAAAAAGACACATGAACTATTCTGCAATCATTTATGTTGAATTTTATTTAAAAAGCAGTAGGCCTGCGCATCTAGCTCCGGGGGTAGGTGTGTGCGTGTGCGTGTGCGTGTGCGTGTGTGTGTGCGTGTGTGTGCACAGAAAGCACCGTTCTTAATGATTTGTCCGAAGGGTTCACAGCATATTCAAAGTACCAGTGTGTTGGTCCTGGTCGCGTGCCCCACGCAACCGCCATAGGCATTGACAAACACACTATGCACACACAGGCATTGACAAACACACTATGCACACACAGGCATTGACAAACACACTATGCACACACAGGCATTGACAAACACACTATGCACACACATGCATTGACAAACACACTATGCACACACAGGCATTGACAAACACACTATGCACACACAGGCATTGACAAACACACTATGCACACACAGGCATTGACAAACACACTATGCACACACAGGCATTGACAAACACACTATGCACACACATGCATTGGCTATAGATTGTACCATATACTGGAAGTGTGCATTATATAAGCGGCGCGTATTTTAAACGTTTGCAGTCAACACACATCTCCTGATTCCCGCACAGTCGTCCTGCACGTGATACGGGCATCGTGGTGATGACCTCATAATCGAAAGGAACAGTAAAAGAACATGCATGCTAGGAATAACCAAGCCGCCAAAGACAGTGTTTACCCACACGATGCTTTCACAAGGCACGTTTGGCTGTAAAAAATATCGATCTGGCAGCAGTGACTGAGGGAGTAGCCTATAAAAAAGTCGCATGCGAAACGCTTGCATTACCTATTAAATGTTACCTCAAGCTCAATGAACAAATACAACGCGAATTTGTAGCATTTTTGTTTAAGAAAATCTATATTTTATTGGCGTTCCAGTACTTTCAGATTTAGGACTACATAGATAGATAGATAGATAGACCCAGACTGTGGCAGTCCTCATGTGATTGGGTGATTTTTGATTTTATGTCGTAACTTTTTTATTTCTTTTAAAAGCTTGCAGGGAAAAGATTCCCGATCTTCCCCTTTGTGTGTTAGTCACCCTGGGAGTCAAGGTCGGAATGGATGGCTGCAGAGAATCACCTGCGCGATAAGAGGCAGTGTACGCGCTGAGTTGGAAAGCACCCGTTTGCGAGATGTTGTGCATTTTGGGTATCCCTATCGGTGAGATGTCTGTAGCAGACAGCACTTTTCTGAGGAACTCGGTTTTGAAAAAAGTTCCGCTGCCATCCGTGACTCCAAGGGCAAGCCTACGTTTTTGTTTTAACTTTTATGTTGAGGGCTGTTTGTTTTCGTTTTTATGTCGGTTTTAATTTGTCTTGTCTAGTGCTGTGTGTATGTGTCTGGATACGAGAGAGACATGAAACAATGTGTTCTTGCTCTAAATGAGTTGCTGCTATTAAATTATGTAACAGTGTAATACCTGAGAGAACGACTGAACAATGTATCGAATTGAAGTATTTGGCTGAAACGCTAACAGACAGTACTAGTTTGTGCAATATGAGAATCGAAACAAAAATATGTTTTAAATAAATGTGATTATTTTACATCCCAGACATTTTTATTGTGTGTTTGTTGTACTTGGTCAAGACCTTATCCTCTGGCCCAAATAAAATAACCTGGTGCTAACAACCTAAAATCTAATTTAACATGAAGGCAATGCCTTGAGCGGCGTAGACGGCTACCATAAATTACATTTTAAGCCCAGCCAAGCCCTCGCTATACACTATATATATATATATATATATATATATATATATATATATATATATATATATATATATATATATATATATATATATCACACACACACACTGCGAGAGACGCTGCTTCTCTCTAGTTTTTATTTTCCAAAGCGGAGTTGCGCTATTTTTTATTTTTTTAAAACGAAATGAAAACCTAACTCCGTTCCGAGTACTGACTAAACACTTTTTCTTTCTTTAACTTGATTAACCAACCGAGCAGCTACTCTGCTTACCGATAACAAAGAGAATGCACCCGTACAAACACATTAAACAAAAGGTTCGCCAAACTACCTTGGTTTCCTTTTCCAGCTGTACACACTACAGCCTAGAAGCCATAAACTGGGGGGTTTGTATACCCTACACAATCATGCAGTTTGGCTGATGAGGCCAACTGCCAAAATCATTAAACAATTCACATAATTACCCAACAATGACAATTAAGGCTTCTGGGGAATGTATTCCTGTGTGCCACAGGACTACGCTCTCTGCTCCTTGTCTCATAATGCTTTCCAGCTGCTGAAGAAAGCTTAGCGTTACCCTTCTAAGAGGGTACTGCAAGTACAAGCATGTCACTAAGCGCTGTTGAAACAAATATTGGTCCCTGTCTGCTGGCGCACTCGGCTTAAGGTTATGTATTTCCAGTTGAGGACACATTTAATATGACATATTGAATTAGGGATTTGAATGAATCAACCTATGCACTTGATGCGTGTCAAATCAACATTGTACTGGTGTAAGGTTCCCAGACTTGTTATTCACTTGTGACATCTCATCACTCTCATCTCATCTGGTTGCAAATGAACTCTGAAGCACAGACAGAAGTCTGCAGAGAAAGCAGGGCTACTGAATTTGAAGCTTTAAAGCTGAGAGAATAGGAAGCAACTGTGTGGCTTGGAACCTGGTTTCAGGAGACTAGGTTTGAAGCCACTGTACGGTACACCAGGGGAGACTTGGGGTTTGATACAGTAAAGATTTTATCCACTAAACCTTTTTTCTGGTTTTTAAGCACAGCCTTTCAAATTAGTTGCCTTGCATTTAAAAATGTCTCTCGATCTTCACAGTTTTAAATCTTCTGTGATTTTCAAAAAGCATGACTGCTTAAAAAATAAAACTTCCTTCAGCAGTGACTGGTACGTATGTACAATTATAAAACCATTAGCTCCTCAATAGTAAACATTTTAACAGTCTGCAATTAGAACAAACTACCTGATTGCTGACAGAAATGCAGAGGAGATTCTGAAGTCTGGCAATTTGAGTCGATCCTTTTTTTTTTCCATAGTTTAACATACCAGGTGTTTTCTTTGTTGAATGTGAACATTTAAAAAAAGGAAAGAGCAATACACACAGCAAAAGATATACTGTTTTTTTAATTTTATTTATTTTGTTAAGAGGGTAGGAATGTTTTACACAAACCGTTTACCGGGTGAAAGGACATAAGCAGTTCTCATGGTAGAACTCTGAAATAAATACTCTGGAAACTCTGAGAACATTCTTATTCTATTATTACTTTTTGGAATTTGTGAATTAAAGACAGCTGAAAAAAAGAGTACCTTGTACAGTGAAGACAGACGTCGCAGCTGTTGCCAGCTGTTTGCACAGAAATATGAAACCGATATGGGTTTGAATAAAGGTTGCTGTTGGTATGTATAGACTTTTTTTTATTGAATGGCTCACATTTGTCAATAGGAAACTGCAAGCTAATGCATTCTCAGAGGGTAGTCTGAGGATTACAGTGGAATATATTGTACTTTAATGATATTTGCTTAAACAGCTAACCCTGATTTGCAGGTCGTTGAAGAAAGCCACGCTGGATGACTGATGCTGCTGTTTATGATTTCATTAAGCATGGCCAGCCACATGACCTATTAGCACAGTGGAATTAAACTGTCGAAAGCACCTGGATCTCTTAAATACAGTTGAATCCCAGGAGCCTTTGAGTAGTCCCTCCCTGTTTGAGCAACCAGATTCAGAATCCATATTTGACTGTCATGAGCTTTATGTCAGCACGGAGATATTTTTAGATCGGAGGGTCACTCATCTCTTTAGGGTTGTGTAAATGCAGGGGGTATATGTTTGTTCAGATGGGTTCTGTTTAGGGAACCGCCTGTCAGGTGTTCAATCTGTAAAATCTTTGTGAGGCCAGGCAGCTTTTCAGGCGTTTAGTTTTCTTCTGCTAAAGTGCTGCGCAATGTGCACTTTGAGCAGCGCAATCATGCCACAGAATGGACCCACCATGTGAGTGTCATTTCCTGCTGGCACTTTCAGAGACACAGAATGAAAGTAAAGCCTTCGTGCACGAAGCGGCTGTTTATCTGTTTTAGCATCTTTTATATTTGCTCCAGTTGACTTGTCTCATGGCATAGAGAATCTGACCCGATCGTGTTACTGGTCCTTTAATGTTTTGGTGTTTATGGCCTTCCTGGCCCCAGTTTTATGGCCCTGTCCCTATAAAACACACTTCTAAAATAACAGAGCTCTGAGATGGCACCTGCTGGGAGAGGTGGGATGGAAGCAGCTGCTAGTTCCTTCATTGCTACAGCCAGTTAACTTATCCTCCAGAGACCACATCCCACATTTACTATACGAACTTTGAATACCATTCTGTGAGGATGGAACTCAATACACTGACAACATGTATACAACAGTATATTAAAGTCACTTTTTTGATCATACAATATAGCTTGTTGTAAATTCATACATGTAGCAAATAGAATTGAAATCCAGTATTTGTTTGTTAAATAGAATTCAGATTGGTGTCTTTCTCTGCCCTTTTGAAAGACACCATTTCATTTATGTTACATAAAGATATATTAAAGTAATTTCTGAAACACCCTTAAACCAGGAAACTGACCTCTGAATATTTTCACATTCTCATATTGAATATATCTGACTACAACCTGGATACAGGTTCATCTTTCCTGTAGTCCCCTAAAACTGTGTGTGTGTGTGTGTGTGTGTGTGTGTGTGTGTGTGTGTGTGTGTGTGTGTGTGTGTGTGTGTGTGTGTGTGTGTGTATGTATCTATGTAGCTATTTATTTTGAAAGGTTTAAGTGAATTACAGCTAAGGTTTTGGATCACCCTATAGAATTCACTAATTTTGCTTCATAAAGTTGAATAAAACCTGCTGAATAATGTTACATTAACATGCATACCAGTTTGTTGTTTCACATATACTTAACATTAAATGCTATACTACTATTATGGCTTCCGGCAGACTTTTGCGATATCATTTTGTAGTTTCTTTTATTGCATCATGTTAAATAAAATATCTAAAGTATGCTCATATAGTTATTTTTTTTTTTAAATTATGTCTCAATCCTAAAATTGTAGGTGCTGCTAAACTTTTGATCATATCTGTATATCTGACACCATTCATAAGCAACAGCTGTGGAAGGGGTTGTTTTTTAGGCTGACGATCATCCGTGTAGAGAAAAAACAACAAAAAATGGTAAAAGACAGTTTTAAGAAGTGTGTGTTTTCAGCTTCTAAAACAAGCTTCTCTTGGTTTACTGCTACTCCTGATCTCATTGGTTTCACTGCTCCTGTTCCACGTGGAAGGAGGGGCAACAATGTTTCAGAGATGTTTTGATTAATGCCAGGCCACCCTAAATTTAGCTTCCACGTGAGAACTTATATCAGAGGCTGGAAAGGGCACCCTAGTTGAATGGGAATTCCACAGCGACTGCTGTTGGGCCGGGAACAAGATGTAGTTTGTTTGCTTCCTATGAAATAAAACAAAAACCTTTTGATTTACTTGCAGTGCCACCTCCTCCAAGTACCAGGAGAAGAAGCCTTTCCCCCTTGGCATCCCGCTTGGCGGGGGGGGCTCGAACCCTCTACTCCTGACCCCGGCCAGTCTGCAGCTCGCTCAGCTCCAAGCCCAGCTCACCCTGCAGAGGATAAAGCTGGCACACACAGCCGTGAACAGCAACACAGCAGCAGCTGCCACCGTTCTGAACCAGGTCCTCTCCAAGGTGGCAATGTCTCAGCCCGTGTTTAACCAACTGAGAAGCGCTTCTATGGTCAGCACTCCCCATGGGCACGCTGGCGGAACTCAGCTGGGCTTAGGGATGTCCGCAAACAAGTTTCCGTCCGGCGGATTGCCCTTCCCGACTCAGAACCCGGGACTGGGGCCTCTGGTTGGGGGAGGTCAGAGCTGCAGTGGGAGTCTACAGAATCAAAACCCCAATGCTATGGGACTGAATCCCTTTGGAGGGATGGTGCCTCAGGCTTCAAGCCAGCAAACCTCGGCACCCATGGGCCTTGCTCAACCTGGGGGCTCCTATGCGAGCAGTGGCTTTACAGACTATGGAAATAATATGAGTGTTCCTACTAATTCAGTTTACACCTCAGACTCAGAGCGAAGGGGCCAGTATGGATTCCTCAGTGGGGTGCCCAGTGCTTTAAATTCTTCTGGGAAATCAGCTGAGGGGCAGTACATGCCTTCCAGCCAGTCAAAGCTGGGGACCCAAGGTGGGTTTCAGAGGGATTTCTACATCGCAGGCGCTCAGGGGCAGGAAGCTTTGGGCTTCTCTGGGGAGCAGAACACCAATCATTTTCATCAAGGCAACCACAAAGACCTAACCGGGCCTGTCACCCATGGAACATGTACCACCAGCCAGTGGCCAAACCAGGCCAACTTCTCCAAGCCAAATAACCCAGAGCTGGTACCTAACTCAGGTTCTGTGTGGACGACCTCAGGGCAGCCGTTCCACATGAGGGGAGAGCTCTACAACCCAGAGGAGCCAACCACTGACCCCAAGTTCAGTCCTGCTGTCGGCCAGCAACCATTTAGCAAGCTGGGAACCAACAACCAGGGATTTGTAGGATTTGGGCAGCTCAGGCAAGCTGAGGAACAGATGCCTCCAGGCCCGGTTGTACCTCTGCAGCCACACCAGTTCAACGATTTCCATGCAGTAACTCCTGCTCACCTCCCCCATGTCTGCACCATCTGTAATAAGAAGGTCTTTAATCTAAAGGTAGGTTGCTAGCAGAGATCATGACCATTGCCGCAAGAGTTCATTCTGCAATAGCGATTTCACTTTACATTAGTGGCATTATTATACAGCTCCATGACACACAGACAGTGTAGTGCTATGTACAGTAACTACATGTGTAATTGCAAAGTTTTTTGCAATGTTGCTAAAACTTTTTGTAATAATACTTGATAGTTGTGTCATTTCTATGTAACCATGTGAACATGTGAGTTTATTTTTAATGCTGCCTAACGTAAAGTGTAATCACAATTACAGTAATTGATTTTTACAGCTAAGATGATTAAAAAAAAATGTAATGTGTGCTTTCCATGATATTAATTGTGGACACGTACACAGACATAAAGAGAAGTAATAATAATGCGTTCATGATCAATCAATCAATCAAAACCTTATCCAGAGGAGTCAATTGAGAACAAATTCTCGTTTCCAATGACGAGCTGGCAAGAGGCTCACAGCACCACAGAGAACAACATCAAACACAAGAACTACAAAAAACACATCAATCAGAAAACATCAAACAGAAAACTCAGCAGGCACAGATGTCAGTGAGCAATAGGTCAGATTATTATATAGCTATCTTTTCACGTGGCTACTCTTCTGTAGAATCTCAAGTCCAAAAATGGAAAGAAGCCGTGTGTGATGTATGTAAATAGGCATAAGTGCAATAATATTTATTTGTGTGTGCTGGTTTAAAGGTACATCTGAAATTGGTGTCCTTCAATTTGGTTAAGAATGTACTGAGTGATTTGTTAATAGCTGAAAGGTATGTAGACTATAATAGTAAATGTAAACACATGCAGCAGACAAGTGAACACAGTGTAACATGTCATGAAGCAATGAAATCCACATTGAAATGAATTGCACAGTCTTGTGTTTCTTACCTTCCTACAGGAAACTGTTTTAAAGAGCCACTTGCTATACAGGTTTGAAACATCATTTATCTTCACTACTGTATTCTTCTTGCTGTTTGGAATCACTTTGTAGATCAGTTTCTGTTTCAGTCATCACGTCCTTGGGAGTTTAAAACACAACGCTGTGGTCATAAAAAGGCTCTCAAACACATCTTCTCTCTAAGTGCAGCTGGTACACCAGAGTGTAACCATTAACCTGTCCCCCTGCAACACTGCTTCCAGTCAATGTAAGAAATACCAACTAGAACAAATACAATTGCAAGATATTCATTTTATTGTGAAAGCTGGAATTGTTTGCACTTAATTGAAGTCGTATTTATTGATGAACGGTTTCTAATCATGTCTAAAGGAATACATACCCAATCTATTTATCTACAGGACTGGGACCAGCATGCCAAGGGAAAGCTTCATATTCAGCAATGCCTACAATTCTCAGAGTGGTGAGTACTGCACAAATACTACTGATTATTAATATGTGTAGTAACTGCTGCTAAGGGGATACCAGTAATTGCTAATTAATTTCTCTTGAATAAGAAAAACAACCTCATTAATCTACAAGTAATAGAGGAATACATTTCATGTGTAAGCTGTGAATTAACCACATTTGTGAAATGACGACGGAAGCACTGTGTTTAACTGTTGCACAGCTGAATGCTGGGCTGCAGTGCACAATCTATAAGTACCACTCACTTGTGAACAGGTGTACTGTATATACCGCTATTTATTTAATTTCTTTTCTGAACTGCCACACCATGGGTTTGTACATTGAGTTTGACAATACTGACCATACTCCTTGTTTACTTAGTCTGGCATAAAGGTGAAGTCCAGTGATTAATTATACTCTTTGTTGGCCTGAAATATCATTCCAATGGCCATGTAATGTATAAATACTGTATATGTTGCACATTTCCTGCTGCGCTGACAACACATGACAAAACCTTTAATTTTTATTCTTTAGCCCTACCCTTGGCCCTGCTAATTTTCCAACATTTTCAGAAGGAAGTCTAAACACCTCGACAGATAACTCTGTGGTGTATACCTCAGCTGGAACTCAAGGTGAATGCTGTTTAAATGCTTGACATGTACTTCGTTGGCTATGTTTACAACAACCTTTGGCACCCAGAATTGAGTTATTTTTCCAGAATGTTGGAAAACATATTTTGCGGGCAGATTTAATTTCTCTTTTCTTCTTTTCAACCCCAGATGTATCCCCAAGTCACACCTCTGCACCATTGAGAATTCCTACCTTTTCATCAACTCAGTTAGGGTCAAAGGTCAGTACACCGGTGGTGAACGGGTAATCCATTTCATTGTTTCGACTACTTTTAACCACACTTGCAATAATAATAAGATAATGATTGTAGCCTGGCTATGCATCACACGACGCTCAACGCCATGTGTTCAATCATTTACCGGAAGCAATGGGAATTTTTAGTCCAACGCGCTGTAGTTGTGGTAGTTGGTGTTTTTTCATAAGAAACCTTTCCAAAAATTAAAATGAGAAAATATTTCTCATTTTTTGTAAGGTTTCCTTTTATTGTCTGGCATCAAGTGTGACGTGATTGCAGCGTATTTACTAGCAGCAGTTTGTACACTGGGTGTGCATGGTAGTACATGCAATAACTCTGCATTGATAGTATTCTTCGCTGGCCTTGGTGGTTTTATTTATGAGCTGTATCATTCAAGTGGGGATATGATGGTGAAAGGCAAACATGGTGTTCAGTGCCATACAACAAGAAAATAAAAAGAGAAAGCAGGCCTTAGTATCTATCACTGTGTGCTTTACTACTGTTACCGTAATATTACTAAATCAGCTGGTATGTGCTGCTGTCTTATACCTAGTTATTAGTACCTAGTTATTTTTTTTTTTTAAAAAGATGCATATTTCTATATGTTTTATATTACGTATGAAAGAAATAAAACTAATTGTGCAGTGTTTTAATATATATATATATATATATATATATATATATATATATATATATATATATATATATATATATATATATATATATATAATTGGAGGGCTACGTGTGATATTTCTCTACTGTAATAAAGTACAATACAATATATACTTCACCTAATTAAAATGGAAAAATAGGAAAATTGAACGGAATAAGCCAAACAATTTAAAACATGATATTTAAAGCTAATACAATAATAACATATTATTTTTATGTAGATCTGAAATGTGTAGTTTTGAAGTCCTCTGTTAGACACACTGGAATGCGCTGAACACTCCGGAACGCTCCGGAACGCCGTTCCGCCGCTATTTTCTATAGGCAGCGGTGTGCAGTCGAGACCGAAACTCGCATAATAGGCAAACTAAGTCACATGACTCACACCTCCAGCACAGCTGTCTGGTTCAGTCAGTAGTCCTGTTGATGGAATGAAAAGAGTATTAGGGACATCTATTACAAACTACTTTTTTAAGAAGGCTAAAAATGCTGATGAAGACGACAGCAACAGACAGTGCATTGACTACGACTGTGGACACAAACACAAACGAAGCCACAGACACGTCAAGTAAAACATTCTGACAAGATGGAGAAAGACGCTTTTGTGGAAATACATATGTATTAATGCCTATATTAATGTGGTAGTAGAATTTCAGTAAATAAATACAATGTGAATTCGTATAATAATTCTTGTTTAAGAAAATCTATATTTTAGTGGCGTTCAGGTCCCTTCAGGACTACAGCACTGGTTAGACAGGCACTTGCTTGGTTATTTCAGCTCATTAGTGTTTTCTGAGTGAAAGCTTGCCTCTGACTGAAAAGGAAATCAGTCATGTACTGCTTAGAAAACTGCACGTGAGACCTAAACAGGAAATGGAAGGGTAAGATTTCTAGAAGCATGTCATGAGCGACTCCTTTAACCCCATGTGCATCCCTACACTGTTTATACAGCATGACTCCTTTAACCATCTGCATCCCTACACTGTTTATACAGCACAACTCCTTTAACCATGTGCATCCCTACACTGTTTATACAGCATGACTCCTTTAACCATCTGCATCCCTACACTGTTTATACAGCACAACTCCTTTAACCATGTGCATCCCTACACTGTTTATACAGCATGACTCCTTTAACCATCTGCATCCCTACACTGTTTATACAGCATGACTCCTTTAACCCCATGTGCATCCCTACACTGTTTATACAGCATGACTCCTTTAACCATCTGCATCCCTACACTGTTTATACAGCATGACTCCTTTAACCATGTGCATCCCTACACTGTTTATACAGCATGACTCCTTTAACCATCTGCATCCCTACACTGTTTATACAGCACAACTCCTTTAACCATGTGCATCCCTACACTGTTTATACAGCATGACTCCTTTAACCATCTGCATCCCTACACTGTTTATACAGCATGACTCCTTTAACCATCTGCATCCCTACACTGTTTATACAGCATGACTCCTTTAACCATCTGCATCCCTACACTGTTTATACAGCACGACTCCTTTAACCATCTGCATCCCTACACTGTTTATACAGCATGACTCCTTTAACCATGTGCATCCCTACACTGTTTATACAGCATGACTCCTTTAACCATCTGCATCCCTACACTGTTTATACAGCACGACTCCTTCAACCATCTGCATCCCTACACTGTTTATACAGCATGACTCCTTTAACCATCTGCATCCCTACACTGTTTATACAGCATGACTCCTTTAACCATGTGCATCCCTACACTGTTTATACAGCATGACTCCTTTAACCATCTGCATCCCTACACTGTTTATACAGCATGACTCCTTTAACCATGTGCATCCCTACACTGTTTATACAGCATGACTCCTTTAACCATCTGCATCCCTACACTGTTTATACAACACGACTCCTTTAACCATCTGCATCCCTACACTGTTTATACAGCATGACTCCTTTAACCATGTGCATCCCTACACTGTTTATACAGCATGACTCCTTTAACCATCTGCATCCCTACACTGTTTATACAGCACGACTCCTTCAACCATCTGCATCCCTACACTGTTTATACAGCACAACTCCTTTAACCATGTGCATCCCTACACTGTTTATACAGCACGACTGCTTTAACCATGTGCATCCCTACACTGTTTATACAGCATGACTCCTTTAACCATCTGCATCCCTACACTGTTTATACAGCACGACTCCTTCAACCATCTGCATCCCTACACTGTTTATACAGCACAACTCCTTTAACCATCTGCATCCCTACACTGTTTATACAGCACAACTCCTTTAACCATGTGCATCCCTACACTGTTTATACAGCACGACTGCTTTAACCATCTGCATCCCTACACTGTTTATACAGCACAACTCCTTTAACCATGTGCATCCCTACACTGTTTATACAGCATGATTCCTTTAACCATCTGCATCCCTACACTGTTTATACAGCACGACTCCTTTAACCATGTGCATCCCTACACTGTTTATACAGCACGACTGCTTTAACCATGTGCATCCCTACACTGTTTATACAGCACGACTCCTTTAACCATCTGCATCCCTACACTGTTTATACAGCATGACTCCTTTAACCATCTGCATCCCTACACTATTTATACAGCACGACTCCTTTAACCATCTGCATCCCTACACTGTTTATACAGCACGACTCCTTTAACCATCTGCATCCCTACACTGTTTATACAGCATGACTCCTTTAACCATCTGCATCCCTACACTGTTTATACAGCATGACTCCTTTAACCATCTGCATCCCTACACTATTTATACAGCACGACTCCTTTAACCATCTGCATCCCTACACTGTTTATACAGCACAACTCCTTTAACCATCTGCATCCCTACACTGTTTATACAGCATGACTCCTTTAACCATGTGCATCCCTACACTGTTTGTACAGCATGACTCCTTTAACCATCTGCATCCCTACACTGTTTATACAGCATGACTCCTTTAACCATGTGCATCCCTACACTGTTTATACAGCATGACTCCTTTAACCATGTGCATCCCTACACTGTTTATACAGCACGACTCCTTCAACCATCTGCATCCCTACACTGTTTATACAGCATGACTCCTTTAACCATCTGCATCCCTACACTGTTTATACAGCACAACTCCTTTAACCATCTGCATCCCTACACTGTTTATACAGCATGACTCCTTTAACCATGTGCATCCCTACACTGTTTATACAGCACGACTCCTTTAACCATCTGCATCCCTACACTGTTTATACAGCATGACTCCTTTAACCATCTGCATCCCTACACTGTTTATACAGCATGACTCCTTTAACCATCTGCATCCCTACACTGTTTATACAGCACGACTCCTTTAACCATCTGCATCCCTACACTGTTTATACAGCATGACTCCTTTAACCATGTGCATCCCTACACTGTTTATACAGCATGACTCCTTTAACCATCTGCATCCCTACACTGTTTATACAGCACGACTCCTTCAACCATCTGCATCCCTACACTGTTTATACAGCATGACTCCTTTAACCATCTGCATCCCTACACTGTTTATACAGCATGACTCCTTTAACCATGTGCATCCCTACACTGTTTATACAGCATGACTCCTTTAACCATCTGCATCCCTACACTGTTTATACAGCATGACTCCTTTAACCACTGCATCCCTACACTGTTTATACAACACGACTCCTTCAACCATCTGCATCCCTACACTGTTTATACAACACGACTCCTTCAACCATCTGCATCCCTACACTGTTTATACAGCACGACTCCTTCAACCATCTGCATCCCTACACTGTTTATACAGCATGACTCCTTTAACCATCTGCATCCCTACACTGTTTATACAGCACGACTCCTTTAACCATCTGCATCCCTACACTGTTTATACAGCACGACTCCTTTAACCATGTGCATCCCTACACTGTTTATACAGCACGACTCCTTTAACCATCTGCATCCCTACACTGTTTATACAGCACGACTCCTTTAACCACTGCATCCCTACACTGTTTATACAGCATGACTCCTTTAACCATCTGCATCCCTACACTGTTTATACAGCATGACTCCTTTAACCATGTGCATCCCTACACTGTTTATACAGCATGACTCCTTTAACCATGTGCATCCCTACACTGTTTATACAACACGACTCCTTTAACCATGTGCATCCCTTTATATGTATTCTGAATGGGTTTTTTTCACCAGGGCTGATATATTGACCCACTTCACTTTTATAAATCCTTCAGTTTAGATCCTTCAAATTTAAGGGTGTTGAGAATAAATGTATTTATTGTATTTATTGTATTTATAGTAATTATAGTTGTGATATTAGTGATACTTGTTTCTGTCTGACACTGACCTCTGTAGAGGAAGGGCTATATAAAATTAGCTCTGGTGGTCAAGTGTCCATTACACTGTCACTCTATCAGATGAAAGATTTTTCATCCTCAGAGACAAATAGTCCCTCTACCAGACAATCCCCACCCTTTTTCAAATTGAGCATATACTGTAGAGCCAATATTTCAACAGAAAAACAAAACAAACTACTACCCCCAACCCCCCAGGTACTCAAACAGCCATAGTCAGTTATTATGCATATGGAATGTACACTTTTAATTACAGATTCTGAAATATGTGGAATTTAGAAGAAAAAAAACAACGACATACAAATTGCACACATTAAAGTGATTACTGTTCAGTTAGTCCAATAAAAAGGTATCACCTCTCTTTCTCTGTCACACATTAAAGTGAAAGTGCTTTGGCAGGTCAAGAGTTTGGTATCAGGCGACAGGGCTGAAATGCGATGACCAGTCCCAGAGAAAGTGCCAGACAAACAGAGGCTCTTGGGATTAGCAGTGGAGTGTAAGTGGCTGTGATCATGTGCACAGTCAGCCCCTTCCTGAACCAACAGGGAAGCAGCACAAAACAAACAGACAGGATCCCTTCTGGAAGGGTAAGGGGACAGACCTTACAGTCCTGGGAATGGAGTCTCAGTGCCGCAGTGTTCTGCCAAATTCAAATATTCATTTATATAGTCGCCCGCCTGCTTATAGTGGCAAAAGGGTATCAGAAGATTATATATATATATATATATATATATATATATATATATATATATATATATATAGAATTTGTAATTTTAAAATGCAAACATATTCTCAAATCTATAACTTTAACATTAATACATACAGAAAAACCCACACACTCAGTGATAATTATTATTATTATATGATAGTAATAGTAAGATAACAAATGTTACAACATGTTTACAACATGTTTTAAAAGTCACCGTAGAAAGCCGACAGTAATATATATCATAGATCTATTTTTGTAATTCATTTATAAATGGGCCGCACATTTTAAGAAAGCCATACAAAAAGTAAAGATTGCTGGCAGCAGCACGATGTAGGTGTTCTTATATCTGATGCTTCATGTGCAAGGGCTTGGACACATTGTAACCAAATTACCCAAAATGAAGGATTAAGGCTAATTCAATATAAAATAATGAATAGAGTTTATTACGCTAAGTTAAAAAATGTCTAAATTCAGAAGAATATTTTGTAAAGCAGTTTTCAAATCTGGTCAAATATCTTCAGGTCAGTGCGTTTATTTGGACAGTTTTGATGGACATAAATGATTTATTTCTTTGTTTTTATATCACTGGATTGTTTTCACAAAAGAAAAAAGATAATTGCACTCTGTAATAAAAAAACATTTTTAACAGATGCTGTAGGTAGTAATTTTCCATTATGATTCCATAACAGATTTGGTTGATAATTACAGTTTTGACCATGTTTTAATATACTGTGCCCATAAAAATGATCTACTAAGCATGATCATGCTTTTGCTTTTAACCATGGCTATATAAAGGGTTGGCAAAACAAATCCAGAATTCAAAATGTTTTAACATTAAAATGAACGTGCATGTAAGTGTGAAAGTAATTGAAATTGTTTGGCAAGAAAGATGGAAACTGAATCTGAATTAGGTTTTTTTTTTTTAACAACAGAAAAAATGTCGTTTTGAAGTAATATCAAATGTGTTGCATGTTATTTTGCTGCTGTTCCTTCTGTAGATCAAAAAGTCAAGTTTTGTCATAATCCGTAGAAAGTCAGTATATTTATTGCAAGCTGGCACCTGGCTCATCACAAGAGCAGATACAGACAGATTTCAAGGACATAAACAGCCTATTGATTTCTATTTCTGTACATGTTTATTAGGCAGGTCTGGGTGACCTTCCCTGGATAGTCTTACAGTGAAGTGCTTTGCCATGAAGCCTGTAATAGAATTATCACTTTTATATCTGAAACTGTTAAAGTCCGGGCTCAGGCCAAAAGCAATAAAATGGAGACATCACACTCGTGCAATTAGGTTTAGAGTTTCCTTCCAAAGCTTCAGCCTGGTAGCAGAAAGCTTTGACACATGCTTCTGGGAATCTGCTGGCTTTTTATTTCTTTTTAAATATTTTGTTTCTGCCAGTGTTATCTGAGCTGCGACACAGTAATTTAGATTAACAAACACAGGGATCGATCACAGAAGTTGCTCGTGATTTTACATTTTACCTCTAGCCTGCTTGGAGCAAGTTTAAAACCAAACCAAATTTTACAAAAATAAATTTTAACATTTTAAAACTACAAAAAACAACATAATTCGAAGTAACAGCAGTTTATTTGATATCCTTTATTTATCTCATTTTTTTCTTAGTTGTTTTATTTCTTATTCCTGTACTTTTGCTGTTGTTTGCTCTTCAGTTTGGGGCGAAATGTCTTTCGTTCCTAAGTCTACCAGTTTATTAAATACCAAAAATGTCCTCATGAAATAGCGACTTGTCCCGTTTCTACTAGGCTGTGCAGTGGCATTTCTATTCAGACCTGACAAGGGGAGTGCTATGGGGTTTTATACCGGAGATTTGATCTTGCAATATCAATCATGTTGAGCTTTCACCAGAATGACAGAATAGTTTTTTGTATTGATGCCATTGACTTCATCGTGTGTCATTGCGATTATTCCAGCTGACATTAGTCTCGCCCTTTATGCAATCGTGTCAGCAGTTTTCAGTATGTAAAGCTGTCTGCAGCTGAGATCCCCTGTGACTCTGCTCCAACATAAACAGAACAAGCTCCCTGACATTCCACCTCCAATTAGAACCCCCCCATTCTGTCCAGGACCAGTAATACAGGTTGACGGTCCTCTCAGAGGTGTTGATATGCCTTCTTGCTTCCTCCTTGTTGCTGCGACACAGCAGTGTGTGTGTGTGTGTCCCCCTAAGCAGCAGGGGCTTCTATACTTAGCGATCCGAGGGGATTAGTCACAAAGGGGGCTGGATGTCTGAAAGGGATCAGGTGACACATTTTTTTATCCAAAAGGGATAAGCCTTATTATCGCTGTCACAACTCCAGGCTGAATCCGCCTGCAGGGACACACATTTATAGGCTTAAGTAATAAATACATTGTAAAAGTGGACACTCCAGTAGAAACACAGTTCAGACAGCTGCAGAGTGGGTCCTTCCCTGCTAGCAATGCTGGCAGTCCTTGTGTGTACCTGAGTTCTGGACCCTAAGATCAGAATTATTTATTTTGAGACACAGAAGATGTTTTTTTTATTAACTGCTTTGAACGTCAGCCCTGGCTAATTTGTATTTTCGCAACAGGTTTTCTATTTCCAAACTTTTTTAATGAAGCAGTGGGGTATGTTTTCAAGTGATAAAGCTCCTGTTCGCTTGCCCAGGCACTCCCGAAGACCTGTTAAACTCTTTCAATATCACGATTCAGAACCTGGGAATGGGCCAGGGGGTTTTGCAAGGATTTCTTCTTTGGGAACTTTCTGGATAACCTTCAGCGTAACTTGTCAGTCTTAATAAAATGTTTGTTGTCATCAGATGAAGTGCCTGCTTGGTGGTCTTCCATGGCTTCTTCAATATCTTAACCAGTGCTGAGTGCTGATCACAGGTGCAGATTGTGCAGAGGGGGAGAAGCTGCTAATACATGTAATCTGCCAACACCACGGCGTCTAGTATGAGGGCATTGTGCTGGGGCTGCCTTTGAATGTGGCATAAAAACTGGGTTATATTAACACGGGTTGTTCGCAAGGTTCAGTTCAAGGATGAAATGAATGAAGCTGCTACTCTACTATACTACCAAGATATTTCAAAAGCTCTTTGCTTTTTTCCAGTCAAAGCAGTGCTGGAAATATGATGAAGAAAGTGCTGGTAACTCTTTTCACTGAAACATTTTTAACCTTTTTCACCTTGGTATCTAAGCATATGTTATTATTATTATGTTTTAGTTCTTCATATTATTAATATTGATATTACAATAATGTGTATATTATTATTTTTTTATTATTATTTGTTATTATGTGTTTATTTAGCGGATGCCTTTATCCAAGGCGACTTACAGAGACTAGGGTGTGTGAACTATGCATCAGCTGCAGAGTCACTTACAATTACGTCTCACCCGAAAGACGGAGCACAAGGAGGTTAAGTGACTTGCTTGTATTATTTTTAATGTAGCCACACATTTTATGGAAAGATCAGCGTGCTTTGTTACTAACCATCATCATGGATTGTATATACTTTTTTTTATTAAAAACATTTGCCAAGAAAAACATGGAGCCAAAGCCACATTCAATAATTGAATCTATTCAGTCTTGAGCAAAGAAGACTACATGGCGATCTGATTCAAACATTCAAAATTCTAAAAGTTATTAACAATGTCGACCCAGGGCACTTTTTCGACCTGAAAAAAGAAACAAGGACCAGGGGTCACAAATGGAGATTAGCTAAAGGGGCATTCAGAACAGAAAATAGGAGGCACTTTTTTACACAGAATTGTGGGAGTCTGGAACCAACTCCCCAGTAATGTTGTTGAAGCTGACACCCTGGGATCCTTCAAGAAGCTGCTTGATGAGATTCTGGGATCAATAAGCTAATAACAACCAAACGAGCTAGATGGGCCAAATGGACTCCTCTCGTTTGTAAACTTTCTTATGTCCTTATATTCTTATGAACAGCCCTAAATTTGGGTATCATATTCAAAACGGTGTACTCCTCAGTGAAATTCGTAAATTGTAAATGAATTATCTCTTAAAATAAATATTGTGCCTTTATTTCTAATTTTGTAACTTATGTAAGTTTTTTTTAAATGTATTTATTTATTTTAACTTTTGGATTAAAAAGCTTACCTAATGCAGTTTATATGATAAGAGTTTTAGCAGTTTTTACAGTTCACTGACCAAAAGAAAGGACAAGGCCGAAATAAAAAAAACAACAAATCTCTTTTCAGTTTCTGCAGAGAAAGTCCATAGTTAGCAGAGTTGTTCACATCTGTAATCTTCCGGAGGGCAGCTGCACTGAAAATGATGTCATCAACCTGGGACTCCCCTTTGGGAAAGTCACCAACTATATCCTCATGAAGTCCACTCACCAGGTAGGGGTTGTCATTAGCAACAGAAATGTAAAAACGTATTCAGCAATTTCGATCTGGGGCAAATAAGAGCCAAACCTACCAAAATAAGAATTACGAAGTACCTCTGTGATTTTTAAGACATTTTCAGGAACAGTGGCTTGAAACCTGGTTCCAGGAGACCTAGTTTGAGGCGACTTTGCAGTAGCTTGAAACCTAGTCTCCTGAAACTAAGTTCCAAACCACAAAGGGGCTTCATGTTCCCTCAGCTTAACAGACAACATAAACTAAAAAGGGTACTGGTGGGGGTCATTATCAGTTTTGAAACATGCAGCAGAATGGTTAAGGTACAAAGCTCTCTTTTTTAATCAACAGGCTTTTTTGGAGATGGCCTATGCTGAGGCAGCTCAAGCTATGGTGCAGTTTTACCAACAGACTCCAGCCACGGTCCATGAACAGAAGCTGCTGATTAGAATGTCAAAACGTTACAAGGAGCTGCAGCTCAAGGTAAATCAATTTGAGTCACGCACCTGAGTGGATTGCATGCAGCATTTGCACATCAGTTTGTGGTTTAATTTGAAAATGTATGCATAGTAATAGATTTTCTTTTTTTTTTTTTTTCAGAAACCAGGGAAGGATGTGGACTCTATCATCCATAACATTCATTCTCAAAGAGAAAAAGATGTGATGCATGAAGAAAGGCAAGTATCTTCAATATTTTATAACTAGGGCCCTTAAGAAAAGAGCTGTTTTATTCACTGGTTTATGACTGAATGAACAATGCTTTCTGAACAGCTCTAGAAAAGTATCTCTATGAATTGATGTAGATAAATAACACGCCATGGAAGTGCAGGACTTTCACTGCACCGGATTTGGCAGCTCTTCCAGCTCAAGATGAGTGAGAAGGCAAGAAAACAAACATTCTTTGGGTCTAAAATCAAATTGCGCCTGGCTTTGGCTGATGTTTTGTGATTAACAGTTTGGATGTCCTCTAAAATGTCCTCTTTGTGCATTAAGGTACCCCTTGGAAAGGACTCGATCTCGCAGCCCAATCAGTCGCTCCCTGAGCCCTAGGTCACACGGTACCAGCTTTACCTCCTGCAGCCCAGCCCACAGCCCCCTGTGCCCCGCCCGACTGGAGTGGAGCAACGGGCTGGAGGAGAGGAGGGCCTCCTGGGACTGGTCCCCCCGTGCACGGACAAAAGAGGATGAGCAGGGCTGGGGGACTAATGAAAAGGATCCAGCGGAGAACTGGATGCAGGACAGGAGGAAGCAGTACCTGAAAGGCAGTGAAAAGCTAAGCCCGAGGTCTTCGGATGAATGGGTAGAAGAGCTACGGGGAAACAGGGAAAGGTATCCCAAGAACAGTCCCCGGAATGTGCCCTACTCCTCCTATCGAAGCAAAGAGGACGAGTATTACAAGAAGGAGTCTAAACACAAGTCAGACGGGCCTCAGAAACAGCACCAGCGCCACGACATAAAGTCCAAGAGGAGGGACCCAGAGCCCCATCACAGAGCAAGGGAAGGGAAACATTCAGGGAGTGAGTCAAAGGAGGACCCCAGCACAGAAACAAGAGCCAGCAGGACACCAGAAGATAGGGGTAGGAAAGGGAACGGCGAGAGGGGGAGAAGCAAGAAGGCAAATCTGCAGCCTTCAGCAGAGAAGGAGGAGAGAGAGCCACACAGTGAGGTAAGAACAGAGGCTCATGAGCTGCCATTAGGTTCTTGTTAAAGTGCTGTATCATTTTTAAGTATAGTGGTTACATTCCAGTTTTATCTCTTATCACTCGATTGTAGGGAGAGGAAATAGAGCACAAAATAGAGGAACGGCTAATGTCACCTGACAGAAACGGCAAGGAATCAGGGGAGCCAAATACTGAGAGGAACCACGGAGATCAGGTAAAAACGAGGCCTTGTCAGACCAAAACCCAGGGTGAACATTACTCACTTTATATCACTTCTACCAACTTCAAGTTTAAGGTGTGTTTCGACAGTTACTTATACTCACTGTGGAGAGATGTCCAGTTAGATGATTTTGTATGTGGAAAGGTATCTGTTGGAGGCAAAAAGCAGCTTTGTGCTGCAAAAGTTGTTGTCCTGTTGTAAATTTATAAAGGATCCCGGAGCATCCTAGGAATGGATTGGGTTACATCTGTTGGTTAGAGAAAAATATTTCTTCCCGCTGGGGGACTGAATGGCAATTTTCAAGTCTGATGGTGATTTTAAAGATTGTGATTTCAGGGTATGTTATGAGTAGAAGCGTGGATGCTCCTGCAGCATTTGGCTCTGATTCAACATTGTGCCTGTGCAGCTGGTCATGAGACCAGAAGTAACTGTCTGCTCTCCAAGCTGGCTGAACATTTATATAAAATGACACGGGCGTTTACACTTCAGATTCTCTCCTTTAAGCTTTCAGAAATAATATAAATCTGTGGCCCATGTAACTCACCCCAGGTAGTTTCCATGGCGACACTGTTCTGTTGATTACTCTTGCAGGGTGAGTGGGAGAGTGGCAGCGGGACTGAGGGAGATTCCTGGTACCCCAGCAACATGGAGGAGTTGGTCACAGTTGATGAGGTGGGAGAGGAAGAGGACTGCATCATCGAGCCTGACATATCAGAACTGCAGGAGGCCGCCCAGGCGGGGGGGAAACCTGCTGAGCTGCCTGACTCCAGCAGTGTGCCAGCTGCCAGCGTGGAGCTGAGAGGGCTGTGCAGCCACAAGAAGAGCGATGAGAGGGCAGGGGGGAGCCCAGCAGCAGGAGATTCTGCTGTTCAAGTGGACGACTCTAAAGAACTAATTCCAAACCAAGTCCTTAAAGACGAGGTCTGTGAACTGCAAAAAGAAGATCATCTCAGGGAATTTCCAGCACAGGATCTCCAGACTGCCTTCAAAGAGGCATGTTCCTGTGCGGAGCTGGAACCAGTCAGCCCTGATCTCCCACATCAGGAGGGGGGCCTGCAACACCAAGGAGCCCTTATAGAAGGCTGCAATCCTTTGGATGTGCTGGGGAATGGTGACATTGGCAAGTTGGAAATGAAGGCTAAATCTGCAGCTGAAAAAATGGTTAATGATGATATTCCAGAAGAACATAAAGGTAATATATTGTTACCTGTAACACTTTAAAAATGTTCCGATTCAAGGATTTGGTTTGAAAGTTACAATTACTGGTTGTCGTGTCTGTTTACTAGAAACATTGAATTAAAATTATATATGTAGTTGTAATAATAATAATAATAATAATAAAAATAATAATAGTAGTAGTAGTAGTAGTAGTAGTAGTAGTAGTAGTAGTCGTAGTAGTAATAATAATAATACTATTATTTCACAATTCCACAATTGAGTTAATTCAAAGATAGTCAGATAACATAATAAAGAGTGTTAATTGTAAGAACTGCTGGAGCAACTCCATCTGCCTCAAAGCATGAAGAGTTTGTGATTGCCAGTTGGCCATTTGAAGATAGAGTGCAGGATAATCCCTCAAAATATTCTCAAATATGTGATGATGTCATCTGAGTTCTTAAAACCATAGCTCTAGGAGACTTGATTAAAATGTCTTTTTTTTATTTATCAGTCAACAGCAAGTCACAGAGGGAGTCTCTCAGAAACCCAGAGGAGGCTGCTAATAAACCCCAATCCCACTCTCACTGGGAGGAGGAGAATGTGTTCGGGGAGCTCAGCATCCCATTAGGTGAGCATGAGAAGTCCTGCATCCAGACCTTTGTTTTAAGATGCTTAGCATCACACACACACTGCCTGTCCACGTTTGTACTTTACCTGTTGTAAGTTAATCTTATTTCAATATACAGCTATGGCCAAAAGTTTTACATCACCTTGAATTTTAGGATCATGTAATCAAAGAAACTACAAAATGATATTGCAAACGTCTACTGGAACATAGTAGTACAGTATTTGATGTTAGATTGATAGGTGATTTTTGTCACTTTTTCATGAAGTATATGTAAAACTACAAAGCGGTATGTAATTCAATATGTTAACGTAACATCATTCAGCAGGTTTCATTTGACTTTATGAAGCAAAATGAGTTCATTCTGTAAGGTGATGTAAGACTTTTGGCTGTAGCTGTAACCTGCTCTGCAACAGTATTTGATTGATCTGTTGTTTATTTAGGGATGGAGTTTGTGGTGCCCAGGACTGGGTTTTACTGCAAACTCTGTGGGCTGTTTTACACCAGCGAGGAGACCGCCAAAACAATGCACTGTAGAAGTACTGTCCATTACAAGAATCTGCAGGTAAGCACAACAGAACAGACAAGTGTGGCAGTGGTGCCATTGTGTTAAACTGCCGCGGTCCTTTCATAAAGATATGTGGACTCGCTCATTGAATCATTAAACTGAACGGAAAACAAAGAACGGAAGCACAAGGAAAGAGTGACATCACTTGGAGATGCCTTTACTGATGTGAAGTGTGCTGTATAGATAAAGATTGATTGATTGAATTTGATAGGCTAACCACTGACTGTTTGACTGTAATGAATGCTGGTCTTGATCGTGATACAGATTATGTTTTAGGCTGCAGATGAGTCCCAGAGAGTAAACATGTGTATCAGGGAAGTGTGAAGTTATCCTCTTCTGCTGAAACTCTATCTGATGTGTTATTCTGTTTGTAAAATGCACTTGAAATCCCCAGCGAGGTTCGGGATTAGCATGACACAAAGATTCAGCTGGCAGTGCAAATCCGCATTGAAGTGAGGTCTCCCAGACCCTGCAGTCAAAGAGGGACACAGCCCTGCGGATTCAGAGGTGTATTAGGTTGCTCATTAGTGCCAAGACTGCATTACTCCTTCTGCTAAAAAACCTGACGCTGCTGAAACCTGCATGACTGCCTGACTGACATTCGTTGGATTACATTCCAAAGCGAAATGCACAAGATGTCTGTCTAGCTGGGTAATGTTGAGAAATGACGTACCTCCAGTGAGCTCATCATGTTCCTTAGTCTACAGTAGGTTTGAAATGGTGGGATAGGTTATTAAATCATACTGTGTTAGGAGGAAGCTGCAGCCAAAAGAGGAGGTTTAGTTAAAGCAACATCTTGCTTTATATATATATATATATATATATACAGTATATATAAGGAGAGTGAGAGTTAGAGGAAGGAGAGTGAGAGGAGAACTTTGTGTAAAGCGTCTGTTTGGAAACCGATGAAAAAAACAAACAAAGGTATTCTGGTAAACTGACCCTGTGGCACTGTGTTATTGACAAAGAGTTTGTGTTTGCGATTTGGTTATGGTTATTTGGTTCTTACGGGGAAACAAGCTTAGCTTGCCCTGTTGCTAGAGAGAGGATAAAGTGTTTAGTTACGTCCCCAGAAAGGAACTAGGAGTTTGTTTTATTTGTAAATAAACACACGATATGCATGCTTTCAATTCATTAATTTCTGTTTGGTTTGATTATTACAAGCAACACTTCTTCATATATAAATGATTATTATTATTATTATTATTATTATTATTATTATTATTATTATTATTATTATTATTATTATTATTATTATATAGTTAATTCATATCTTTAAAATTTCACAGTGCTGTCATTTCTTCCCAATTACACAGCATTGTTTTGTGTACAGCGTTGTTACTGCCTACACAGTATATTTTGTCTGCCGTGTCTTTTCAGAAATACCTGACCCAGTTAGCAGAAGAAGGTATAAGAAGCACACAGAGGAACAGCACAGTTGCTGAAGACACTGGGATTGTCCCACAGTTTGAAGGGAAGTAGACCTGTGGATTCTGCAAAGAGGATAAAAGGAAATATGTGTCTATTGGGAAGCATAAACCGATGAGCCACACCCTGGATAGGAGTTCAAGGATGTGAACTGCTGAAACAGTAGACCACCTCCATCCACCTCAATTGATGAGCATTTAATACCAGGAGAACCATCTAATGCCAGACAGCTTTTCACACTCACGCTTGCTCTCGCGTGAGACAACACTGTCGTCCTGATTCCTCATCGTGTAACTGTACCGCTGTGATGTACACCTGAGCAAAGAGTGGATTGTGGTTGAATGAATGTAAAAAAGCACAGCACAGCTACAATATTTGGCCCCCAGGTAAACTTAGGCATATCCCTTTAGAATTACATTTAAACAAATACAATCTTGCTGTTCAATTTATCCTAATTGAAACTTCTGGTCTCTTACTGAACAGGGTGATGGCATTATGAGCATTCTGATAATCATGTATGGCTCTGCTGAGATATATACTAGAATAACTATTCAAGGTAGTGCCGTTCAATGAATGACTCCCCAGACAGTTACACTATCAATCCATATGTGCAGTACAATTGACATTCTTTAGGGTTAAACAATGTATTCGATTTCTCCATTTCTGGCTGCCAAATAGCATGCTATAAAATAAAAATACAGTAAACTCTTATCTTTATACATCTGCTACTATGTGTGTGCCAGATGGGGGCCAAACGTGGGCACCTCTCAATCCAAATCGTCCAAATTAGGGAATGATTTGACTTGTTGTGTTTTAAATTGATCCAGTTTCCCTCTATTGTAATCCATTGAAGATTATAAATTGAAATGAGTGCTTCCACCAGGCAGTCTTGAATTCATAATAAGACAGGCCCTGTGATTTGTGCAATTGAGTGCTTCTACTCAACTTAAGAGCAACTCAAATTTCTCAAAAGGTGGTGAAGGAACCTCAGCTGCATCGGGGTCTTTGAAGACAGCATAGTTTCCTGATTAATCTGAAGGCACTTGTGCCACTACAGGTGTCCTAATCACCTCATTCTAGGGGTCTGTGCTACTGTACCCCACTGCAAACTGCAAGGATCCTGCACTTTGTTGAGAACAGCAATAAGATAAAAGCAGAGACATATTCAGGGAAAATACTTTTACACAGAGCTGTAATTGTTGACGTACACTTGAACTGGACCATTTATGTTAATATTTATTGTGGATTTTCTTTTAAAGTAATATGTATTTTGGGGTTTGTAAAAAGTTTGATTTTTCCCTGAACTGTGCAGTTGATTGCACTGAGGGGTGAAGCTTTGTATTTAATTATTTGTTGAACGTTTTAAATGTGGATTTTTCCAAAAAGCAATTGCAATAAACATTTTAAAACGATGTATGAGTGGGCCACTTTTTTCATCACAGAATGTTAAAGAAAATCATTCATTGATGTGTTTTCATAAGCATGTCTACTGGGTCTGTTTAATGGTATAGCCATCAGCGGTAACGGTTAAAGACCATTGCACACTGGATCCAATTACAGATCCGAATTTAACGTGCGTCTAAACAGAAAAAAAGAACACGTGCATTCCCTATTGCAGCTTGCACACTGAGTCCGTAATTGTCGTACGAAGGTGGTGCGTCAATTCTGATATCGAATCAAGTTTGATTTGATCTGATTGACGATGAATACTGCAATACAGAGCACGTGTGCACGGAGAAGCCCTTCCATTATGACTTGTTATGTGTCGTACTGAAATGTGAACCGTTTGCTTTTCCTTTTGGAAAATGGCACAAACTTTGCACGGGGTAGTAAATACTGTTTGTCACATGGATCGCTAGTGACACCTGGTGTTAACATTAGTTATTGCAGTGCTGCTTCAATGCTATCTCAACCGTCTGAGAAAGTCTTCTACTGTAACTCTCGTTTTCAATATGCTGCCAATCATGGCTGCTATGGACCCGGTCTGTAGTGCTCCATGTGTCTGGCAATGACTGGGGTTGTTTTTGAAATACACTGAAGAGTTTCATTCTTAAGCATACTCCTGAATATCTGTAAACATTTAATCAGAAGATACTTTCAGTCTTGGTCAAAACACAAAGTTCCAAGAAGCTTTATAATATATGCATATATTTTGGAAGTCTAGATTTAGACCAACCAAAACAGCCAATGGGTTTATCGAATATCAAAATGAAACATTGTATTGTCAAATACTATATGCACTGTAACTGGGTACATGTTTTATAAATCTTTAAAATGATTGCGTGTAAATTAGAATTTACACAAGGGACAATAAATCCAGTGACCAGAACATCGTATATTTGTGTTTTATTCGTAACATTAAAGTTTGCATTCTTTCTAAACACGAAAAGCAATTTATTTATTTATTTATTGATTGATTGCAGCTCATAAAGTGGGAAAGCGTCCTTCAGTGGCAAAATACTGTAAATGCAGTTCGCCGTTCATTTAACCACTTGTTAAGTTGAAACAGACTTTTACAACCCCAAACTGGCCATATAGGTTTTTGGTATATATAGGCTATTTTCAATGTTTCGGCAGGGCAACTTATAATTTCAAAAAATGTAATAATATTATACTATATATAATGCATGGATGAAGGCTATATTTGCACCCTGAGCCATTCTAAAAAAGGCATAATACCACAGCAGTGACGTCAGAAAGTGATAATTCCTCTACAGGGAAATATACTTGAACTCTGACCCATTCGACTCCTCCAGAACATCACTTTCAATTCAAACACAAAATGTCTCGTTTTCAATCACACGACAACACCCACAGTACAGAAATGTTCAGTAATGATCAATGTTGTTGAAGCCTGACACTCTGGGATCCTGCTTGATGAGATTCTGGGATCAATAAGCTACTAACAACCAAACGAGCAAGATGGGCTGAATGGCCTCCTCTCGTGTGGAAACTTTCCAACATGAGAATACGTTAAAAAAAAAAAAAAAGAAAAGAAAGTGGGATGCTGGTACATTCGTATCTCAGAGAAACTGGAGAAACGGATAACGACATTGAACTGTACTGCTGAACCTCGTCTTCTTTAATATTAGCATCACAAGGGTATCCATGGATTATAAAAAATAATAGACGGGCCTCTTTTCAGTGAGTTACAAATTACGAGACCGAAGGTCGAGTAATTTATAAACTGCCACAGAAACCCTAGATGAAATTCTTTACATTGCTGTTATCCAGTAACTAGCACAAAATACTACATACTTATAACCCACAACTGCAGTTTTACTCTTCCAAGGCAGGGGGCAGCATCTATTTAACATCGAGCTCCAGGACCCGTCTGAAATTCTCTTTGCCGTGCTGTAATGGAAGCACAGTATAATATCTTTGGTTGTCGTGCCGTGAATTAAAGTGATACAACATAGATCGTGAGGATCGTTATTTCTGCGTGTTTGTGTTCGCGAAGACCAGCGCGTCGAACATAGCTATGTGCACCTATATTACTTATTGTACGGTACTGACGTTTAAAAAAAAAAAAAAACAATTTCAGTCCTTATTCCGATTGGCCGTGAACTGCTCGGCCTCTTGACAACAGCTGCCAATAAACTGCGAGGAGACAAAGTCACCTGACGCTGTTGCTGGGTCGAGAAAAACAAAAACAGACGAGCGTTCAAGTTGCAGTTGAGATCAGGGGGGTGTAGAGCATACGGTGGGTTAATAGAGCGTTATGTTTAAAGTATTGCATTGTATTTGAACAAAGTTGGACTTGGACTTGGTAAATAGTAGTTTGTACTAATTGCATGCTTTGTTGTTGACCTAGGTTTAGAGCGAGTTACGGCATTGGCATTTTGTTTGTTTATATTTGGAAACATCGCCATAGAACAAAGTTTAGAAATGTCAACAATCGTTGTCTTGTATTCTTTTCTTAATATGTGATAACTAAGGGGCGTACCTTTTAAGAATAAAATCATCAGCTTTTAAAAAAACGAACTTGCAACAATAACGTCCACTTTTTCTTCGTGTAATTGCAAGGAAGGTTGCGATTTAGTAATGACGCATTAAGTTACCCGTCCCATACCGCACGGTCCACCTTGTGTCTTGTAATTTAAACCGTGCGTGAATGCTTGGCATGTAAAATGCTAATATGAATGATTACATAAGAGATTTGATTGCATAACGCAATCGGTGAAGTTATGCTGTTCTTTTTCTTTTTTTTTTTTTTTTTTTTGCAATGTATTATTATGCAAGGACCTTATTATGAAAGGATCTTTATAAAATGAAAGTTAATTTTACAATATACTGTGCTCTGGTTATAATGTCATAACTAGCCGCAATGGCTGAGCTCAGTGCATTTGCCCAATGTAGCATTGAATTGAATAGAGAAATTGCTAGAACTCATATGATTGTGCTGTTAGTGTTATATTTTTTACTACAGCTGTGTCAAAATTAGATACCGTACAACAGCATAGTTTGTGTTGGTTCTTAATTAATTGCTGAAAAAAATGTAATGTGTACAATTGGTTTATACATACAGGTGGATTCACTGATTACTGTAAGTTTAAATAAAGTCCACCGACATCAGAAGCTATATATTTATATTGAATTTGGTAATAAGGATGCATGGACACCAGTACATGATGCATGTAGGGGCATGTCCCCGGCACTGGCGATAGGCATTTTAAGGAAAAAACGAAGTGCGCAGTAAAACAGATACTCCTGTTCCTTCCTTTCTTTCAGGCCAGGAGAGGCTTATCTTTAGTTCCATTCACGGTTCTTTTGCAGCAGATTCACAATAAAACATGGCAACAGAATGTCAGGCATGGCTTAATGATAACCCTGTAGGTAAGTCAAACACATGTTCTGTCTTGGTTATTGCTATGTTAATGCTAGTACCATTTTCCTTGCCTGCAATTTGACATATTTTAATCCGCATTTAGCTAATAATGAACTTTCCTAACCAATTATGTTATGGTTTGGGCAACATACAGGCACTTTTCTTAAGTGTGTGTATTTAAAAAAAGCTTATCCTCAACAGAGATTTATATGTACAGTATACACACAGTATATAGGTTAAAGTGTGCATCGATAGCTTTTCAATTCATTTGTTTTAAACCTGACAAATTCCCCATAACACTTGAATGTGATTTATGGGGTGGTCACCTAAACTGCACCTACCTAACTGATCATTGGTTCAGTTTCATTGGTCCATGTTGATGCTGGTGAGTTACTCTTGATTCTTTTATGCACTTTTTGGGGAATTTGCAAAAGGGTGCTGCAAACACACCTGTGAGGCTGAGACAACCAGGAGATTAATTGAAGATACTACCCTGCCATCCTCTACAATGCATGAAGTCTGATCACCAGGGCTGTGTTATAGAAAGTGTCCCCACAGTTCTGGCAGTGCAGGGACACAGGTAGCTACACAGGTGTACCTGTTTTAGGTGGTGGTCACACTTTAATCAGAAAGCTCAGTAAAAGGCTCAGCTGGGTATCACAGCTGGGTAGTTGATTTGTATGCAGGTTTGGAGCTGCCCTTTTCAAGGTTGTAACATGGCTTGGGAATTTTCCTGCATCCTGGTAAGCTGCTGAAATTCCAAACCCATACTGGTTAAAAGAGTACAGCCACTGGTTCACTTCTCCTTGTGTTCCCATCAGGACAATAAGAGCTCCGTGCATCCAGAACGAGCTGTTTTGTGTGCGATTGTATCGGTACAATCTACACCTACTTGTGTGATTGTGTTTACTTAACCTTGAGTGTATGCCACACTTTACACTTACATATATCAGGAGAAGGGCACATTCAAAACACAAGAGCACTATTCTACTGCTTGATTGCATTCCAGAGTATTAATAATAATAATAATAATAATAATAATAATAATAATAATAATAATAATAAATATTATTATTTAATTGGTTTTAACAATAAACAATAATTTGTCATATCCTATGTATTTAAATCCCCTGTATTTGACATAAATTAACAGTTTTTTTAAGCTAGATTTTTTAGGTGTAAGGCACATGTGACAATATCAATTCTATATATATTGTGCAGTAACTTTTAAGGCTGTAGCTGTTATCTAACAATTTCTGTATCCAAAGCCATGTCCAATTCTGGTATCTGCAACCATTCCCTTATACAGATCACATTTCAAATGCTAGCAGGGTAGTGAGCTTTAGTGGTTAGTGTATTTATTTATTTATTTATTTATTTATTTATTTATTTATTTTCTTTCTCCCTCATGTGATGTCTCTAACTAGTATCCTGTCAGGTGACCTCTTTCAAGGCTCTCTTTCTCCTCCTATTCCAGAAAACTGCTTTTTGCTCTCTAGCGATGATGAAAAGGTGGAAACCCTGAACATCGACAACGAGATCAATGGGAACTGGATCACAGCAACCTCGTCCACCATCCACGAGGCTCGGGTGAAGGCCAAAGCAAAGAGACGCCTCAGGAAGAACTCGTCTCGAGACTCGGGGCGGGGGGACTCCCTCAGCGATAACGGGGAGAGCCTCCGAGCCGCGCTCGTCCCTCCCACCAGCCCCAAGGGAAAGCTGCTGGACAGAAAGTCCCGGTCTGGGAAAGGGAGAGGTCTGTCAAGAAAGGTACTCCGTCTCATGAAGGGGTCCTTCAGTCTCAAGGCTGTGTGTTCATGATGGGTAACGTTTGCAATCAAGGTTGATTTTTCTCAAACCGCTTATGTGACACGGGGGGGGTTTAAAGCCCAAATATGAGTGATGTATGAAAAAAGCCTTATTGTCTAACATACAAACCAAATCTAAAAACAACTTCTCGAAGGATTCTTAACATTAACTGGGTTTGCGCTACAACGTAGAGTATGCCTCTCTTTTCTTACTGTTCAGGTTATATTTAAATCCACAATTAGAAGTCGTTTTTTTGACAAACCTCTCTTTGGTAGCCCAATAGTGAAGAATGACACCCCGATTAGCTGAACCCCAGTATTCTTTTTTTCTCAATTTCCAAAATGTAATAAATAAAATAAACACAATGAAACATATTGGTGAGCAGGTTGGCTACTAATCTACTCCAGTAAGTGATCTATGGCACTTGAAGTGTCTTTGATCATGTATCTTAAGTTGTCCAGACTCTGCTGTGGCAGTGGGAAGCCACTGACCCTCTCCCTTCTCAGCAGGTCCATGTTGTTGTTTGTTTTTCTAGAATTACTGTCACAACTGCACAGTAAATGCTTTCAAACTCCATCCACATGGTTAACAAGCTGCCCTTGTGTGCCAAATTCACAACATTCTCAATCTGTGTATTATTTTTGTTGTTGTCCGTTTACTGATATTGCATCGTTCATTTCATAACTCCATTTCCCTTCCTCAGGTGGAGCAGGAGGTAAAGGGGTTTGGGGCTCTCCTGGTGAGGTGTATGATCTTGAAGAAATCGATGTCAAGGATCCCAATTATGATGAGGACCAGGTAGATGCACTGCTTGTATTTTTGCCAGATGAGCTAATGCAATTGTTCATGTATGGAGTGAATAAACACATATCTGTATTGTTTATAGTTCTTTAGTGTGTAAAGTGAACAGCTGCTCATTTTAGACGTTATTTAATGAAATGTTGTCAAACAACTTGTCAGGGGAACTGGTGGCCACATCAGCAAACATTTGCATGTCGACTTGTGCGGGATTAATACTACATCGCAGTCTGTTGAAGTGAAAGTCTGATAGCTGTTTATTACGAGATAATATTCAGGCTTACTTTCTCTGACTCCCGTGAGAGCTGTAACTACAGCAGCCACGCCTAATCTTGAACAACTAGCTCTGGACAGTGTTTGAGAGAGTACGGTTTCCGTGTTTTTGCATGTGTGTTTTACATATTCAACTACAGTAAAATAAAAACATGTTTACTCATATTAGTTCATAGGTTGTCAAAATCTGGCCTCAGTAAATTCCTTTGTGGTAACAGACAACATATTTTTGATGTCTGGGCAGATTTAACACTGGATTATGAGGTATGTAGCAATACTAAAAGAAAGTAGTAAAAATTTACGTTTACACTTTGTCTTTAGTTGAAACGTTTGTTAAATAATTCCATTCATTTGTTTTAGTATTGATAGACTAGCAGTAATAATACTTGATCAGGATGACTGTGCCCAGGAACACTTGTTTTGGGAGCAAACGGCTCTTTAATGGGATTAAATAGAGCTACAGTTGCAGGACTACAAAGTACTGCAAGTCATATTCTGCCTTGGTGGACAGGTGACATATTAAGTTGACACTTAAAATTCCGACCTGAGCTGGCTTAGAGTGGATTGGATTAAAAGATTCTTATCATTGGGCCACCCGTTAACAGTTGTGCCACGCTCTAAACCAGCTCTGAACCTGTATGCTCGCATAGCCCCTGAACTAATGCGCACGACCTCGGACATGGCAATCTCACTACACACGGGACAAAAAGTCAATAGACGTGCATTTCCTGAGGGACTGGGATAAGGGAAGGAGAATGCTGTTTTAACCGGTGATGTGGCAAAATAAATGAAAACTTTACATTTATAAGGGTGCTTGTGTTTTTACAGGAAAACTGTGTATATGAAACTGTTGTCTTACCCTTGGATGAAGGAGTCTTTGAGAAGACTGTGACACCAATTGTCCAGGAATACTTTGAACACGGAGACACAAATGAAGTTGCGGTAAATTAATGAAATATTCATAATTGCGTTTACTGCTTATGAAGAGTAGGTAGTGGGGTTCTGAAAAATATGACTATATGTCCCCACGTGTTGCTACAACTGTTTAAGTAATGTATCTGAAGTTGCTCTTTTCATTTGTTAACATCCTGACAACTTTTTACATAACTTTTTAAAGTCTGTTTCAAATCTTTTCAAAATGGCCACTCTGGTGCACTGACTGGGGTTTGAGATCTGTCCTCTAAATCACTGCAGGAAGAGTGATTTAAAAAGAAAGAAAAAAAAATAAAAATCCTCTGGCTTTTCTGTTCCATACCACATCATGGATCGTTATTGCTGTGTTACTTGTTTGACAATGTGGGCAATAATCTTTATCAATGCACTAGAGCTGTCATTTTGAAAAGAGCTTTTAAAAACACACTTTAAAGTTTAAAAGTTGTCAGGATGTTAACAATGAAAAGAGAATTTACAGTTTCAATATTTAAACAGCTGTAGCAACACGTGGGATCGTGTAACACTATATTTAAGTAGCTGTAGCAACACCTAGTAACGCTATTTTTGGGAACCCCCGCTACTTACTCTTTGTTTCAGATTTAAACTAGTTACTCAAGGAAACAATAATTAAAGGACACTTTGTTGCCATCTTTATCCTTCTCCCTAACGAGCTATCTTTAACTTCACCAGGTAGGAACCCATAATTAACTTTTGACATCTCACTGCACTACTAAACCTGAGGAGAAATGTAGGCTGGCTTCAGTGCATCTGATAGCTGAGACAGACTGTTGTTCTTGAGGATGGAATTGCTCATTATAATAAAACCATGAAGATCTAGTTTTAAAAACCCTCTATAGTCTTGACTACCATCCTGAATGGTGTGAGTTTAATTTTTCAGGAGCTGCTGGGTGAACTGAACCTGGGTGAAATGAAGAGTGGCGTGCCAATGTTGGCAGTGTCGCTTGCACTGGAGGCTAAAGCGAGCCACCGAGAGCTGACATCCAGGCTCCTGACTGACCTGTGTGGGACGCTGTTGAGCACAGATGATGTGGAGAAATCGTTTGACAAGCTCCTGAGGGAGCTGCCGGAGCTGGTCCTGGACACTCCCGGGGCACCACAGGTAAACACGGCCTCTGCTTCCATCCGGGTGGACATCTGTACTCAGGATGTGACCGCTCTGCTCAGGATGTGGCTTGCGGGCCAGGTCGAAAAACTTTCTTATTTTTCGATTTCTTAACATTGTGTAAGTGTTATTGTCATCACCCTTGGGGGATGCATAACACTGGTGACAAGGCTATGTTTAGAGAGACACTTACCTAATGAAACTTGCTTACAACATTTTTACACTTTAGGCTTTAAAAAACATTGGTAATGAAAGCAAGAGAGTGATTTGAATCAGCTATCTTCTTTTTTTTCCCCCCCCCTCCCTTCTCATCAGCCTACATCAGCTGTAAGGAAAGTGATAACAGGAAGCTCTGTGGTATAGGCTCAAATAAACAGAACTGTTGTTGCTATGCTGCTGCTTGTTAGAGATACATTTCAGCTCGTTTCTTTCACCAGCAGAGAGACGGGAGAGCTCTCGCTATTGTTTCTATATGAGCAAACTGCAAGCTCAGCGTAGGAAGAGTTTAACAGTCTTTTTCATGAGCAAACACTGCTAGCTTAGTCGTGGTTTGGTGAGCATGAGTTCATTACTTTTACAGAATCTGCACAGAAACAAAAGCTGTTGGGTACAAGCATTGTTTCCAGCAAAATGACCAGGCCAGCTTTTTCTTTCTCTGTCTCTCCTCCCCAGTGTCATTCGCTACCCTAGCTTTGTTCAATGTGTAGTTTTTGAAATTCTGTTGAGTAAATACCACACACACTCCAAATAGCTTTTGTATCTTAATAACCAGAATAGTATAGAAACTGAATTATCCTTTTAAAGCAGGAGTAAAATGAAAATACAATCCAATACTAGTTTGAATTGGAATGCATATTTAAAATATCTGAATTAAATTGGGTCACTGAGCCACTGAACCCCTTTCTTCTCCATTGTAGCTTGTTGGTCAGTTCATTGCGCGGGCAGTTGGGGATAAGATTCTATCCAGGGATTACATTGAGAGCTACAAAGGGAAAGTGGACTGTGACCATGCCAGGTAAGGGTTGGATTTGTCAACTGTTCCTTATAGAAGATTTGCTGGGAGTGTTAGAAGATTCACTTGCAGAACAAATCCTAGCCATAGCTTCTGCTTGTAGCTTTATTATATGCATTGATTCCCCACAACACCCCTTTTTTTCTGTGTAGTCTATGCAGTTGATTTAAACAGTAGTCTTCAGTCTAAAAGCACTGCTGGGCTAGGCATTTGATATTTGTATATTGTAGAAATTGTACTAATAATGTTTTAAAAGTTTGATCAGTTCCTCTGTGTTTTCTCAACATACAGTCCATAACTTCAGTGGTGTGTTTTTGCAGAGCTGCTTTAGATAGGGCAGCAGTACTCTTAAAAATGAGTAAGGGAGGACTGTGGGGAACAGGAGGAGGTCAGCTACCTGTCAAACAGTTAATCAAAGAGGTAAGAAACCTGCCCTGTATAGTTTATCCTAATTGTCAAATTTCTTATGGTGTATATTACTCTTTGATTTTTTTTTTGTGATGTATCCCAATTTTAATTGCATCAGTCCCATGATGGTATACCAGAATATAAAGCTTTCCTTTTAACTGGATCCATGTTTTCTATCAGATTAACCTATTGCTGAAGGAGTACCTGCTGTCAGGCGATGTAGCAGAAGCAGAGAGGTGCCTGCAGGAACTGGAAGTGCCACATTTTTACCATGAGTTTATATATGAGGTAAGAATGGCTCAACATGCTTGTATCCTCCAAGCTAACAGCACTGTATGAGGCTCCGGTGACTGTCCTGCTGTCTTGACAGTTTCCTTATTCCAAACCATTGCAAAAACCATCAGCACAATTGTAAAGAATGCCTCTCTGCAGGTGTGCTTCAGCATGGTTCCCTTTATTAAAGCAGTGTGTGTTTTGGAAACCAGCTGTTGAAGGTATTTATAGGTTCCCTATTGCAGTGCAACTCCTCTAATCTCAGTTCTTTGAACAAACCAGACCAGTGATTGCACTATTGGACATGTAATCTAAGAGAAATGCACATAATATATAGTGACCAGTGTTGGGTAATGGCCCTGCATCCTAGGCTTTAATATTGCTGCATTTTGAATCGGAAGCAGTGCTGCAGTGTCTGATTTTGTTTTTAGGCAGTGGTCATGGTTTTGGAATCCACTGGAGAAACCACATTTAAAATGGTGCTGCAGCTACTGAAATTTCTGTGGGAGTCCTCTGTCATTACTGTAGACCAAATGAGAAGGGTAAGAGCAGCATCTGTTTTAAAAAAGAAAATAAATAATACATTGGCTATTATTGTTGAATGAGATCAATGGATGCTGTTTTTTGTGAAGTGTTTATTTTTCAGCCATGAAATGTTCTATTTCAGGGTTTTGAAAGAGTTTACGTGGAAATTGCAGAAATTAACATAGATGTGCCACATGCCTATTCTGTGCTGGAGCAATTTGTGGAACAGAGCTTCAACGCAGGTGTTATCAACAAAAAACTGAGGGACCTTTGCCCATGCAGGTGAGATTACTTCTGGGTACTGGGATGTAGCTTCATTATATTAGGAGGCATAAGCTCCCACCACCACCATACACATCATTAGGTAATTTCATGTATTCTTAAGTGCAGGTGTTAGAGAATGCGTGTAGCCATACTGGTTCCCTCACGAAACCAGCTATTCCCTGTCTAGAATTTGCCTGCCCTGTTTCAAACCCAAAACACATTGCAATTATTATTAATCATGAAGAGGTTGTGAAACGGTTGCAAAGAACTAAGACATGTATATAACTTTTGTGTAGTGAGTTATACATACAGTACTCCACTTGTATAATAACAAGCAACGTAAGATGTTAAACAGCCTCGGGGTTTGGGTTTTTTTCACTATGAAACATGAACAAAGATTTTAGTTTTACTTTTGTGCATTCTAAGCAAAATACCATGAGCATATTAATCTGCATGTACAGTAGTTGTATTCTCTCTGGTGTAATAGACAGAAACTAATCTTGTGTGTTAATGTTATGTTTGCACCATTTAAGAAAAAAACAAAACAAAAAAAACTGCACGATCAAATGTAAATCGAATCGCTCTTGTTTTTTAGGGGACGTAAAAGGTTTGTAAGTGAAGGAGATGGTGGACGCCTTAAACTTGAAAGCTACTGAAGAGAAACGGCAGAAGTCTCTGTGCCAGGTGCACATAAACCCTTAGAGCTGCTTTCCACTCTTCATATTCATGGTGGCACAGTTTAGATACAAAACATGTACTTGTAAAGCGTATAGAATGTAAACCATGAAAAAAGGGGAACCAAAAAGGCACTTATCTTACTTTTTTCTTATTCTTTGAGGCTGAGGTTTTTAAAAGCACACCTGAGTTTTGAAATAAGCTAACCCTGTTGAAAGTGCCACACCTTCATTTACATAATCATTCCATGTTTTGTATTGCCGTCTCACTGCCGCTCATTTTCCTGACAGCACTGTTTGTATGACCCACTGGTTTGTGTATAAAGCTTTATATTAGGGGTAATGTTTTGTGCTGCATAGTACAGCCCAACCCCCCCCTGTTGGCTGCTATTGTTCATATGCTCTGCTTAAGAAACAATATATATATATATATATTCTTTGTTTGACAATAAAAATACACTGTTGGAAAACATTGAGTAAAGTAAACCATTTATCTTTTTAGATGGGATAACTCAAATGGTGTTTGGAACATCTATTTTTGTATTTTAAAATAAGCTGGAAAGTGAAATGGAACTATGGTCTTGCTCAGTGTCAATGTCATAAATAAATAACATTTCTATGAAGTTTAATGTTTTATTGGTACTTTTTATGTTTAACAAGATTTCTGTCTTACTTGGAGGACTATTGAAGAACACTTTGCATCCTCCAATAGTAACTGGGAGCCAATAACATGAAAAATGTATTAAATCTATGTATAAAATTATTTAATTACATGTCCAGAGTAAGATGTTGCAGAATACCATATTTCTAACAGTTACCAGGATATGCATTACTGGGTGAAAAATTATGCACTTCTTGATTTAAAACATTAAGAGACATCATTTCCATAATTTAAGTAAAAATTCCAAGTGGGAGGGATCGTTATTTTCTGAAGTTCATAAATACCAACTTTACCTTTTGTGAGGATTTCTAAAATGGACCTTGGTGACCAGTAGTAAATGGTGCCCTCTCCTGGCATATCTTTGAACTCTAATCCCAGTACATTGGGATACATTACATTTTAGATCACGTAGACTTAGGATTCCATAAATGCCCCGTTATCCCAAAATGTGTTCGCCAATCATTCATGACATGTTTTTAAATGGTCAATCTTAGTTTTCAGATATACATGTACACTACCGGTCAAAAGTTTTAGAACACCTCCATTTTTCCAGTTTTTATTGAAATTTACGCAGTTTAATGTCTCCATGTACTCTGAAATTAAAGCATAGAACAAATAAACAATTGGAGATAAAGAAGAAATCATGGAATCGTTTTGTTTAACAAAATTTAATCTAAATTTTTGACCCAAAGTAGCCACCTTTTGCAGATATAACAGCTGAACACTCTCGTGGCATTCTTTCTACAATGGAAATCAAATATTGTTCAGAAAGTTCTTCCCAGCACTGTTGCAGAAGTTCCCACAAATGTGTTGCACTTGGAGGTTGCTTTGCTTTCACCCTTCTGTCCAGTTCATCCCAAACCAGCTTGATGGGGTTTAAGTCTGGAGACTGTGCTGGCCATTCCATGATTTGAAGCCTACCGTCTTGTTCTTTTCTTCTAAGGTAGTTCTGACATAGCCTGGAGGTATGTTTTGGGTCATTATCTTGCTGTAGGATGAACCCCTGACCAACTAGGCGTATACCAGAAGGTATTGCATGGCTGCAAAATGCTGTGGTAGCCGTTTTGGTTCAGGGTGCCACTCACTCTGTGCAAGTCGCCGACTCTGGATCCAGCAAAAGAGCCCCAGACCATCACGCTTCCTCCTCCATGTTTGACAGTTGGTGTCACACACCGAGGAACCATCCTTTAAGCCTACTCGGCGGCGTACAAAAACCCTGCGTGATGAACGAAGATTTCAAATTTTGATTCATCGGTCCATAAGACCTTCCAGTCTTCAGTAGTCCACTGGCGGTGCTTCATGGCCCAGGCAAGCCTCTTTTTCTTATTTTGCCATCTTAGCAATGGCTTTCTTACTGCCACTCGACCTGTCAAACCTGCAGCTCGAAGTCTTCTCTTCACAGTTGAAACTGAGACTTGCTTACTTCGACCAGTGTTAAGCTGTGCTTGAAGCTGTTGTCCTGTGAGCCGCCTATCACGCAAGCTGTTGACTCTCAGAAACTTGTCTTCTGATTCTGTTGTGGCTTTGGGTCTGCCAGACCTCTTCCTGTCAGAGTTTCCTCCAGTTTCCAAGTGCCTTTTGATGGTGTAGGAAACTGTACTCACTGACACCTTGGCTTTCTTTGCAATTTCTCTAAAGGAAAGACCTACACTTTTAAAGGTTATAATGGTCTGTCTGTCTTCCTGTTAATTGCCTTTTTCTCGCCATTATGATAGCAATATACTACTTCCTGCAGTACAATACTGTCCAAATAATGCTTAAGAGGGTGTAGTAACACAGTCTGTTCCAACACTGCTTTTATACAGACAGAGGGTTTGTAAGTAATCAACAAAAGTTGGGACACCTGTAGGAATTGTTAGCATCAACTTTCAAGGCTTAATTTACTTCCATTGCTGCAGAACAGCTGTAAGCTGTTAACCCATTACTTGTTCCCTGAAAAAGGCCTTTTTGTATAACTCTGAAATGTGCATTATTTTTCAGTTTTTGGTAACCTAAACTTTTTTTTTTAACCTCTGGCAGTTTACCGCTTACCTTTGTACCATTTCAGGTTATTCACTGGACTTGAACTGCTTAAATTTCAATAAAAACTGGAAAAATGGGGGTGTTCTAAAACTTTTGACCGGTAGTGTATGTCGAGGTTTGTTAAGAGAATTTTACTTCCAAGGTTCAACCTTTTAGGTGAAGGATTTCTTTACTCCAATAATGCTTTCATTCTTGTTTACAGTTCTTTTTCACTGGAGATGTATTTGGTAAACAATTACAAACCTGACATCTGAAGTTCATTTTTTACACTAGCCATTGGTTATAACCTTCAGCATTGTTGTAAATGGAGCAGTTTCTTACAAAACCCATCAATAGCTTTTCAGGTGGACTACTGCTGTACTTGCTAACAGTGTTTTAACACTCATCCCCTTAAAAAAAGTAAGAAATGTGAGATCCATTCAAACATATCAGACTTGTGCATTTTATTATTTACTACAGCACTGTGTCGGTATTAGGTTGGGATGTTTTATGATTGTCTCCACCTTACAAAGATAACCACGAATCTGCACAGAATGGGCATTCCTGCTGTGTGTTGGGTATGGCAGTAGGCGTTGACCCTGCAACCTAGTTGCTAGTTTGCAGGTCTTGTCGCTGCTACTCTTTCATAGCCATTTCCTGTTGACGAATTGTTTCCTGTGCTTCCCGCTGCATTTTCTCCAGCTTTTCCAGGGTAACTGATTTAAGAGGGAGCAGCTTGGGTTTACAAAGCACCATAGTGGGCACATCCTCCATAGAGAGCTGTCCTAGGGAAATAAGGAGTGCAGTCATTAAACAAAGCTTTTAGGATGGGGGCAACCCAGTCCTGGAAGAATTTGGCATCAATGATCTTTTAGATAAATAAAAATAAACTCTCCATTAAGTTTCACTTCTTGCTATATTGAAATTATTTAATTACAATAGAGACAGCAACGTATTGTGATCGGAAGCATTTTAATCTTGACCATTGAGAACTTTCAGTGTGTACTTTTTATGGATTGGTTTAATGTCAAGGTCAGTGATTAGATTGATGCGTTCCAAACAATCTGCACACGTCTCGCTTATCAAGGTAATAACAAAGGGAAAATAAAAAGTTTGTGTTAATCAACTGGGACATAGGCCGAGTTATCTGAGTAGAGACCTGTAGGAGTTTCTGACCCATTCTGAAAATGTACTGCTACTCTGCATGAAAGGGTCATGCAAATGTTTCTGCTGGATTATACAGATTTTTTTGAGGAAAAAAAAAATAATTCCATGCCAGGTATGTCATGAAGCTGAAATCTACAGTAAGCTGGAAGTACTAAACATTGTAAACTGCTACATTAGCAGCATTCATATTTTCATACTGTGCTCTTAGAAAGTACATCATTTAAAAGATGCTGCCATTAATTCAGTCATTACTGAATTACCACTTCAGTTTTTCTTGTGGCAAATTAGTGTAGGGAATGTTTAAATGAGCTATAGAAGTTACATGCAAGTCTGAGCACATGATCAAGCCTTAGGACAGACTACAACATGCTTACTTAGCACTAGAGTACCCCTGTGGAACTCCCTCTTGTATCAAAACAAGTGAAAGGTGGAGCTAAAAATTCACTTGCCTGGTATTCTTGTGAGTCAGTCATTCAAGTCATTCAACACAACCATTGTGGGTTGCTAATATCAAACTTCTAAGTTGCTGTATGGACTAATTCTATAGAAAATATAATTAATTAAAAAAAAAAAAATCAATTGTCACATCAACAATATAATAGGAATGTTTGCTTCCTTTTACACTGTCCCCCACTTTCTCAGCGCCATACCAGAAAAGCTGGTCTGTCATTCCAAATCTGAAACTAATCTCTGATGAAACTTGTTGTGGAATTTGAGTGTGGGATCTTGAATGCTATTCACAGTCAATGATCCATTCTTTACAGAAGAGCATGGTTTACTTCAACCACATTTCAGTATTGCAAACCTTTAGAGAAGTGTAACATCAAAATAATTACAGTTTAATTGACTGGGTCTCTTCTAATCAGCAATGAGTAATGACATAAGAGGAATGAGTTGCTCTTTATTAAATTATATGTATCAGGTGAATTAAATAATAACAGTACTGTATTGTAATTATTCAATGGGTCGAATGTGATTTACAAAAAATAAAAATGTAAAACAGCAATGACTTAAAAATAAAACACATTTTAGTAGTGTTAGCTGTTTCACCAGATTGGTTTTAAAGATATAAAGTTACCACATGAACATGCAACAAATTAAGTTCTTGAGGAATGTTCCCTTTATAAGATTACACAAAAAAGGTCAAGTTACAAAACAATACATAGGCTCCTACATCTTAGTACACCATGGTGTTATTTTCCGTTAGTATTCAGCATAAACTTGACATCAGTTATATACTATCTGAATGTATTGTTGACATTCAAAATACACTTCTTAAAGTATTTTGCTAAAAATATGAAAATAATTGATACCTTGTTTGGGAAGAACTTCTCTCAACATTGGCTTGACCTCCGCTGGCATATTGAAGCTTTCCAAATCAAGCAAGTTAAATTCTTCATTTAAAAAAAAAAAAGGATATTGTTATTGTTATTATTAGTAGTGGTAGTACCACCACCACGCAGAACAATACTATGATAATTTATATGCATATTAAAAATCTGATTACAACTAATGTCGTTTTACCTTTTATTACATCATTAATGCAAGTTACTTTGTCTTATGTCTTAATAAAACAAGCGCTAAATAATAAACTAAATAAACTGTAAATTAAATAAATAAAACATACCAGAATATGCAACATTTCTAATGAGTATGAAGATTTTGCAAAATAGTAACCCATAAATAAATCACACAATCTATCTCGTTTCAGAATACATTGCAATAGCATGAATTATTAACGTATGTATCACGTTTTACAATATATAGTAATGCATATCATGTACGTTGTTATTTATAAATGTCATTAAAAAAATACTATCAGAATTCAATCAAAACAAACCTCGACAAGAAGTTTCTTATCGACGAACACAGACGCAGTCAATCCGCTTACCTAGAAACGACGTTTAGCCTTAATGACGTTTAGAATAAAACGAAGTGACGCAAGGGCATTTTACGCATGCGTGCATTGTGGGAATTGTAGTTTTTGAAAGCAAACCAAGAAATGAAATAAATGCTGTCCAAACCAAGACATGGATAACTTTGCAGATTTCCGAATGCATGATTGCTAACTATATATATATATATATATATATATATATATATATATATATATATATATATATATATATATATATATATATATATATATATATATATATATATATATATATATACTGTGCAAAAGTTTTAGGCAGGTGTGAAAAAATGCTGTAAAGTAAGAATGCTTTCAAAAATAGACATGTTAATAGTTTATATTTATCAATTAACAAAATGCAAAGTGAGTGAACAGAAGAAAAATCTACATCAAATCAATATTTGGTGTGACCACCCTTGCCTTCAAAACAGCATCAATTCTTCTAGGTACACTTGCACACAGTTTTTGAAGGAACTCGGCAGGTAGGTTGGCCCAAACATCTTGGAGAACTAACCACAGTTCTTCTGTGGATTTAGGCAGCCTCAGTTGCTTCTCTCTCTTCATGTAATCCCAGACAGACTCGATGATGTTGAGATCAGGGCTCTGTGGGGGCCATACCATCACTTCCAGGACTCCATGTTCTTCTTTACGCTGAAGATAGTTCTTAATGACTTTCGCTGTATGTTTGGGGTCGTTGTCATGCTGCAGAATAAATTTGGGGCCAATCAGATGCCTCCCTGATGGTATTGCATGATGGATAAGTATCTGCCTGTACTTCTCAGCATTGAGGAGACCATTAATTCTGACCAAATCCCCAACTCCATTTGCAGAAATGCAGCCCCAAACTTGCAAGGAACCTCCACCATGCTTCACTGTTGCCTGCAGACACTCATTTGTGTACCGCTCTCCAGCCCTTGGCGAACAAACTGCCTTCTGCTACAGCCAAATATTTCAAATTTTGACTCATCAGTCCAGAGCACCTACTGCCATTTTTCTGCACCCCAGTTCCTGTGTTTTCGTGCATAGTTGAGTCGCTTGGCCTTGTTTCCACGTCGGAGGTATGGCTTTTTGGCCGCAAGTCTTCCATGAAGGCCACTTCTGACCAGACTTCTCCGGACAGTAGATGGGTGTACCAGGGTCCCACTGTTTTCTGCCAATTCTGAGCTGATGGCACTGCTGGACATCTTCCGATTGCGAAGGGAAGTAAGCATGATGTGTCTTTCATCTGCTGCAGTAAGTTTCCTTGGCCGACCACTGCGTCTCACGGTCCTCAACGTTGCCCGTTTCTTTGTGCTTCTTCAAAAGAGCTTGGACAGCACATCTGGAAACCCCTGTCTGCCTTGAAATTTCTGCCTGGGAGAGACCTTGCTGATGCAGTATAACTACCTTGTGTCTTGTTGCTGTGCTCAGTCTTGCCATGGTGTATGACTTTGACAGTAAACTGTCTTCAGCAACCTCACCTTGTTAGCTGAGTTTGGCTGTTCCTCACCCAGTTTTATTCCTCCTACACAGCTGTTTCTGTTTCAGTTAATGATTGTGTTTCAACCTACATATTGAATTGATGATCATTAACACCTGTTTGGTATAATTATTTAATCATACACCAGACTATATGCCTATAAAATCCCTGACTTTGTGCAAGTGTACCTAGAAGAATTGATGCTGTTTTGAAGGCAAAGGGTGGTCACACCAAATATGGATTTGATTTAGATTTTTCTTCTGTTCACTCACTTTGCATTTAGTTAATTGATAAATATAATCTATTAACATGTCTATTTTTGAAAGCTTCTTACTTTACAGCATTTTTTCACACCTGCCTAAAACCTTTGCACAGTACTGTATATATATATATATATATATATATATATATATATATATATATATATATATATATATATATATATATATTTCTGTTTGTACCATACATTAGAGGGTTCTACTTCATCTTGCTCTGTTTATCCAAGTGTTTCTATCAATTACATAATTGCAGAGAACACCATGTTATTAGCAAAGACTGACCATGTATCCAATAACCACGTTACAATACGCCCGTATACAAATAACATAGGCGCAATGAAGTTCAAACTTTAGTTTAAGACGTCAAAGAATTTGTCCATAAAGTCGAAATCTGGAGCGGGGCCGGGGGGGTCCAATAATAAATAAATAAATAAAATAACAAATAATATAAAATAAAGTACCCCATCCGGGCAGCTCCACCCTGTGGCACGGAGGCGTACCACTTTAGTTTCCCCTCCTCCTCCTCCTCCTCCTCCTCCTCTTCTCTTCTGCCTACCCCAGCAAGAAAAAAACACTAGGCTTCCCTCGGTCCAAGAAAGTCTCGTGATAGACTGTGGTGATGCGTGAGTGTGACGCAATCGTGTGGAAGGAGGCAAGCAGAGCCTGAGCGGGCAGCAGTCTCGAGAAGGAGAAGGAGCGGAGGGAGGAAGGAAGCAAGGATGGCGGAGTCACACCTCTGATGGTAAAACAAAATAAAAAAATAAAGGAGTATGAACTCAGAGCTTTTTTTTTTCTGTATTAACACACGCTGATTTTCTTTCCAGCTTAGAACATAAACAAAGAAAAGCTTTTTTTTTTTATTTTTTTATTTTCGTTTTAGCTGCGGAATGGCTGCGGTCGAGAATGAGACGAGTTGGGTTTTTTTGTTTTCTTTGGAGAGAAGGGGAGCGGAAAAGGGCACTGCAAATATATACCGAGCAAGAGGAGGAGGAGGAGGGGGGGGGGGTGAAATGTAGCACGGTCTCTGTTCTGCGGCGATGAGGTGAGGGGGGTTGGAAGTCAGGATTTTGTTGTTGTTGTTGTTGTTGTTGTGGTTGTGCTGCCTGTCGGGTGGTATAAGAGTGAGGTACACAGGCATGGACTGTATATTCTCGGGGTGCTCCTGCAGTCTGTACCCCACCAGCCGAGGTGTTCGCGTCTCGCTGCTATGAATCGTGTTTCGCGGATGACAGCTGAGCTGGGATGGGTCGAGGGACTGAACATAAAGTAATTCAGTACAGCCCATTCCGGGTTTGCAGGACTAGTCGTACACCAAGACTTGGAGAGTGGGGGGGGGGGGTATTTCTTAACGAGTTCACAAACCAATCTCATCATTTTAACATGGTCTTTGTTTTTACTAAGTCCTGTGCGGTAAGAGGTTCAGTTTGTGTGTTTATTGGTTGCAACCACATACGCACAGCAATAGCGGGTGTGTAGAAAACTGTCAGCGGATATTTTATTAAATCTGACTGTGGTTACTTGGCAGCCATAGGAATTTATCATGCAACTGTCTTGGTAGTTGTGGCCTGGAGCTATTTGTCAGCTTTAACATTACGTTTTTATTATTATTGTTATTACTTACGGGTTTTTTTTAGTAATATTTTTGTGACCAGTAATAAGATTACACTTTTATGAAAAAGGCGATCTTTATTTTGGAGTTACCTAACCCTTAAAAAATGTACACTACGATCCGTTGTCATTTCACGGCCTTTGCAACGCACTGTAAGGTATGTAGTGACATTGTAACCTTACATAATTAATATAGATTCACTATAGTAACTCGTTTAGGATTTAAATTGTATGAGATGGAGAAATGTGTATTTTTTTTTGACAATATGCCCTGTATATGTTTTATACATCGGCAAATGTGCTTTTTTTTTGGTAAGTTTATTTTTTGTTTGTTTTGTTATATCTTATTGCTTTTGAAAGTTCTACACTGCAGATCAGACAGAAAAGCTGTCATAATTGTTTGAGAAACAGCTCTCACAACTTTTGAGATGAAATATAACGAAACTGTATGTATTTATTTACGTCTGTGCTAGTTAAATTATTGTTAAGGATAAAGGCATTTCACACAGTACGGTTTTATGCAATCGGTTAGTGGTTGTGATTCAGCAAAATTCGTTTTGTATTTGTGGTGTAGAATTTGTGCAGCTTAATTTAAGAATTAAAACAGCATTTCAGCAGTTGTATGGTGGAAAAATTAAGAAATGTAATCTTTGTTCATTATTCCAATCATTGTCTTTTCCAGCTAACATTGGACAATGATATTTATAATAAGGACCAAGGTTTGCAGTATATGAATATTTTCAAAGAATATAAATGCTGTTCCATACATGAACACTGGTTTCAAATAACATTATTAATGTTACGTTGACATATTGAAATTACATATCGCTTTGTAATTTTCCACACATTGAAAAATGTGACATTTCGAAATGTAACATGAAATACCGTACTACTGTTGTAGTTTCAGGCAGACTTTTGAGATGCTATTTTGTAGTTTCTAGATTGCATGATGTTAAATAAAATATGGAAATTATGTTCATATAGTTTTTTATTTTTATTTTATTTTTTTTTAAATTATGTCTACTACTAGGTGATACAAAACTTTTGGCCATATATGTAAAATATATTCGAGTACAAGCCTACTGTGTGGTGCATACCGTCCCTGTGTGTCCCGGTGCAGACTAGCGGTACCGCACCGTGAAAATGTAGGCAGACACTTCAGTGCCGCTTGGTGCTCAATGCGCATCATTCTGTATAATATATGATTATCGAATATTGTTCCAACCCTAATAGCTAAGTGTGCAGCAGCATGACACTTGCCACTGGATAGTCATGCTGTATTTGTTATCTGACCTGTTTGCTGAGCTCTTACGTGTTTAACTTAAAATGTATGTTGTGAATAGAACTGAGCGCTGTAAATGCATCATGTAACTGTCATTAGTCATGTATATGAAGTGTTTGAACTATCCAGCTTTGTGCTGTGATCAAAGGTTGCTGCACTTGCTCTGTGTTCCATACTGGTATAATGTTTTGTCTGTGAATTGTAGTTGTACTTTTTTTTTTTTTTTTTAATGTGAAAAGCCTATTTCTTTAGGAGTCGAATAAAACAAAGGGCTGGAGAGAAAGCTACTTCGTTTCCTTGGGATTCTGGCTTTATAATATATAGGACTGCTGTGCATATAAAGTGGCGATCACTTTGAGAAATGGGCAGGAAACACCCAAGAATAGGGTAAAGAACTGTCTCTTGCTTTAACCCATTTGGTGCCAGCATTCATGTTTCCAAAGTGTTTCATGTCAAAGATTGATTTACGAAATATGTGACAGTGCTCTGCTGCTCATACAAACCCACTTGAAGCGTAGGCTGAGCTCTCCTTGTTTGGGTAATGTTATTGTTGAAATGGATTTGATCTGTTTTGAATCTGAACTGATTGCACTTATTTTAGCTTGAATTAGACTCGCCTTTGGCTGCTCATTTAAATCCTAAGATTTAGGAATCATTTTTTTGTTTTCATTGCCCATCATTCTTTCTATTACTGTTCTGCATGTGATTACTGTAACCTTCATTTTTGTGATCAGCTGGGCAATAAAATAACCAGAAGCTGGTCACGATCACAGCAACTATTGTATAATTTGTACCACCTACAAATAGTCAATAATATGTCTGTTGAGACTTGCTGCATTAGAGCTTCCCGTATGATGAGGTAATTGAGCATTTTATATTCAGCCTGCTCAGACAGACTATATTGTTACTTTGTGGCTTGTAATGTTGCTGTTTTTTCAAAATAATTGGACATTGCACTGCATGGCAATGTAGCTGTGGTACTGTATTTACAAGATTTGCATTGCCCTGTTTTAGTTTTAATCTAGAATGTATTAGTGTTAAAAGGGGATTCCCTTCATCTCACCATTCACTTCTATCTCTGATCACAGGTGATGCTGTAGTCTGTTTCAGCACAGAGTTTAATATGATATCATAACCAAGCTGTGCTGCTAGTTTGAAATAAATTCTGTCATCTACCTTTGTAATATGTAAACACTCTGGCATAGCAGACCAAAAAAGGGCCTAATGAAATCGAACACTCCCTTAAGGAGAGGGCAATAAAGAGATCAGATTGTGTGTGTGTGTGTGTGTGTGTGTGTGTGTGTGTGTTTAACCTTACTCATACTTGTGTGTGTGTTTAACCTTACTCATACTTGTGTGTGTGTGTGTGTGTGTGTTTAACCTTACTCATACCGTGTGTGTGTGTGTGTGTGTGTGTGTGTGTGTGTGTTTAACCTTACTCATACTGGTGTGTGTGTTTTTAACCTTGCTCATACTGGTGTGTGTGTGTGTGTGTGTGTGTTTTTAACCTTGCTCATACTGGTAGAGCACTGGCTGAAGAGGTTATACCCACACATGCTGTTATCTACCTGCCATGTAGATTAACAGTGTTATGGTAGTGAAGCAGTGCAGAACATGGGTATGTCTTGACTCAATAACGCAACAAAAAACAATACCCATAGCAGGCACTTCTGAGGCTATATCACATGGTTAATAATGTGTCCAGGCCTGTAGTACACTGTTTTAATACTTGTTCTGGTATGGATGTTTGTTTTTATGAAAGATTGTGACTCTTGTATATACTTGTAAACGGCTTGTTGATTTGATAATAATTGCAATACAGCTGGTAAAAATGACACAAAGTGTGCACACAGTAATTGAAGCTAACTGCTTTGTTTTATTTTTACAAAAGGATATACAGCCTTTAAACTGAATTACACTGTGTTTACACCAGGAGGAGAGAAGGTCACAAGGAAGACTTTTTTTTTATGAAGTATTACTTGAAAGGCACTTACTGAAATATTTTACTTTAGTCAAATATTAAACGCTTATCACAAAACCCCGCTGAATGGACTGTGTAGAGAAAAGGATGTCATGCAGTCGTTTAAGTTGAATGCTTTTTGTGGATTGTGAGGATTTCAGGCAAAAACATGACATGAAAGTAGACATTGCTTTGTCAACCATTGTCATTTCATTGCAATAAACAACGTGGCAAATGACAGGACAGAGCCCAATCAGGAGTGCAGGATTTCTATCTGATCGCAGGATTCGATCATTGTACCGCAGGAATTGGATGCAAGTTACCTATACATTGGCCTGCTGACATTGGTCAGAAATCAATAATCAATATACTGTATAATTGTCATGCACTGTGCTCTTACTGAGGCAAGTGTACCGAAGATGGCTAGGCTGGTTCTTCATTAATCCTGTCCATATTTCTGTGTGATATGTTTTTTTTTCTTGTTTGTTTGTTTGGTTGGTTGGTTTATTTATTTATCTAGATTAAATAAATATATGAATTATTTGCAGCTGGGATCAATATCACATTTTTTAATGTGCAACTTTGCTTTACCAAATAAACGCCTTGTTGTTTTGTGTTTTTTAAAGAAGTTTTTGAGTGGTAAAACGAACTGTACTCCTATTTGTTCTATTGTAAATGTAATGCACACCTTTCTCAGTTTGTTTAGTAGTGATGGAGGAAGTGGTTTTGAAGAAAAGCGAGCACAACAATTGGCTATTCTTCTCCACTCCCAAACCACACCCAATCTGCATATTTTGTACTCCGCTTAACTTCCCTGAACTTCCTCGCAACCCCCCACTTAAGGTCGATCGACTTTGGGAAAGTTAGTCCTGGGAAGTTTCGTTACTGTGCTGCAGGGAAGTTAGTTTGATCGACTTGCCCCCTAAGTCTCAGTTTTCATGTGTACACAATTTCAATCATCTATGTGAAATGTGTACAATATAAATGCTATGTGAAATAAATTGTGACCAAATATGATGTTGGACAATATTAAAAGTTAATAGACCTAATGTAAATAAGCCAAAAATAACAACTGGTTGTCCTTTCAAATACACTTAAGTGGTAATGCTCTTGCAGACAGGGCAAAATTAAGTTTGCTAATTTAACTAACTTTGGGGAAATGCATTTGCTGACCCACTTTTCTGGTAGGTACACTACCCAAGCGAAGGGTTTGTTTTGTTGAAACAGTTCAGCAAGTGTGGACCGTTTGAGGGAAAAATGGTCTGTAAAAAATGAACTGTCCACAGCACTTGGACATGGATAATTTATACACCATTTAGGCATCTGAGGACTGTTATGAACTAGGACAGTATTGTATCAAAGTCTCCAGGGATTTTTTTTTTTTCTGGGTGTGAAATTAACTGAATGTATTTTCTTGATGTTTACTGGTACTGCACAGTTATTTGGAGATAAGAGGCATGCTTTGTGCAAGCATCATCTCTGGTTTTAAAGAACCAGTGGTTTGATTGTGTCTGCTTTTATTTCCTGAACAGTGCACTAAAAATTAGAATGGCAAAGCCATTTTGCTTGCATGCTGTGCATCCATGTTGCTTAAACTGTAACCCAAATTAACACTAGGTGGAAGTGACAGGGTTTGCATGCTTTTTACAATATATGGACAAACATTTTTATAGACCATTATTAGAAACCTTTTCTAAGATAACTGTAATCCTGTTTGACACGAATATGTACTTTTCAATATAAACAATAAAAACTAAAAAACAGACCCCTTCATTTTGTGGTGGGCTCCCAGATTTTAAGTCCTAAATTCTTTGCCTACTGACTGTAGTCACCCACTTCTGCTCCAAAGCCAGGGGCACATACATTTAACACATTTTTATTTATGTACAGTAACCATTTCATAAACTTTAAGAAGTCCTGATATGACACTTAGCAGGGCTCTACGCTAACTTTTTTTTGGTAGGAGCACAGGTGCTCCTAAATTAAAAACATTTAGGAGCACACACACAGACAAAGACTGTATATTAGTATGTTAATATACACAATTAACATTTTTTTCAACTTTGCACAAGATAAAATGGAGAACAGTTATATATTTTTCATATACCATATATATTCATGTACATCAAATAATGAATAACTAAATCAAAACATTTATCGTAAGTATTTATCGTTGCAAAGCAAAAAGTAGGCTAAATATATTAAAGTAAATGGTAAATCCAGTAAATCTAATATATCAAATAAAATGAATACAGACAAATTCTTCACACTTTTAACACTTGTTTAAAATCATTAACAGAGACCACTTATGCTTCCTGTTTTTCCTCCCTGATCTCATTTTTCCTTCCTCTCTCCCTTCCCCACACAGTATTACTTTGAATGTTTTCAAATGAGCGCCTGTTGTATCGATGACAGACAGAACTTGTAGTAGGGATATGTAGTTTTTAGTGTGTTGTTGCAATGGGCAACAGACACTAATAATCTACATTCCCAGAGTGCATTGCACGTAACCTGAATCGTGATTTAACAGTTGGGCGAGATGTTGTTTTTTTAGTTTTTTTAACAGAGGCTCACACGTTCAGTGGAGGAGCATAATTGACTTCAGGCGCTGGGGTGTAGCATCCGTGAGTAAAACATCTCGCCCTTGTGGTTTTAAGTAGCACATTGAGATAGGCGCACGTGTGCTCCGAAATTTAATTATTTTAGGAGCACCAGAGAATTTTTAGGAGCATATGCTCCCAAAACAGTGGCACTGTAGAGCCCTGCTTAGGGTTTTGTTGTACATTTGAATCTGCAAACTGCTTTTGAAGTAGCTGCCTCAGCTTGCAATTCCATTGACTCCAGTCAAGCTTGACGCCCTTGTTTTTAATGGATTTGGAATTGAGCAGTTTAATGTTCCTTTTTAAACGCAAAGATTAAAAAAAAAAAAAAATACAAATTCAAAATCAGCAAAATTAAGTGAAAGTTGTATCTGTAGCTGAATCCAAAAGAAAGCATATGTCTGTTTTTGCTTTTGGAAAGCCTTGCAGTCTGCTGCAGGAGCTGTGTGATTTTAAAAAGGTCGTCTTTCTGGTGTTCCCTTATGATCTAAAGACTGCATAATCCGAGCCCTTTAGCTGGGGATGTGAGTAGGGTCCAGGGGTCTCCTGTCTAGCTGAGAAGGCTGTACTGCCTGCAGGCAGGTACAGCTTTGAAGACTGTGAGAAAAGTTTAAACTCAGTGGTATTGACCTTTTAACAGTTCTCGTCTGCCGCCAGGATTATTCCTTTCAACGCGCAGAGCAGCAGCACACAAAATAGTTTATAGTTCAAAGATGGTGAAGCACAGAACTGATATTGTGTGGCTCAGACCTGACCTTGTGAAAAGCAGGCACTATTTTTGTTAGCTGGCTTCACCTCATGCCTCACAATGCAATCTGATGCTGACGATGTCCCCCAATGAGACACACCCTGTCTTGCTGTTTTGTGTAATGATGTGCCTCTTTTACCACTTAGGGCAACTGAGCAAGCCCTTTGTGCTGGAGCACCACCATCTGAGTGCAGAAAAAATATGAAATAAGTACATGTTTTAAAATTGCATTGCTTGGTGTGTATTTCAGGTAAAAACAGTACTTAAAGTAGACAAATGCTTTTTTTATAATCCCTTTCGTGTCTTCGCAATAAACAGTGGCCATAGACACATTTTCATGAAGTAATATTAGTTTTTAACATGAATAAACACTTTAAATAAAATAAATGAGGAAAAGGTTCGTTGTACAATTTACTGATCTTTTATTACATTCCACATGACAAAAACTGGGATTGCAACATAAAAAAAAGAAAAACCAAACATTTGATCACTGTACACGACATTTCATTTTGCCAGTAGCATGGGTTCAGTCTGTAAAGGAAGAAAATAATTGCTATTAGTGGTGTTGTGGTTTTTAGCTTTTTTGTTTTCTCTGAACTCACAGAGCTGTACATGACCATGTGTTATGTGAGTAACTGGGGGAAAAATAACTTTTTTGGGGGTATTTTTGGAGAATTATAGGTGCCAATTCGATTGACAGGCATAACCTTAACATTTTCATTGCATTCTGCTTTTATATAATCTTGATGCCTAAATAAAACCAAATGTTTAATGATTGTGAAATTTAGTTTCTGATTAACATTTGAGAAGGCTGAGTGAGTACTGTAGAATTGCTTGGCTGGTGATGATCTAACCTTGAGCCAGCGTCCTAATATTTGGTTTTATTTTACAGAAATCACAACAATGAGAAAACAACTGCTGATCTTTGATATCTGAACTTGCTTCACCCTGGAGGGGGAATCACGTGCAGTTCAAACAGATATGTGGCAGACGGGTGCCACCCCAGACAAGCTGCTTCTACAAATGTACTTTCCCATGGAGTTTTAAAAAAACGTGGATTACAGAGCCGTTGCTTTTATTTATTTATATTTATATATATATATATATAAAAAGCTCCTTTTTTTTCTCCAACTTGTTTTTAAATCCTAGAGTTAATGAGTTGCTGGATGAATCTGGTGTCACTATGAGTAGTACATTAGGCAAAGACTCGAAAGAAAAGGACCCCAAAGGTCCTTCGGGAAAGGAAAGGGAAAAGGAGGCCAAAGCCTTGGGCAGCTTCAGTAAAGATGGCAAGGAAACCAAGACCAAAGGGAAAGATGCCAAAGAAGGAAAGAAGGACTCTAGTGGGGTGCCACCTGGGGTGGCCTTTTCTGTAGATAACACAATAAAACGGCCAAACCCAGCAGCAGGTACCCGCAAAAAATCCAGCAATGCTGAGGTGATCAAAGAGCTGAATAAGTGCAGGGAGGAGACCTCCACGCGGCTGGACTTGTCCAAGAGGTCTATACACATGCTCCCTACGTCAATCAAGGAGCTGACGCAGCTGACGGAACTGTACCTGTACAGCAACAAGCTGCAGAGCCTGCCCGCTGAAGTAGGCTGCCTGGCAGGCTTAGTGACGTTAGCCCTGAGTGAGAACTCTCTCACCAGCTTGCCCGACTCGCTGGACAGCTTGAAGAAACTGAGAATGCTGGATCTCCGGCATAACAAACTGCGAGAGATCCCGCTGGTGGTGTATCGGCTTCCCTCCCTCACCACCCTCTACCTGCGGTTTAACCGCATCACTACTGTGGAGAAGGATATCAAAAACCTGTCGAAACTCACCATGCTGAGCATCCGTGAGAACAAGATTAAACAACTCCCTGCTGAAATAGGTACGCAGGGCTCCCTGTACAGGAGCTGACCCACACATTACTTTATTTCTCTGTCTGTCCCAAATACATCATTTCCGTAGTCTTGTGTATTAATGTCAGTAACATGAAATAGATTCATAATTAAAGTAAATATGTAGGTCCTACTTGTAACAAAAACAATAATAAACTTGGTCAATCAGTATTCTGCTGTCAGATGAGCCTTCAGCGGCTCATCTCACAGACCCCTCCATAGCCCAAGTCTTAGACTATCTAATATAATATTAGGAATGGTAGTCCAAGATTAGTGCTAATCAGTGTCTGAGGAACCAGCTGAAGGTGTTGCTTTTAATTGGAGATTACTTTTACTGTTCATTAAGATGCATTACACTTCCCTTCTGCCAAAACAAACATTCCACAGTATTTTGTTAAACATTATTATAAAATGACATTGAGGGATGCACACTGACAGAATTTGACCCTACCAACTGTGCAATTAAAAACTTTCTAAGAGACCATACTAGAAAGAATGGATGATACAAAAAAAAACCTCTTAAAGGAAATGAAGGATAATGTAAAAGATTGTATATTTTGGTAGTAAATGGCATCTAAAAAGAGAGAATTTTAGTTGGGTGGGTATTTATTTTGTTGCTGTGCACCTACATTTTTCAGTGTGCGTACAGTCCTTTGTCATGAAATACCCTCCTGGGAAAAAAAACGTAATTTGTGTAAATTCTTATACAGTACATGTTTATAAAAATATTTCCATTCACTTCTATAACGCAGGTTAAACTAAAATGTACTTTAATAATTCAGAATTATGTTTCTAACTTGTGTACAGTAAGTCCATGTAAGAGATGTGTTGTATAATGTTGGAGCAAAAGTGAAACAGAATCAGATGAACAGTATTGCTGTAAATAAAGCAGACTTTTGTTATGCGCAAGACTTGCATTGTTTTGCATGTGTGGGTAAACTGGTCTGCACCCTCGGTAATATCCAGCCCTCAATCTGTATAGTACAGAATTGCATGCTTTACACAGACAACTCTGATCTTAGTTTAAGAGATTACGAGAAAGGTTTCATTTATTTACTGTCCTAGACATCATCTGGCTCTATGTTTTTATCACTCTGGCTATGTTTAGTCACATTATGTTAGTGTGTATAACCAGTGATCAAGGTGAACTACTGTGCAGTTAATACAGAAAGCTATTGTATAAATGTGATTGAAACATCCTGATGTTTGACTGAAATGCACTTTATATCTGTATACAGTAATCTGCATGTCACTGGTTAAGAGCAAGAACATTGTACTGTGACTAATAAAAAACATTGAAAACATCTGCTGTTTAAAGATCTGAAACCTAATAAAATAGTATTAGAAAGTACAGTAGTATGACGTCTAGGCTACAGTATATTGTGTAATCAGTAATTCTTACCTTTTTGTATTTGCAGGGGAATTGTGTAACCTCATTACGCTGGATGTAGCACACAATCAGCTTGAACACCTTCCGAAAGAGATTGGAAATTGCACACAGATAACTAATCTTGATTTGCAGCACAATGAGCTTCTGGACCTACCTGAAACTATAGGTAACTCTATTAAATCTCCTAACATTTAACAGAGGGTCTTGCACAGGGTGGACTGCTCTTTTATAGTATTATTTAAAACTCTTCATAACATTTATTGGTGATTTCAAAACTTTCACAAACCTCCATAAGGTACCAATATTTGTATGGCTGCTAGAGCCACTGTACTGTATATCCAGGAATCTGCACCATTGGTCATATCAATGATACAGATCTTGTTCACATACTTTTTCTTTCTGATTAAATCTGTTTTGCAAAGACAATAATGCTGTGAGACATCCGCAGGGGATGTATACTACAGAGTGGCTGTGCTTTTTAAACTAATAAATTAAACCTTTGCCGGTTAAATGATGTGTAATAAAAATGGGTGCACACAATGCACAAGAGTTTTTACGTTGTGCAACAATTAAGACACAAAAAACTTTGTAATTTATAAACTAGTTCCTGTACACATTTTTCCTTTATGCAATGTAAACTGGAAGTGATTTGATGTCCTTTTCTTAAAGGAAAAGGTTTCATTTTTTTTTTTTTGGTCAACTTCTATCTACCTGTACTGCACAACAGTCACCTTGTACACTTCCTGCTTTACTGAATGCGTATCAGAGAAGATTTTAAGCATTTTGCTGTGCTACAGTACGTGGTGTTTCATAATTGACATTGCTGGAGACTTAAAATCTCTATTTAGCCACATGTTGGGTGCAGTAAAGTTGAATAAACGGAGTGCGAGCGTTGTTTGTGCTTCACCGACTCTTTTTAGAGGAACAGTTCTGCATCTCCATGGATTCCCTGATAACTGACACCAAAGGTGACCATGCCAAGTAACTATTGAAATATGATTTTCAGTTCCCTGCTATCACACAGGGTAATACATGATAATGCTTACCTTGTTGTTCCAGGTAACTTGTCAAGTCTAAATCGCTTGGGTCTGCGGTACAACAGGCTGTCGGCTGTCCCTAAATCATTAGCTAAGTGCAGAGAATTGGAAGAGCTGAACCTTGAGAACAACAATATCTCTGTGTTACCAGAGGTAAGTTAAAAGACTTTAAGACGGTAGGGTATCATCTTGAAATTTAAGGACAGATGTGTTATCCAGCAGAGCTGTCCAATACAACAGGAGTACATGCATACAGCATAAAACCAGGGTGGAGTAGTGGTTAGGGCTCTGGACTCTTGACCGGAGGGTCGTGGGTTCAATCCCAGGTGGGGGACACTGCTGCTGTACCCTTGAGCAAGGTACTTGCTATCTTGTAACAATTGTAAGTCGCCCTGGCTAACGGCGTCTGCTAATAAATAAATAAAAAACAATACAAAAAATAGGAGACTAGGAGACATTGCTTGCTGTAAGGTTATTGCTAAGGAAGATTAGCAACTGGAGTAGCTGTCGTACAGTACAGCAATAGGTTTTGTTTTTTTGTTTTTGCAGTGCTAATGTGCATGATTACATTGTTTTAAATATGTAATTTGGATTCTGTTTAAGCCAGCATATATGCTTTCTAGTAAGAACTGGCTCTTTGAGCTAATATATATATATATATATATATATATATATATATATGGACAGTAGGAACATCTGACACATTTTGCACAGTCATGTCTCTTTAGCAGAACAAAAGCATACATGCAAAAAAACCCTATTTTTTATATTCTTTGTCATCTGACAAGCAGAGTGGTTTTTAAGTTTGTTTCCCCTCAATACCACAACATTTATACAGCACTTCCTTTGCAATAAATTCTTGTGACCTTGTGAGAAAGAGAGGCAATGCAGCTGGATAGGCCAGAAATAAGTGTGTATAAGAGAAATGCAGTGCCATGTTAAATAGGTCATTTTCATAAGTGGTGCAGTTTGTACTTGCCTTGTAAAGTAACTAGCCAGGTATTGTTGTTTTGGTATATAGTATGACTTTAGCAATAGCTCTGCAGTAACAGAAACACCTGCTCTCATATCCTGATTCCTACAATCATTTATTTCATTTTATAGAGTTAAGTTATGCAACAAATTAATATTATTAGATTTGTATGTAATGTGCATATCCATTGAATTTGAAATACATTTTTTATTGAATTTGTTTATGTCCCTATCTAGGGTCTCCTGTCTAGCCTGGTCAATTTGACCAGTTTAACACTGGCCAGAAACTGCTTCCAGTCCTATCCTGTAGGCGGTCCGTCACAGTTTTCTACTATATATTCCCTCAACATGGAGCACAACCGCATCAACAAAATCCCCTTTGGCATCTTCTCTAGAGCCAAAGTGTTAAGTAAGCTGAACATGAAGGTAAGTCTTCAAACTGATCTTTTATCAATACTGTATTTAAGAGTAGACCAACAAAGGATTACATTTTATTTATGGCACCACCACTACCCTTATAGCAACAAAAAAATTGGGGATGAAGATAAATGACGTTACATTTTATGATTGTTCGGTATAAATTATTTCACTGATATATATATATATATATATATATATATATATATATATATATATATATATATATATATATATATATATTATATATATTTGTTTAACACTTTTTTCTGTTTTCTTTTTGTTCCAGACATCTATAGCAAATAAATTACACAACAGTAGTAAAAAGATTCCTTTTTTGTTTGTTTTCTATTTTCATCTCTCTCTGTCTCGTCTCCTTTTATATGTGGTTCACTTCAACCATTTTTTAATTACGTTTTAGACGGACTGGGGGATAATTACAGAACAAGATCTTGTTTTCTTTTAATGTACTTCCATCATAACATTTCGGAGCTCCTTTATTTGGACTCCAAGCCGCCCTGGGTTCTTGCTACATATATACATGTTGGTTTATTGCTATCCTGTAAAGTTTCCTTGTGTTTTTTCACAGGACAATCAGCTAACCTCTCTGCCACTTGATTTTGGGACCTGGACCAGTATGGTTGAGCTTAACCTGGCCACAAACCAGCTGACTAAGATTCCTGAGGATGTGTGCGGTCTTGTTTCACTTGAGGTAAGGGGGAGTGGCTTGTTTTTCTTGTAGAATATTCAAGTTTTGGTTCTCAATGCTAACTAATTTCCATACTGCAATTGTCTTCCTTCAAGGTTCTTATCCTGTCAAACAATCTCCTACGGAAACTGCCTCATGGCGTAGGTAACCTACGGAAATTACGAGAGTTAGACTTGGAGGAAAATAAGTTGGAAACTCTTCCAAATGAAATTGCTTACCTGAAAGATTTACAGGTGAGGTGCTTCAGGAAAGTATTGTTGACCCTAAATATTTCACCTATATTTTTATACATTATTTCTGGGTTTATAATTGATATACGAATAAATGTCACAAACATCAAATAGCAAAAAAAAATTGGCTGAACTGACTATAAATCCATGATTTGTCTAGGAAACATTTCAGGACGTCATGCATATTTCATTAAAATGGTCTACATGTCTTGTTGCTGCTAAGTATTTTGAATGCCATACCTTTTGTGTGTAACTGACCAACCCCATTTACTTTTCAGAAACTGGTCCTGACTAATAATCAGCTGACAACCCTCCCCAGGGGGATTGGACATCTCATCAACCTGACTCACCTGGGACTGGGAGAGAACCTTATACAACACCTCCCCGAGGAGATCGGTAAGGCTTCTGTTTTATATTTCATTATACAACACCTCCTCGAGGAGATCGGTAAGGCTTCTGTTTTATATTTCATTATACAACACCTCCTCGAGGAGATCGGTAAGGCTTCTGCTTTATATTTCATTTGCGATTCCTTCTATATATTGGTAGATTCAGACCTACAGTACGTAGCCCATGTAAACACTGTTCAAAACCAACCTAAAGTAGCTTGACCAGGTAAACAAATTTTGAAAACCACTAAACAATGTATATATAGCGAACATCCACTGAGAGACTTCATGGTTTTTAGTGTTTGTGATGTTGTTGCTGGTATATTACATTTAAACACACAGACTAGTTTCGCTGTGCTTCTTGTGTGTTATTGATCACATCAATACCGGCTGGAGGTCATGATTCTGAACTGTAATAATATCTTTCTTTATTTGAAAACAGGTACACTGGAGAATCTCGAGGAGCTCTATTTGAATGATAACCCCAATCTCCACAGCCTTCCCTTTGAGCTGGCTCTGTGCAGCAAGCTGTCAATCATGAGCATTGAAAACTGTCCCCTCAGCCACCTCCCTCCACAGATTGTCGCTGGTGGCCCCTCCTTCATCATTCAGTTTTTAAAGATGCAGGGCCCTTACCGTGCCATGGTCTGAAACGCAATCCTATGTGTCATACACTGTACAAACTATAAAGAAATTGCATTACTATTGTCATGAGTATATATCTGAAGAGAGAGGAAAAAATGGCAATTTAGACTGATTTACATGTTTCTGCTATAGAGGAATCATAGCCATTTAGATTTTTTTTTTTTTTTTTTTTAAATCATGTAAAAAAAGAACATAGATTGCTTGTCTAGGCCTTGCCAGATTTGGTGGATGATGTATATTAAATTTAGCAAATGTTGAATGGAGTTTTTTACAAAACATTGCCAACAGACTTTCAAGAAGTAATTAAACTTAAAGGATGAAAGATTGTCATTTATAAATGCAAAAATGTGTATATAACTGTAACAAAAAGAAAACAAAGAACAACAAATACGTTGGTAGACTTCTTTTTAATAATTGCTCTATCCCTTGCTTTCTCACTTCCTTAATGGATATACTGTAATTGTGTGATTTCAGCAGTTTATGTCGGGGAAACTATAACGGTATTGAGAAGAAAAGAAACTCTCAAAGTGCTCGTCCTCTGTGGGGATTTTATTTGGAAGGCCTCCTCAAATCCAGGAGTGTTAACATGGAGGATCTAAGTTTAAGAAATTCAGTTGTGACTAACTTGGCAGATTTAATGCTAACATTGGAGAGAGCTCAGAAGCCTTGATCTTAGCATCAGCTTTTCAGCTATCCAGTATTACAGCTGATTGATTGCATTGAATTTGTTCATTGTGCAAACCTTTTTTTGGCTGGTATTTTTTTGTTATGATTTTATTCTCACCTAGAAGGCTATCGGTGTGGAACTGCATGCTCCTCCAGATTTTTTTTTTCTGTTTGTTTTTCACAAAAGTTAAATAAACATTTAACTATTGTAAAACGTCTGTATAATATACATATTCCATGTGGAATTATTACCCATAGCACCTTGAACAAATTGTCAGTCAGCTGTGTGTGTGTGTGAGAGGCAGTTTAGCGATACGGTGTGAACTGATGTCTCATTATTAATGACATGTTATTTAGGGGAGGGGAGGGGAAGGGATGGCAGCGGCAGGGCTGAGATAACAGAGAATAATTCAAAATACAAACCATGTAATCTGCCAGTATTTCATATTAATGATTTGAATCCCTTGTTTTCATTTTTTTATTTGTATTTCTTTGTTCTAAGAATAAAATGAAATGGAGCATATCTGGCACAGTTTAAGAGAGGTGACATGAAGTAATTAAAAAGTTGTAGATATCTGCACATTTGGGTTTCGGTATGTCGAATACAGTTGTTGTTTTTTTTTTTTTTAATTTATCTGCAAGGTCATGAAATGCTAAGAACACAACACAATAGTGTACTTCACCTAAAAATCTGTATTCTATAGAATTAATGTTTGGTATTGCTTTTAACCCCCCAAATATCTATTTATAATCCCTTCTAAACTTTTTTTTTTTTATCAGCAGAGAATTTTAAAGAATTTTTTTAAATTCATTTTTATAAATAGCTATCTGCCTTACCAGATCTGCCAGCTTATGTGTGTTATGCATGTTTTCTAAAAACTGTAGTTTTATGCTGCTGTATTTTGTATGCACTTTTCCATAGCAGTAGCATCTGCCTTCAGTCAAATCCTATTAATCATGGCAATGGACATGTAACAAGTTACACTTCAAAAGGGACATTTTAGTTTGTAATGTAGGGTGTGTATCCTGTAAAATTGATTTGTCCATGACTTAAGCCTGCATTGTAAGTACATTTTATGTAATCAATGCATCTTTCAACTGTTCCTAAAAATAAGGGATTCTTTTCTCTGGGAGGATCTCTTCCCTTTGCTATCAAACCCAGTGTTTTAAGGTCAACAGTTAAACCCTTCTGAACAATTAAATAAAAAAACATGCAAGTTCTAAAAAAGCTCTGACATATGCATATTATAAACAGATATACATTGTTCATATCATTAGCCAGTAAAAACTACATATACTATAAAGTACTGGTATTGAAAGCTCACAAAAAAAAAGAATGTTGCAACTCAATAGCCAAAATGACATCAGCTAGTTTCATTTCTAATTTTGCAGAAAGTTCCCCAAATCAGTATGTGACTGTATATGAACCCTCTGTCTTATGTTACCAAGCAGATTGTTTGAGACATTTGCTACAATAACTAACACGGCTAATACTGGACAGTTTTACATTTTGTGAAGGTATTTTATTTTTATTTGATTTTTCATATTGTGTATATGATGATGCCAACTATTAAGATGGGTTATCTTGTGTATGGACTCGCAGTAGATTTTCAACAGCACTTCTCTTTTAAAGATTATGTTTTACAAGGTGAGAGCAGCACCCCCTGCTGGCATGGAAATAAATTGTTGCTTTATGAACACTTGAACATATTCTGTAAGAGATGGGGTAGTACCAGACACAAACATTCACATACGCTACTGGTTCAGTGTTTCCAACCGATCCAATTATTTAGACATTTGTGAGTAATAAGGTGCATATTTTAAACCTAAATAGATAAAAGTTTAAACCTAAGCATAAGGTTTTAAATCAGAAGCAATGTATGCCTGGTTTTAATAAAAGATGCAAGTAATAGATACAAATCTACCACTGGATTAAATAAATAATAATAATGGTTAAAATTCAATGTAAATCAGTACTTTAGGATACTATTATTTATTTATTATTATTATTTTTGTATTTGTTATTTTGTATTCGGACAATACGATAAGGAAATATGTGCTTATTTTACCAATTAACATTTGGGAGTACATTTTTAAGCCTCAATCCCATTAATGCTGTGTATCTGATGTCCGTTAGGTATACAGTGATAAAGAATGCTGTGTTGCCTGTTTTAAGTAGTCTAAATATCATCAGGTCGTCAATATGCTTTTTACACCCGTTTTAAATTCTCCAATTCGTAACTTCATGAGATGGGAGGGGGACCAGCAGAGTAAGAGATATGGGCCATATTGAGTTTCATTTGAGATGTTTTGGAAAAACTATTATTTGATATTAGAGGATTATATGTTGGCTTAAAATAAATAAATAAATAAATAAAAAGCTCTGAATTCAGCGATTGGCTATTCCTAACTAGTCGTTTAATTTACAGTTCAATCTGTTACGGGCACTCTTAGTATTGCTGTAGCACATCCGACATTAGAGGAGACGCATTGCTTCCTGATTTTACTGTTTTAGGGGATGCAGAATTATATTGTATGTATTAAGGGTGTCTTCGGTCAAGACTGCCTTGTCGGTCTCTTATGCCTTGCTATGTTGTTTAAATAATAAGCATGTATTATTATTATTATTATTATTATTATTATTATTATTATTATTATTCATGGGGTGGGTGGGGTTGGGAGAGAAAAAAGAAACCTAGTTGCCAAAAACATTATTTTAAAATTAAAATATCTTGAACAAATTCCATCAAAAGTATTGCGCGGCTGGACTTATCATTCAAGCTCTGTCATAGTACTGGTCTGAGTGAATTTGAAAGGGAAAACCTTTATGCATTTAATGTACAAATGGCTTATGTATCAGTGGAACAGTATATACAAATAAATATATCTGATCAAATACTGGTGGTTTACAATCGTATGTTTCCAGACGAGGGTTTGCTTCCACGGATATAAAAATAAATACATCATTAAAACTAGGTGTCAAATGATGCGGTTTCTGTTTAAATATAATATGCTAAATCTGACAGGGAAAAGCAACCATACTACTTAATGAAGTTATAATTTTTGAAAAAATGAAAATATGAATAAAGGTTCGTGTTTTGGTTGTAGGTATGTACATACATTTAGAACTGTAATAAACCCGATTGAACAGTAATGTGATTCGGTTTTGTAGCAATGTTTGCTTTACGTAACAGTACTGCAAAAAGGATGCTGATTGTTATATATCAAACTGTTGCCTTTTTTTTTTTTAAACATGCTTACGTTCACTTACAGAATCAGCTTTGACCGGTTGTATTATAATATTACAATGTGTGTGTAGTTTGCAGTGATTTCAACATGGTGAACCTTTCGAGATGCAGTCTTCTGTCATTAAAGGGCGCTGTATTGGTTTCTTTGCAGGCGATGTACACTTGTGATGTTTTTAGGTAATTAAAATTAAAGCTCCATAAATCATCTGTCTCTACCAGGCTTCTATTGTTACAAAACAAGTGCCTGAGTTTTTTTGAAAAATACAAACTTGTTTTAAAATGTGTCTCTTAAATTTGAGGTGCTTCTGCACAGACTATCTGCTTTGTAATGGTAATACTGTGCCTTTTAATTATAACAGTATTGCTCGCAGATTTGGGCTGTTATCAAACTATTTTTTTTTTTTTTTTGAACACGCCTTGATCTTTGTAAATGATGATGTCATCTTTGTAAATGTTGAAGGTATTCTGTATTTCTGCTCTGTGTTTTAACCATGCCTGCACAGTGCTATATATATATATATATATATATATATATATATATATATATATATATATATATTGGAGATAAATCTCACTTTTGATGTGTGGAAAAGCTCTGGAAATGTATACCTGTAATTTGTAATGTTTAGTTTGTGTTACTTCAATATAAAGAGATTGCCTTGTCTTTTATTTTATAAAAGTCAGGTTGTTGTATCAATGCATTCATTGCAGTATAAATGAGCTGTCACTTAGTCTTTGACTAGCATTTTTATGTTTTTCTTAAAATAAATAAATAAACAAACTAACTCACACTTTACCCCATTAGCAGATTATGGCAAACATTCATATTTTTATAGTGGGACATTATAGCCTTGAGATCAGAGAAGTGAATAACTGTAGTTTTATAATAAAGAAGAGTATTTAGAACTATATGTAACTGTATACAGTAAACCCTCCAAAAGAAAAGTTAACCATTTTACAGTTTAGTTTATATAGTTTTAACTTCATACAGTTGTAAAACCTGTTCATAGATTGCTTGCTGTGAATAACAAGCCTAACATTTTTATAAAAATACTGGGAGTTATTTTGTACCTCACAAAGCACCGCAGACACAGGCTTCTGGACCTCAAACAAAGCACCGCAGACACAGGCTTCTGGACCTCAAACAAAGCACCGCAGACACAGGCTTCTGGACCTCACAAAGCACCGCAGACACAGGCTTCTGGACCTCACAAAGCACCGCAGACACAGGCAGGCTTCTGGACCTCACAAAGCACCGCAGACACAGGCTTCTGGACCTCACAAAGCACCGCAGACACAGGCTTCTGGACCTCACAAAGCACCGCAGACACAGGCTTCTGGACCTCACAAAGCACCGCAGACACAGGCTTCTGGACCTCACAAAGCACCGCAGAACACAGGCTTCTGGACCTCACAAAGCACCGCAGACAGGCAGGCTTCTGGACCTCACAAAGCACCGCAGACACACAGGCTTCTGGACCTCACAAAGCACCGCAGACACAGGCTTCTGGACCTCACAAAGCACCGCAGACACACAGGCTTCTGGACCTCACAAAGCACCGCAGACACAGGCTTCTGGACCTCACAAAGCACCGCAGACACAGGCAGGCTTCTGGACCTCACAAAGCACCGCAGACACACAGGCTTCTGGACCTCACAAAGCACCGCAGACACAGGCTTCTGGACCTCACAAAGCACCGCAGACACAGGCAGGCTTCTGGACCTCACAAAGCACCGCAGACACAGGCTTCTGGACCTCACAAAGCACCGCAGAACACAGGCTTCTGGACCTCACAAAGCACCGCAGACACAGGCTTCTGGACCTCACAAAGCACCGCAGACACACAGGCTTCTGGACCTCACAAAGCACCGCAGACACAGGCTTCTGGACCTCACAAAGCACCGCAGACACAGGCAGGCGTCTGGACCTCACAAAGCACCGCAGACACAGGCTTCTGGACCTCACAAAGCACCGCAGACACAGGCAGGCTTCTGGACCTCACAAAGCACCGCAGACACAGGCTTCTGGACCTCACAAAGCACCGCAGACACAGGCAGGCTTCTGGACCTCACAAAGCACCGCAGACACAGGCTTCTGGACCTCACAAAGCACCGCAGACACAGGCTTCTGTACCTCACAAAGCACCGCAGACACAGGCAGGCTTCTGGACCTCACAAAGCACCGCAGACACAGGCTTCTGGACCTCACAAAGCACCGCAGACACAGGCTTCTGGACCTCACAAAGCACCGCAGACACAGGCAGGCTTCTGGACCTCACAAAGCACCGCAGACACAGGCTTCTGGACCTCACAAAGCACCGCAGACACAGGCAGGCTTCTGTACCTCACAAAGCACCGCAGACACAGGCAGGCTTCTGGACCTCACAAAGCACCGCAGACACAGGCTTCTGGACCTCACAAAGCACCGCAGACACAGGCAGGCTTCTGGACCTCACAAAGCACCGCAGACACACAGGCTTCTGGACCTCACAAAGCACCGCAGACACAGGCTTCTGGACCTCACAAAGCACCGCAGACACAGGCTTCTGGACCTCACAAAGCACCGCAGACACAGGCTTCTGGACCTCACAAAGCACCGCAGACACAGGCTTCTGGACCTCACAAAGCACCGCAGACACAGGCTTCTGGACCTCACAAAGCACCGCAGACACAGGCTTCTGTACCTCACAAAGCACCGCAGACACAGGCAGGCTTCTGGACCTCACAAAGCACCGCAGACACAGGCTTCTGGACCTCACAAAGCACCGCAGACACAGGCTTCTGGACCTCACAAAGCACCGCAGACACAGGCAGGCTTCTGGACCTCACAAAGCACCGCAGACACAGGCTTCTGGACCTCACAAAGCACCGCAGACACAGGCTTCTGGACCTCACAAAGCACCGCAGACACAGGCAGGCTTCTGGACCTCACAAAGCACCGCAGACACAGGCTTCTGGACCTCACAAAGCACCGCAGACACAGGCTTCTGGACCTCACAAAGCACCGCAGACACAGGCAGGCTTCTGGACCTCACAAAGCACCGCAGACACAGGCTTCTGGACCTCACAAAGCACCGCAGACACAGGCTTCTGGACCTCACAAAGCACCGCAGACACAGGCTTCTGGACCTCACAAAGCACCGCAGACACAGGCTTCTGGACCTCACAAAGCACCGCAGACACAGGCTTCTGGACCTCACAAAGCACCGCAGACACAGGCTTCTGGACCTCACAAAGCACCGCAGACACAGGCTTCTGGACCTCACAAAGCACCGCAGACACAGGCTTCTGGACCTCACAAAGCACCGCAGACACAGGCAGGCTTCTGGACCTCACAAAGCACCGCAGACACAGGCTTCTGGACCTCACAAAGCACCGCAGACACAGGCTTCTGGACCTCACAAAGCACCGCAGACACAGGCTTCTGGACCTCACAAAGCACCGCAGACACAGGCTTCTGGACCTCACAAAGCACCGCAGACACAGGCTTCTGGACCTCACAAAGCACCACAGACACAGGCTTCTGGACCTCTCAAAGCACCGCAGACACAGGCAGGCTTCTGGACCTCACAAAGCACCGCAGACACAGGCTTCTGGACCTCACAAAGCACCGCAGACACAGGCTTCTGTACCTCACAAAGCACCGCAGACACAGGCTTCTGGACCTCACAAAGCACCGCAGACACAGGCTTCTGTACCTCTAAAAGCACCGCAGACACAAAGGAGCCGGCTCTTTTGTACAGCGGTATCGGCGCTATGTTTTAGTGCGAGAGGGCCCAGATTCGCGCCCGCCCTCCGCCTGTGTTTGGATTGCCTCGCCCTGTGTGATGCCTGCTCATGGGAACCAGGATCGCTATACTATATATATATATAGTAATAGGCCTTATGGGAATTTCAACACCTCTTCCGTCAAACTATTTGAAATAAGACTTCAGACAAAAATTGCTGTTACCCTTTGCTGCAATTCCTGTGACACTAAGTTCTGAATACACCTTTGGAGAGGGTTGATACTTTTAAATACTTAGGTGTCAATAGCGATACAACTCTCAAATTTGAAAAACACATAAAATAAATATGCAGTAAAACTGGGAGAAAACTAGGATTGCTGTATGCCCAGCGTCATTGCTTAAATTTTACTTCAAGGTTTAAATTAGCTAAGCAGCTTTTGTTTCCTATTCTGGATTACAATGATGTGATTTACATGACTGCTAGTAAGGAGTCGCTGAAGAAGATTGATACAATCAATGTTTAACAGGATTTGTAGATTTATTCTTCAGTGTACTCCTTTAGAACATCACTGTACCTTGTATTCCAGGTTAAACTTGTTGTCCACTGATAATAGAAGGATATTTCAATGGAATCAGATTCTCTGAAGGGGCACACAACAAACTGCATGTTTATTTGACTAATTTATTCCAGGAGTTTACCTGTGATTACACCTTACGAAATGTTTGTGGAACCAAATATTTTAAAATACCGATGGTAAAAAGTGCTACTGAAAGGAAATATTTTGCTTTTGTTGCAGTTTCAGATTGGAATGCATTGCACATCATTGCATCGTCAATTAAAAAAAAAAATGCGTTGTTCCACTGTCTGATGAAGCCCTGTGTGTGTGTGTGTGTGTGTGTGTGTGTGTGTGTGTGTGTGTGTGTGTGTGTGTGTGTGTGTGTGTATGACGTGTAGAGTTTTAAATGCGTTGTTCTACTGTCTGAAGAAGTCCTGTGTGTGTATGACGTGTACAGTTTTAGATGTATATTCTGTGTTTTTATGTGTTTTTTTAAATTATTATTATTATTTTTTTTTTTTACATAAAACAATAGTGGTGTAATGTCTTTGGTCCGAAACGCAATGGCACGCATCTCGGAGGTGTGCGATTAGCCTCATCTGTTTCAAATCTGTCTCAGGGGGGAGGAGAGTGATGCTGAAACGGGGCTGATTTTCTGTGGCATTAACTTGTTGAAGCCGATGGGATGTGTTTGAAGTGGACTGTGCTGTGGAGCGCAGGACTAAAGCAGTCGCGTCTTTGTGCACACCGGTCTGCGGACGGACTCCGTAATGTGAATGGACACTGTGTTCTAGTTCTGTGTTCTGTGTGCTAGATTATAATTGACTTGCGATGCTACGTGTTCCAGAGGGAGGGTTTTGATTTATTTGGACTATATTTTCTTGTTTTTAGTCATTGGGATTTATTGTTGTTGATATGCGTATTATCACTATTTAATCGTTGATTTATTGTGCACTTGTCTGTCACTTTAGATGTGTTTTGTTTACTCCTTTAGACAGGCCCGCACTAGTGTATTAGCGCCCCCTAGCGTATTTTAGAATTATTAAGAGAACCTATCCTGTGATTTCTGTGCGTGGGGTTTTATTAGAAGAGAATAGACTGATTTTGTGTGTGTGGAACCCATTCTAAAATTCGCTGTTCTTCGGTAAAAGTGTTTATTGTAGACATCAGTTATATAAGAGTAGAATTCCACATATAAATGCATTACTCTTACGCCCTGTTCATTTTAGTGAGAGTGGACTGCGCGGTATTGACTGATGTAGTGTGCAGCTAGTGCTTTGATGCACTTCCAGCGCACACGTGGTTCAGTAATTATTTATTATTTATTTATTAGCAGACGCCCTTGTACATGGCGACTTACAATTGTTACAAGATATCACATTATTTTTTACATACGATTACCCATTTATACAGTTGGGTTTTTACTGGAGCAATCTAGGTAAAATACCTTGCTTGAACCCACGGCCCTCCGGTCAAGAGTCCAGAGCCCTAACCACTACTCCACATTGCTGCCTCAGCAAGGCGTTCATCACAAACCTTCTTAATTCCTTCTATCCGTCTCTATGTCCTTCCTGCAAAAGATCGATATATAGCCTACCATTACTCTCATGCAGCTACCACATGTAATTTAAAGTTATTTGCTCCAATAAGATATTGAAGAAAGTTGATAGAAATAATTATTATCTTCCATGTGACTGTATTTATTTCATTTTCAGCCATGTAAAATAACATGACCCCATTGTGTGTCTTAAACTGAGTTATTTCTTCATAAACGATTTGTAAAAAGCCTACCAGGTTTATGAGAAAAAAGAAGAAAAAAACTTCGTTACTAGCATGTCTACGGAATATGGCTACTCTAAAATTTTGGTGACATTAAAAAAATAAATTAAAAAAAGTAAAAAAATCTGAACAATAAAATAACAAAAACAGTTCAGAACATTATTTTCATGTGCACACATTCCACCGCATCAAACAAACTCTTGGGCATTCTAAGACTAATGGAAAAACAAACTGGTTTCTTGCAGTTTTAAATGCTGTTGGCTATTAAAACTTAACACAATAATCACGTTAACACAACAACACCTCGGCCCTACCGCTGTGGTTAAGGGCATGACATAACTTAGAAATGTACAGCATCCGCATAACCTGTCATCTCTTGTGTGATTGTCCATACCTCAAATGACCTTCCTATCTGATTAGACCTCATCTGAGGAAAAAAACAAAACAAAAAAAAAAGAAAGCTGCTCAAATGAGGACTCTGGTATTATCCTGCAGTTCTCATTAAAAATAGTTACCTCATTGGAAATGTATGATTGATCTAAAATTCAGAGAACAAGCTAGCAACAATTATTATAACGCACAAGTCATTCGCATGCAAATATGTATGCGTTTTATTACTACACTAAATTCAAGGCAATTATGTTAATTCAAGCGTATTTCTCTCATGCTAAAGACCCGTGTCACAATATATTCAGTCCCTAATGCAGCAACTGAGCTATGAGGGAATAGGCGTGCGGGATGCTGCGTAATTTAAAAATCACTTTATTATTCAGCATTTCAATGTGACATGGCTTGATAGCACCGAATAATAATAATAATAATAATAATAATAATAATAATAATAATAATAATAATAATAATAATAATAATAATCTTTATTAATTTTGTGTGTGCAATATAATGTTATTTGTTTTGTTCACAGTCCGATTATCTCTTTGTGGAATTAGGCAAACCCCAGAATAACAACGTATTGGGTAAATTATTTAACAGGACAAAAAAACAGCAGGCAAATGCAACGCATTTACAACTAAGAGTTCATTGAACGCACCGACGAACGACCTAGCTCTTACATTCCCCCTGCACGCATTACCACGACATACACAGAGAAACTCAATATTCTATGTTAAATACCACAACTGTAACAGGATCGTTGAATTAATTCCCTTCGAATGGAAGGGGACTCGGTTTGATTGCGCAGCGTCTCCAAGCAACGACAAGATGAAAGTCAATGCGACATTAAAGTGTGAGTATAATATATAATGAATGTGATTGCATTGCGCTTTTTTCATGTAGGAAAATAGCAAAACAAACTTGATGGGAAATGTCAGATTTAACTTTTTGATGTAAAACTCCAATAAAACCATCTTAAATACAAATCAAAGGCATAAGCGGTTCAGTATCTTCTGGTCCAGTCGGAATGCGCCGATTGTTCCTTATCAGTCAGCAGGTGTCACTGTATCATCGCTCTCCCTGTCCTCGGTGCTGAAACATTTCACACACACACATATATATATATATATATATATATATATATATATATATATATATATATATATATATATATATATATATATAGATCTGTAGATCTATATATATATATATATAGATCTGTAGATATAGATCTTAAAAAATATCCTGCATAAAACCAACGCGGTTAGCTGCAATAACAAGGATAAAGATGAGGATTTTTAGAATAGTAATGAAGTACTGTACTGTGCAAAACGTTTAATAATTAATACAGGGTTTAGAAGGCGTTTGGTAACAGGTAAATAGACCTTAACTTGAAATGAGTCAAGAGACACATAAAACAAAAGGAGTTGTACATTACACAAAATATTGGTGGTTTGAGCTTCACAGCGGTTTCTATTATATATATATATATATATATATATATATATATATATATATATATATATATATATATATATATATATATATATATATCTATTCTATCGGGTGCAAAAATTGATCAGAGGAAGAAACTTGTTCCCGAATTTCCAAAAACCGTGTTTTTTTTGTTTTTTTTTAACAACCGACGATTCGCTTATTCTTCGCCCAGATGAATCTACTACCCTTACATGGCATGTTTGCATCTGAACTCATGTAAAGTGTATGTTAAATCAACTGTCAGCCTTATATTCTGAATAACGCTTTACATCCCAATCAGCCACCAGTTCCATAGTAAGGCTACATTTTCACTTTTCATATGCAGGAAGTTTAAATGCGACCGTGGCTATTAAACATAACACGACGTTTCATTTTGCAGCCTTTTGTTTTTTAAATGTACTATACCACTATTATAAAATAAAACCAAATGATTAGAAATGAAACCACATCTTGTGCAACAGATCTGTAAATAGGTAGAGTAAATAAGATCTGTAAATAATTTAAATAGTTTCAGACTATACTTTAGACGTACGAATATATATATATATATATATATATATATATATATATATATATATATATATATATATATATATATATATATATATATATATATATATATATATATATATATATATATATACATAATAATATGTTTGCTCTGTTACATAAGTTATGCTTAATTCATATATATATATATGAAAGAGGTACATAAGCACGACGAGCTTGATGCTTTTATTCATACTTCCATGGAACAGCATCAACAATATTGCTGAATATTGCTGTTTTTGTTGTACTAAAGGCAGTGGGAATAGTAATAATAATCATCGTATCACAATCCAGTTGGAGGCTCTACACTGTTATTTTTTTCCTCTGTGTTTGAGTTGTGCAATGTGGCTAACAGAACCACAGAATTTGTGTCTGTCTCGCTTAGTTTGAAGAGCTGACTTGCTTCCCACGTGGTGCCTGGCGCTGGGCGCTGAGCGGACTGAATTGATCATCGGGGCTATAAGAGTCAACAGCTAGAAGACACTCAGCACTGTACTGTAGCTGCTGTTCCGTCAGTAGCGCTGCAAGCCGAGCAGGCTCTTTATGCTGTCCACCTGCTTGTACAAGTAGACGACACAAAGGTTACGTGGATATGTCTCCCGAAGAGTCACTCATTACTCTTTTTCGTATCGGATTGTGCAAGTGAAGAGTACTTCGTTGTACTGCATTTGTATCTGTCATCCATGGACATAAAAGCTGCAGGATAACTGAAGCATCATTACTTAATTTTATTTTATTTTATTTTTTAAACTAGACGCGTTTAATATCAACACCATTCAAGGGGAGATGACCTCTAAAGAAAACCAAATTAAACAATTCTACGCATAAGATTAATTCACGGACCTTTTTTTTTTTACGAAACTGCAATCATTCGAAGGTAAGAAGATTAACTAATAACGCGGGATTTGCCGACTTTGTGTGTGACTGACTGACTGGGCGTGTTACAAAAATTACAAATGAAGTTTGCAAAAAAGGAAACAAAAGAAAACAAAGACACGCAAGGTTGAAAGTAAGTTTTGAAATACTTGAATCAAACGAACCGTAGCTTTGTTTATGTGGAGAGCTAAAATAAATAAATAAATAAATAAATAATAATAAAAAAATAATAATAATCCCGGACCGCACCTGCTTGATAGAACACTAATGTCAATTCATTCTTGTTGTCAATTAAAGGGCAGCTTCAAAATGAAAATTCAAAAGTAACAAAGAAAAACCGAATCAAATAAGGAGGGGCGCTCTGACAATGTTTACTTTTTAAAAGCATCCCTTAAACCATTTAATGTTCAACGTGGCGAATCAATCACTAAAAGAAGCATTCTCTGCAATGGACTGCCCCAGTTGTAACTATAGCCAGACGATCAATGACACTGATCCAGGTGAAAAAGGGGCTCCCTACTCCATCCACATCACTGTATCCCTGATCATTCTAGTGGGGATCCTCATTCTCCTTACAGTGTTTGGCAACGTCCTCGTTGTTATAGCAGTGTTTACATGCAGGGCTTTGAAAGCCCCACAAAACTTATTTTTGGTCTCTTTAGCCTCTGCAGATATCTTGGTGGCCACCTTGGTCATGCCCTTTTCCCTGGCCAATGAACTAATGGGCTTCTGGTACTTTGGCAAAGTCTGGTGCGAGATCTATCTGGCCTTGGATGTCTTGTTTTGCACATCTTCAATTGTCCATCTGTGCGCCATAAGTCTGGATAGGTACTGGTCTATCACCCAGGCCATTGAGTACAACCTCAAGAGAACTCCACGAAGGATCAAATGCATCATATTTATTGTCTGGGTGATCTCGGCGGTCATATCCTTCCCACCCTTAATTTCAATGGAAAAAGAACAGGGGAAGCAAGAAGACCCACGCTGTAAAATCAACGACGAGAAGTGGTACATCATCTCCTCCTGTATATGCTCCTTTTTTGCCCCTTGCATCATCATGATTCTCGTTTACATTAGAATCTACCAGATCGCCAAGAAGAGAACGAGGGTGCCCCCCAGCAAGAGAAACAACGATGAGGTTGACAGAAAGCAGAATGGCTTTGTGGACAAGGACTGCCCCGAGAAACTGAATGGAGAAGAGAAGGACCCAGCTGGAGACCGGGAGATGAATGGAGAAGACTTAGAAGAGTCCTCTTCTTCTGACCACAACGTCAATAACCCTTGCTCGATCAAGAAAAAGAGCAACAAGACACGGGGGAAGGCAAGGACCAAGCTGAGCCAGATCAAACCAGGGGATAACCTCCCCAAAAGGGAGGAAGAGCAATCTGTGAAGGTGTCGCGGTGGAAAGGAAGGCAGAACAGAGAAAAGAGATTCACTTTTGTCCTTGCAGTGGTGATCGGGGTGTTTGTGGTTTGCTGGTTCCCCTTCTTCTTCACCTATAGCTTGACTGCCATCTGTTTCTCGTGCAACGTCCCCGAGACTCTGTTCAAGTTCTTCTTTTGGTTTGGGTACTGTAATAGCTCCCTCAACCCGGTGATATACACGATTTTCAACCATGACTTCAGGAGGTCTTTCAAAAAGATCCTTTGCAAAGGAGACAGAAAGAGGGTTGTTTAAAATGATTTACAGACTTTTCAAGCTATTCAAGAATTGTAGAGTTCATCATACATTGTATTGTTGTTTGCAGGTCTGTGACTACATGGCAATTTAGGGTTAAATGACTAAATAGTTTTTGTTTGTGAAAACAAGCCACATTAATTAGTTTGTTTAAAGCTACATGTACAGTAAGTATTAGTTTAAACATGGCATATATATATATATATATATATATATATATATATATATATAGAGAGAGAGAGAGAGAGAGAGAGAGAGAGAGAGAGAGAGAGATAGATAGATAGATAAATGCTTTCTATAATTTAATGACTATTTTTGTAAAAACAATAATGTATTGTGTCAGTATTTTTTTAATACTTTAATATTTGCCTCTCATTTGCCAGAGTATACCGCTGTTAAATATGACTGGGTTCTCAGTGCTTCTAGGTAAGGGAGGAAAGTGTCTGTTACCATGGATGAAGTTTACACATTAAAGAAAACACAATCGATCATTCTTACATCGTACAGCAGAGAAATCAAACTGATTGAAAATATGCTTTATTCATTGGTGGGTTATGCTGCTGTCATCATGACCTGGGTTAAAAAGTCAATTTGAGCAAATATAATAGAAAAAAATACATTAAGAGCAAGCATTTCGAGATAGTAAATAGCTATTGGTTTTCTGTCCATGTTAATACATGCTTTTATATAGGTGAAAGCCATCTGAATGTAATCTAGCTTTTTTTGTTTTGTTTTTGTTGGCTGGGAATTCAGAAATAAAAAATAAAAATCCAACATAGTGTTGACGCTGACATGAAATTGTGTATACTGGCATATATATATATGTATATATATATATATATATATATATATATATATATATATATATATATATATATATATATATATATATATATACTGTATATATATACTGTATATATATATATATATATATATATATATATATATATATATATATATATATATATATATATATATATATATATATATATAATGCAATTTTAACTTCAGGCCATACTCAATACTAACATGTTTTATCCCAGTCCCCCTGGCAATGCTATATGGTTAAATGACTTTACAATACAATTCGTATTTAAACAGCAAGCGATTGATGGCTTTGTCCTGACATTACTAATAAGCTTGCTCTTTCAAAAAGGTCAATTAGACTTTAATAAAATAAGTGAAACATTTCATTTGATGCCACCAGTCTGTTTGCTTTTGTAAAACATGATATTGCCTCTGGGTCTCGGATTACATGTCTCCAAATGACAAAGTGCCCGTTTACACTTTAATTATTAACTAAATACATCTAATTTACTCTGTGAACAATTTTACAACCAGATGGATACAGAAGAGCAAGATAAGCAACTGTTCTGCAAACCAGTTTCTCACGCAGTTTTATTGAACCAAATGTGGAGATCTTTTAGGTCATTTGAATGTTTTCTTTAGGAGGAGGAAGGACCTGCTGCTGCACTAAACACAATTCTCTCAACGCAGAATTGCAAAATGCAATGCCTTTGTTATTCCGACCACTGGCTAAAGTACAGTATAGTATTTCACGCAGATCAATTATGCAAGCATTTTATGCATATTGGTCTCTGTGTGGAACCGTAAACAGTGAATACGCTTGAGCAACCTTGCAGCCTGTCAAAACAAGTGTGATTTCCCTCTTTCCTTAAGTACACATGACATGCACGATTGAGGAAGGCTGTGCACATTGGCAGACTGCAGCCTGGTCTGCTTGTCTCGCTTTCAAATCAAAGGGCAGATTTCTTCAATTCCTGTTCTATTGTCGTAAATAATGAAGTTGTGACCAAAAACAACCCAGCAACCAGTGTATTGAAGTGTTCAGATTTCATAAATAGAGACACACACACAAGGAAAGGAGAGTGAGTTTATCACAAAGTAAATATATACAAACAAGGTTATAGGTTTTTAAATCCATTCTTTACACTGTTTCTCTTAAACTACCTCTTTTCTGTTGGCATTGTATTTTAAAACAAAATAATAAACTAAACCCAAGATAGAGTAGATCAGGCAACGACGCTATCCAAGGTATAGCTGGCTGCTGTGTGGTCACACTGTAAATCTAATATGCCATGTGTTTAAAAATGTTTTTCAAGGGTGTTGCTCCAAGAAAGCTGTCGGAAACCCTAGCAAAAGTTATATATAAGTTTACCACTAAATATAATTGACCAGTTTTCCCTGGAAATCTCTTTCTCTTCATATTATACTGTTATTATAAATAGCCTTTGTTTAGCAGAAACCTCTGCATGCAAATATTATTAAACTATTTCAATAGGTAATAAATAATCCTTATGAGGAAACATAAGGAAAGTTCCATTTTGTACAGTTCTTTATTAATTAATACTAACTATGAAAGACTCTTGTATGTTCAATCTAACACTGATAAGTCTCATGGAGATGTTTGAGAAACTCCTTTTTCACACCTAGTGACTTTGGGAAATACAATTTACACAAGGATCCTAAGAGACCTGTTTAAAAATGAAGCATTGATGACAATACAATACAAGTGATTACTGTGATTTCCCCCACTTGCTGTCCGCCTCATAGCAGGTTGCCATCACTACAAGCGGTGCACATTATGTATATATAGGGATAGCTACATTATCATTTATTCTAATCATTCTGTGAATACGTTATCCCCAACAAATAGCATTAACTGCTGTTAAATTATTCCAAGGACACTAAAATATGCTGAATACATTAGCATGTCGAGAGGGTGGTTTTGTGGATTTTTGTTTGTTGTGCAGCATGGTAAAATGAGTTTAGTATAAGCAGAACTAAAAACCTCTGCTTCTTGAAACTGGATTTGCTGGCTGCTGTTCTAAATATTTGATAGTGTGGTAAGTGCACAAATCCCACGGGAGAGGTTAGTCAGTGTTAGACAAATGGGCCATAAATGTATTTAATTGGTGTGCTGACATTGAAAAAGCCAATTTTAGATACAGAATGTTCTCTTGAAATACAATAATAACTCAGGTTTTTAGTGTTTATGGAACCACTGTTTGTATTGTTTGCATTGGAGGGTAGAGTGTGTGTGTGTGTGTGTGTGTGTGTCTGTGTGTGTGTGTGTGTGTGTGTGTGTGTGTGTGTGTGTGTGTGTGTGTGTGTGTGTGTGTGTGTGTGTGTGTGTGTGTCTGTGTGTGTGTGTGTGTCTGTGTATGTGTGTGTCTCTGTGTATGTGTGTGTGTCTGTGTATGTGTGTGTGTCGCTACACTTGCTGAATACACTGGCGATCAAGGGGCATTCCCCTACCACAAGAGGACCACTAAACATCTAAAAACCCCTCACCATGTGTCAATTTTCTCAAGTTTCAGAGTATTATTTGATAAGAATGTGTGTGTTGGATGTGGTACTTGTCATCCAATGCCGTAGCTTATGTGTTTATTGTAGCAGAACCAAAAAACCAAACACAAGCTGGGCAGTGGCTCACAGACGGCGTGTATAATCCCTCAGAAGAAATTGTTCTGACCACCACAAAAAATATTTGTGAGAGAAGATCGATTTTGTTTTTCCCCAAGCCGCCAAAAGCAGGTCTAACAAACATTGTTCTCATTTTCCTACCACACAACCACCAGACCGCTAGGGCAGCTTTGATATCAAAATCAACACTGTAGTACAGATACAGGATTTAGTTGCATTTCAATCATTGAAGGAGACGGTGCTTGGCTGATTTAACGTCAATTCTTCCCGCAGATCTCAGCCCATATGGATATCCGAAAGTTTACGGTAAGAGTGCAGTGATTTTTTTTTTTGTAAATATACCTTATGAAATGCCTTGAATGCCCCTTGATTATAAGTGCGATAGTAAGTGCGTGTTTAGAAGCTTAGTAGAATTAATAATTGATTTAAATTGGTGTGAAGTGATGGAAATGGTGTTCACAATTGGTGTAGGTACTGTAGGACTGCAGAACAGCGTAATGGATTTAAAGGTTTTAAAAACACAACGCCGCTTGTTATCCTGACTGTTTTTCTAAGTTGCTTAAATAGGCATAACATGTTTTAAATTACAAGCTAGTACTATGTTAAACTTCATTTATTTGGACGCGTTATGTTGGGAAAAAGACGCAGGAGTAATGTTATGTCATGATATGCAAACCTTTGTTGCATTTAATGTTTCCATGTGTTTGTGTTTGGCATGTCGGGCCACTGTGGAGAAGTTTCAAGTCATCTTTGTTCCAGTAAAAACAGTCAGGATTATTACTGTTAAAATGAGATGTGGTAAGTAATCTATTCACTCAGGACAACCGAATGCAATCCAAACAAACAAAAGAAAAAAAGATTCATGAGAGCTATCGCGATGCTTTTTCTAGAATTTAAAATATTTTATAACCAATTGCGCAGGATTGCTGTTCCCTGTGGAGTTTAATCAATACTGTTGTACAGCCGCACATAGTTTCTAAGTTTCACTGAAGCATGAAATTCTTTAAAGCTATTTCAAAAAGAGTAGGGCGACATACTCCAATACACTCCTCCTAAAGGGAGATTTAAAAAAACAAAAAGAAAAATCTATGCCAGCTTTTTAAAAGAACAACAATGCATTACGCACAAACTACTGTATAAACTGCAAAGCTTTAAAGGTTGGGTAACTGCTGGAAAAAAAAAATCAATCCTGCTCAGTTTTTTTTGTATGAAGGGCTTCATACAGGGTCAGCAGGCATTATTATTATTATTTATTTCTTAGCAGACACCCTTTTCCAGGACGACTTACAGTCGTCAACAATTACATTTCAAGAATCACAGTGCAAGTAATAATACAATTAAGAGCAAGATAAATACAATGATGAATACAATGACTTTGGTTCAAGCAAGTACAAGTGTGATAAAATACAATTCAATAATACAGCAGATAACAGTGTCAGTGATAGTTACATCAGGATATAATTAAATACAAAATACTACAGATTAAACACTTGGCAGATTACAGTACTCTGAAGTACAGGATTACATGCAATAAAATAGGGGGCAGATAAGAGCAAGTAATGCGCATTTAAGGAAGGATGATATGTGTCCCAGGGGAAAAACAGAGGAGTTCTTCAGGTGCTTTCTGAAGAGGTGTGTGTCTTGAGGAGGCGCCGGAATGTGGTCAGGGACTGGGCAGTCCTGACATCTGTAGGAAGGTCATTCCACCACTGTTGGGCGAGGCATACCCTTGAAAGCACCCCCTCTCTATTCAGTGTCTATGAAATGAATGCTTTGATACCCAATGAACGCGATAGCACTGACACTCACCCTCTGGCACCTCAATCACATAACTAGTCTTTATAGAGATTCACTAGCACTAATACAGTCAATAAGGTGTGTCTCTTTAAAAGAGAGAGAAATACTTTACAGTTCTTACAGAACACACACAACGTGTTGTTCATCATATGCAAAATTAAGGACCAAAATGTTCTTTGTATTCTTTTAATAAGCTCTATTTGAATACCAGATAACTACTAAGACCGCAACAGGTGAGGTTATAAGATACAATTTTTTATTTCACCCATGAAGTCTGAATATCTGTCATAGTTTATTTGATCTGATGATTTTCATTAGGGGGAAGTCATGCTTTGGCTAATTCCTTCAATTTCGTTGTCTACCTGAAATCTATTTTTACACCTATTTTAATTTACAATGGACGCTCTCTAATCTGAACCCCGGTAATGTCAACTCACCTATCATGCTGTTTGCAAACCAGGCTACAATAATGAAATGCATGCAGATAGCAGCTATAGAATTTCCACGTAGGTGAACTAAAATATTAGTGTAATCAGTGTGTTTTACTGCCATACAACAAAGAGACAAAGCATGAGGTATGGTACAGATTACAATGAGAACTCCAAACCAATTACTAAGATGAACAAGGTCCAAACCTGTTCACAGTTTTTATACATTGAAAAAGACTTTTGTCATTTAATTTCGTACGTTTCTCTTAGTAATTTATATTCTACATACCGCATTGACGTGTCATCACCTACCTACCATATACAGATTTGGTTGTGTCTATAGTTGTCTAAAGCTTAAACTGCATGCGTTGCCTCAGCCTTTCACTGTATAAAGATTATTTGGCAAGTGCTCCAATGCACAGTTTTAAAATTCCAACTGTCTAAAACAATACATGGCAGTTATATTAGCTTTGATGTGCTGTATGTAGCCGATAGTGTGCAGATTGAAACACTAGATGTAGACACTGCATTCACTAGCACTGCGTTCACAAAGTGACATCGTTCATGGAGCTCCATATCTACAGACCTGAAGGACAGAGAAGAGGAAGAGAAATTAGCAGTTGATACTTCGGTGGTGTTAATTAAAGTACTAACAGAAAAAAACACAAGCATCCAGAAATATTTAATAATCTTTTCACTTGTGGAAGCTTCCCCTGCCATTATCTCTGATGAATGTTCTTTGTTTAAGCTTGAGTACACAGACCCCGTTTACTGCACGCGATTAGTGACAGGGCCTTGAGTAAACACCTGCGCTTGACCTAAAACATATTTGTCCTACAGACAGGGGGTACTAGTGTCGCTGCTGATAACAAACAAGACAGTGCATTGTGCTCGTTAGAAGGTAAGACTAATTAAACGTCTTTCTTCTGACGGTGAGGGGACTTCCATCACCCACACATACTGGAGGGCTGAAAGATATTCCACTTATCTTAAAACATTCCTTACAAGAAATATTCAAAGAATTTCAAAACATCCCTAGTTTTAGATTTGAAGACTGCAAGTGGGACATTATTTCATTTTCCAGACTGAGCCATCATTGAGAGTTTGGTGTTCATTTAAAGAACAGAAATTCACACAGTACTTTGATTTGGTTTTGGCATAATAATATTATAATTGTGCCAGTACACATGCATTTACTATGTAATTACTATGTAAATACCCAGTAACTACAGACAATGTAAAGTGTTACTGAATTGTAAAGCAAGAGGTGGAGGTTCACAATGATAATGGTAACACAGCACACTTATTTGAAAAGGGCAGGGTCTGTTTCAATTGCTGGGACATCAGAGGTACAGTATCAACAATTGACAAAAAACAGGAAGTTCAACAGATAGTTTAACAAAAAGCAAGTTCTCCAGTTTATTTTGTATGTCATAGATTCTCTTCCTGCAATTGTTTCCACTTCACATTTCTCCAGGGTGCATATGTTTTTTTGCTTTTTTTAAGCATTTTTTTCAGGAGCGTTTCTTTGTTAATCAAAGTGGTAATATATCTATTGTTTATTAAACTAAATAAATAAATACATAAATAAATAAAGCAAAAGTAAAAGGCTGAAACAAAACAGAATGCTTGCCTTCAAACAAAAGCTTCTGCTTGTCCAGCTGAGCGGTGCCTTCACTGGACTTTCTTCCCAAACTCCTCCTGTTCAGGCTGGGCATTCGCCACTGCACCTCCCTTAAACAGAGGATTAAGCTCTTTCTTTTATACCTGTGGCTGGGGCTTGACAGCATCAATTATTCAATCAAGACCCAGCCACATTCCCCATATTAAATTGGAATTGGAACAATTATCTGAGCCATTAGACTGCAGTAGGACTTCACAATATAATACACTACATATTATAGGACTGTAAATGAATACACAGATACTAATTCTAGCTTACAATGTCATTATAAAGCAACTTTTCCTTATTTGAAAAAAAAAAGAAAAAGAAGCTACCATGGAATGTGGTATCCACACATAATGTGACATATTTGAAATCACACCAATGTAATGCAACCAAGGTCCACAGTGGCATAATGCTGCATCACTAAATATTGAAATCTAATGTTTTAGATTATAATAGTATTTAAGTGAAGCCACTGGATTTCGAACTCCAGTTATTCTTCTTCTTCTTATTTTTTTGATTAAATGTTCCCCTCTATATACTGATACACCTCATCATGTAATAAACCCTGAGCTTGTCTTACACAGAGCAAGCTTTCACTGCATCTCCCAGGAGAAGCTGCTTTGCTGTCGCCGCATTGTAATGCTAACAGCCACCTCCCCACTACAGTTTATGGCTGTATAATTGGGGATGGGTTCTTAATAGCACCATGCCTGCTGTATTTAGCGTAGACATTATTGTTTCATTGCTGGTGTTCGTCAGTTATTTATTCTCTACTAGACACCACATTTAAAACTGTACAAAAAAAAAAATGATGTAGTGAAAAATACTGTAGTTTAAAGACTGACAAAGTGGAACTCAAACGAGAACCAGAACAGAGGCAGGATACATTTCAAATCATTGTTCAGTCATCTCTTAAGACAGTGTGAGAGACTGCAATACCTGAACTCCAGACAGGCCACAGCTGGAAAAACATTTATTAATAAGGGCTGTAGCTTTTCTTTTCTTTTTTTAAATTTATTTTTCCCATCTGGCTCTTTCAGACCCAGCTTCAACAACAGATGGTGAAATTCCTCTTGATAAAAAGCAAACAATAACATATAACATACCACACAGAGCAATGCAGCAGACAGAATTGCTCGGGGACAGAATGAAGAGGGTACTTGTGCATCCGATTCTGGCAAGGAAATAAAAACACAATGACAGATTAATCTAAATTCATGTGATGTAAGGTAGAATGTGGATAATATTGTCTTTCCTATTCAGATCTGGACTAAACAACATGCACAATGGTTGGTAAATTTGTATGCTGGTATAATAAATCAGAAGACAAATAATCGATCAATCAATACAGCAAACAGATTAAAAAAACCTTTACAAAAACCAACACTGAACATTGTTTAGTGTTTGCCAAGGTCGCACATACAACAGATTGTTTCTCATGTCACAGCTGATAAACCCTGACTGAAGAGGCCAAAAAAGACTTCTAGAATACAAACAATAACTGTGTATTATGTTTAACCACTGGCAGACCATGGAATTAACCACCCATATTTTGAATTGATCAAGGTTCCAGAAATCTTAAAAATCAGGGTAACTGGAGTTGAGAAATCATAGCATAAGATACTTTAAAGAATTATGTATCCTGCTCTCTGCTGTAAACTGGATATGCAAATTGTAGATAAACAGACAGAGAATACAGTATTTGTATTGTGGTGCAACAAACAACACAATTTGAGTAATGGATGCTCTGTGCACATGGGAATGGTAAAACAAATGCATTTGTATTAGAATACAGAGGCTGTAGAAATAAGACCATACAACAAAGATTCTACCCTTTCAAATGCATACAAGGCAGGAGGTGGCCATTGATCTCTATGAAGGCGTGAAAGCGTGCGTACAGTATAAACTTTATGCAGTTGTATGCAAAAAAACACAGCTCTCCATTGCAAGCACTTACTCATTGTGTTATCTTCCAATAAACATCCCCTGAGCTTAGCATTCACCAGTACTGACTTTTGCAGTTAACTAAAATAACTGGTTTTGCTAACTGGATGAATTTTGTTTGATACTGAATACCAAGCCTGTGTAAATAAAAACACTGGAGACATCCGACTGGACAAATAAGCACTGATGATAACAGATACTGTAGATGTTTGTATAATCCAGATCATTTTAAATGTAGTCTACAGATACATTGCAAATGTTTTTACAGTGTTACTGTTGACTTATTATGTTGAATTATGTTGGGCATTTATCTTCCACAAAACCTATAGAGGGATAAAATCATACTAATTGTTTTCCTTGTAAAACAATACACAGAGAAATGAATTTGTATGAGCACTGTATGTTAATAAGTGGGTGTAGCAAACAAAATCACTTCATTAACCTTGTTAAAAGTCTGAAATAGGTCAAAGCATCTTATTGGCTGTGAAGTGTGTCAGTCAAAAGGGGAAGCAGCTGGTTGGGTATTGAGCAGGAAATACATCTCTGGAATTCTGGGTTCAATTGAACTCTGGGTGAAATAACTACAGAAGTGAAAGAACATCTGAAAGCAAGACCTGCAAGGAGAGATTTGTTTTATCCGAGCGGAGTGCCGGTTATCATGTTTTAAAATGAAACAAGTTTCTTTCAAACCTGCACATTTGAGACCTACAGTATATAGTCAATGAATGTACATAGCGAGGAATATTTCTGGTGTTATTGTGTTTGCTACAAATCGGTTTATTGTTCTCTGACCTTTGAAAAGAACATGTTTGATCTGAGATGTCAGTAATATAATAACTCTGTTGTCTGTTACAATTACATCCCATAAGTGAGAAGAAACGTGTATTTTCCATTGTTAATTTTTTTTTTAAAATTCAAAATAATGATAGCAATGAAAATCAAAGTCCTGGGAGAGTTAGTGATCTGATGAGCCTGTGGCTGATGTTGTACTCAGTTACAATAAAAGATAAAAACAGTTCAATAAATATCCTAAATTCACCCCAACTCCCACCTGATTTGCTACTACTGTCTAAATATGCAAATATCTGCATTTCAATTTATTTTTTTACCCATGCTCCTCTGTTTGTGCCTTTGTAAACCTGAAGGATTATGATGTGTTTATAAAAACATGAAGACTTGGTTTTCATTAAAAGGAATATATCAAGCCATCAGATGTGATCTGCTGCCCCCTCATTGGCAGTGCACACATCAGTGCCATCTCCAGGATCAATGACAAACCTTGCAGGTCAAAATGTTACCTTAGTGCTGCCAAGAATGAAATGTCAAAAGCGTCAGCCTCAAGCAGGGCCCCTGTCACTCTGCAATAAGGGGGTCACTTCAGTCTGTCTTTGCCTTCAAACCTCAGATCAGTTTCAGAATCCTTCAAACAAGGTTTTTATTTTAACGATGAATCTATTGAAATGTATGCAATATTTACTTTAACGGTGCAGCTATTAAAATATAAAATTTCCGGTTGGATTGGTAATTAATCTGAACACAGTGAAAATGTCATTCTGCTGTTCAATTAAAAAACTGTAGCAAAAGGCTTAATATGCAATCAGTTAATAAAAGGTAATACTTGCTTCTCTATATCATTTTTAAGTTTTTAGCAGCCCACATTCATGCTTGCCCTTTGTCCAATAAAATTGTGTTGGTATAGAAACATTTTAATTACAAAATTAAGATGCATTTTCTCTGAAAGCATTTTCTCTGGCTTTTTAAATAAAATCCTCTGGAGTGGGAAGTTAATTGCAATGGAAAAAAAAACTCCCTTCCAGAAGAAGGCTTATGTCCTGGTGCTTATAACCTGCAGAAAGGGTTAGATTTGGCTGCTGGTCAGTGTAATAAATCATAGCAAAAGCCTACTTAATGGATATCAATTAATTCCAGTAAATCTTACCTCTTTTTGCCAGTCACTTCGTAGGTCTCACATTCCCAACACATTGGAAGCACACATCGGGGTAAACGTGTATCTTTTAATGTTATATTATTATTATTTTGATGGGGTTTAACTAACAATAGCATGGGAATGTTGTGCCGTTTTTAATATAACTTCAGCCTAAAGTATCATGTCATTTTGTTATCAAACCCAGGTTTCAGCAGGACATGCAGATCGATTATTTCATGCACAATTCTAAGCGACCCTGAAAGCCAGCCAGGCATTATTTATTATTTCTAGCTAATATATAACAGCTTTGTGATTTGTGATGGAGAGTGTTGGACGATTTCAATTAACAGGGCTTTTCATATATATATATATATATATATATATATATATATATATATATATATATATATATATATATATATATATATATATAAACAATTGACAGAGATAAATAAATTACAGTTAATGCAATACAACTGCTCAGAGTAAAGAGCACTGGCTTGCTTGCTTAAACCATTCCGATTATTCTATTTTATGTTTAGAACATGAGCTTTTGCTTCTGCACCTCTAGATCTGCCTTCTTGGTGCAGCTTCCAATGGCGGTGATGTGGTTCTGTGATCATGAGGAGGAATAGCTGCTAATCTGATGTTCTGGTCCTTGTAATTCCTCTCTTGGATGTATTTTGGGGCAGAGAACAGTGATTATAGAATGCTTGTTATTTGGATACTGCTTTGCCTGTTGTTTTGTGCTTGGGTATTGTGCTGTGTGTCCTTGCCAAATCCCATGGGGACTGTCAGTTTTATATATGTATGTATATAGCTGATATTCATGCCCCAGTGTTGAAGCCTAGCTTCACCATTCTCTTATAATACTGGCGTGCACAGTAAACTCCACCAGTAACAAATCTAATTGTCAGTAGTGATGGAGCAGACCACAAAACGAGAGTGTCAGCAATGGCTTGTGTCCAAAGAAAGCAATCAGCAATACAAAAAAAAAAATGACATGCCAGTGCCAACGTTCTCTGAGATTCATTTGATTTTGGCAGATCATTTAACATTTGTTTTGTTATAAAGTGAAGTGATAGATGAAAAGAAAGGTCATTATATTAGGTGTGACAGTCTTGCATTGTCCAAGGTTCACATGGGTTATAGTAAATGCTTGTGAAAGGAAAAGCAAATGAAATAAAGTTTAATATGGACCTTCCTTTTTTGTACACTGTCTATCAAAAGCAAATAAACACAGTTAATTTTAAGTCGATGCAGCTGGAGCGTTGTATAATAATTCTCTGCTAAACTAATTATTCGAGTTGCAATCCTCTGTTGTGGAGCCTGCTTGTTCTTGGAATAACATGCCACTTGTTATAAATGATGATCTCTATCCTGAGTGATGCTTTGAAGTGTTTTAATTGTTAAGCAATAACTTTGGTAATAGTTCAGAAACAAGACAAATGATCTGCCCTTATCCTCAGGAGAATAAATTCAATTATGAAATGATTTACTAGGTAATTGGGTCATTAATTAAATCCGACACATTTATTTAAAACAAAAAAGCAGAATAAAAACATTGCTTAAGGATGCTTACGCGATATAACATAATAGAATAGAAAAGAATACAGCAATTTGGCAGTTTTTTTTTTTTTACAAATAATTGTCAACATGACCTTGAGAGTTTTCCACTTGGGTACTGTGCACTATATCCTGGTGCACTGTGCACTATATCCTGCCTATGCCACTGACTCATTTCGTGACCCTGAGCAAGTCACTTAACTTCCTTGTGCTCTGTCTTTCAAATGAGGAGTTGTAAGTGCCTCTGCAGCTGATGCATAGTTCACACACCTTAGTCTCTGTAAGTTGCCTTGGATAGAGGTGTCTGCTAAATAATATAGAGGTCCATTTTCTTGTTTTGTTTTTTGTTTAATTTCTATTCTTTTCCTGTATAACCTTATTATTTTCTCTGTTCTTCCATGTGGTTATGATGCTAAACAGTCCTCTATGTTCCCTACTTGTAAGTCATTTTCCTCCCATATGCTATCTATATATTCGGTCAGGGTAAGTCTAACAATATTTCAACATACTAAGTGTTTGGTGTACGACTGTGGGTATGTCTTTAGAAAACCTCACAGATTTAGTTGACCTCTATTTGATGATCTAAACAACTGCTCCCTTAAACTCTATATTAATCCTACTCAAGTTGTCCCTCAGATGTGATTTATGGACCCACTTATTGGCATCGTTAAACATGATGGGATTCTAGTGGATTCTGCTCCTGCATGATCGATGCTAGGCAGGATACTGTATCTCTCTGGCCCAATCTTTCCTACTACTTTCATTGATGATTTTGAGTTATCTGCCTGCCTTAACTCATTTGCTTCTGATAATTTCCCATTGTATCGAGACCTGTGAGAAGTGGGGGTGATGTGGCTGTGTGTGTGTGTGTGTATGCGTTTGCGTGTGTGTGTGTGTGCGTTTGCATGTGTGTGTGTGTGTCTGTATGTATGTGTGTGTGTGTGTGTGTATGCGTTTGCGTGTGTGTGTGTGTGCATTTGCATGTGTGTGTGTGTGTCTGTATGTATGTGTGTGTGTGTGTGTGTGTGTGTGCTGTATGTATGTGTGTGTGTGTGTATGCGTTTGCCTGTGTGTGCAGGGAGAGGAGGGGGTTGCTTTTTATTTTATCCAGGTACACAGTAAGTTTGTGTCTCACTTGCTGTCTTGTGGAGATCTTCAGCGCATGAATAAGACAGGTTATGAGCTCTTCATATTGTGTGTTGAGCTGGTCAGTCATATGTTCTGCACACAGTGTTCCTTTTTTCCGAGCAAAGAGTGCTAAGTCATGCTGATAATGAATTGAAGCTGGCACATTGAAAGTGCTTAACCTCATATTGTATATTATATCATGATTGAAAACACAATGCCCACCATGAGAGTGTTATGACTTTAGTCAGGCGATACAAAGCAAAATATACAATTGTATGATGCTAGGAAGAGGTTCATCTCCTTTTTATGAAGATACAGTGTAAATACTTGGGGTGGGATGTGGAATTTGAGTAATATGCACAGGAAACGCAGTTCAAGTCTTATGCTGATGTTTTAGCGCTGCAAAGGCTGTAAAAGGCATGCAGGATGAGTCATGCAGTCTGGGGAGCTCTGTTTTTCCTCCTGACTGTACCAAGTTGTAAAACTTGGCTGGGATGCATTTCAGGCACTCATGCGGGTTGGGAATTAAAAAAAAAAAAAATGGACACTGTTTTACCTCACCCCCCTAGTAGGCAGACTCCCAGAGAACATCTATCTCCTGCAGAATCTGCTTATCTATATTTAAAGCAGGTGAATGCGGGGCAGCGTGTGGATGCAGCATCACCCTGCTGAAATACACACTGAAAACTCTTATCAATATTTAAACCAGGTGAATGCGGGGCAGCGTGTGGATGCAGCATCACCCTGCTGAAATACACACTGAAAACTCTTATCAATATTTAAACCAGGTGAATGCGGGGCAGCGTGTGGATGCAGCATCACCCTGCTGAAATACACACTGAAAACTCTTATCAATATTTAAACCAGGTGAATGCGGGGCAGCGTGTGGATGCAGCATCACCCTGCTGAAATACACACTGAAAACTCTTATCAATATTTAAACCAGGTGAATGCGGGGCAGCGTGTGGATGCAGCATCACCCTGCTGAAATACACACTGAAAACTCTTATCAATATTTAAACCAGGTGAATGCGGGGCAGCGTGTGGATGCAGCATCACCCTGCTGAAATACACACTGAAAACTCTTATGTTTATTTTGGAGGTTTAGGTTCTTTTTGGGTTTGCGATTTCAATAACAGAAGCAGCAATCCATCAGTCAGACAATAAACAAATTAGGTCAGTTTTGAATAATTAGATGTATTTGTCTAAGACAGCTGTTCAGACACAATGATAGTGCTGGTTAAGAGCAGGACAAGTAATCTGTATCCATACCAGATATACTAGACAGTACAAAGAACCGATGCCAGGAATCAGCTGCAGTTAAACAGGAAATTAGCAGTGTTTGAAAAACTTGCCTTACGACACCTTTCCTTTAATGAAATATTTCCTATATAAAAATCAGTGAAGCTTCCAGTGCTGAAAGTTCAGGAAAATAAGAATATGCCATCATTCGCAGTGATGGATTGTTCTAAACGCAAGTTTCTGGAGGTAAGGAATAACCCACCTAAACTGAATGGCTATGCAGGGATATATTGCAAATACAAACCTGCTTAGCTGTGATATGGTAATCTCAGCTTTCAAGTTTATTAAAACAAAAAAGTGTACATTCAGTAGTAATGAACTGCTGCTACTAACCCAAAATATCCTTCACTGTATGTATCAACTATTTGACTATATCTTGAAGAGAATGAGAAAGTACTGGTTAACCTCTTTAAATAAAGGAGAATATCAACTCATTATTTTTAATGAATATGAACTTCTGCAAGAAAATGATAAGACCATCAAGGAAAAGATACCGCACAAATTGTTCTACATCATAAATTACAAAACCAGCACTGATGAAAAAAAAGCAATTTAATGTGAATCTAATAAAAACAACAGCATTGGTTTCTCTTTTAAATTCCAGTAATTTTTTTATAAATTCCATTTCTGTAATCAAATAAAGAAATGATTCAGCTTTTTATGAGTGCTGTGAATGCTTGTTAATATACTGTTCTCCACATGCTTCCTGAAAGGCAAGCAGTTGTGTGCTGTTCTTGAAGTAAATACCTGGTGGGCTGAAGCACATCCTTGAATGTGCATTTTTCCCATTATTCTGACTCATCATTTGTGTTCTGGTATTGTTTTTATAAATAACATAAAAACTGCTTTTGGTTTCTGCAGTGGAAAGATATAGATTAATCAGAGTATGTGCTTACTAAATGAAATACAACCCACAGGTAGGTAGAAAAAAAAAACAACTGTTCTAATCTCATGAATATCTGGTGAGACTCCATTATTATTATTTGTTCATTTAGCAGACGCCTTTATCCAAGGCGACTTACAGAGACTAGGGTGTGTGAACTATGCATCAGCTGCAGAGTCACTTACACAATGAGTCAGTGGCGGAGCTGGGATTTGAACCGGGGACCTCCTGGTTACAAGCCCTTTTCTTTAACCACTGGACCACACAGCCTCCATGTGTAAATGTAGTAATATGCTTGCACCTTCAAAGGCTGGTATGAAAAGTAGTAACTGGTTTAATCGGATTTGTTACAGGGTTAAGAGACGGGTTAAAAAAATAGTTTGCCAATGTTGATTGTTATTTCATGCAGATAAATGAGTTGCTTTTACAGATTGCTGATTAAACTCACATCTATATGCATAAATTAGTCAATTGAAAAATCTGAACATTAATTTGTATCACTTTCCATAACATTAGATAGCAATGAGTCCCAGAATGAGACACAGGTGAGAATAAAATAAAAATCTGAACATTAATTTGTATCACTTTCCATAACATTAGATAGCAATGAGTCCCAGAATGAGACACAGGTGAGAATAAAATAAAAATCTGAACATTAATTTGTATCACTTTCCATAACATTAGATAGCAATGAGTCCCAGAATGAGACACAGGTGAGAATAAAATAAAAATCTGAACATTAATTTGTATCACTTTCCATAACATTAGATAGCAATGAGTCCCAGAATGAGACACAGGTGAGAATAAAATAAAAGTCTGATTTTTCATGCAGTGAATTCCTTTCAAAATTACAAATTATAAATTACAATTTTAGAGAACGGTGTTAGTTTGAATAATGTACCTTAAATGTGAAAAAAAGAAAGGATTATGCAAATGCATTTTATTTCTTATCCTAATAACACTATATTGAATAGGCCTTGCGATATCTTGCAGTGTTATTAATTTCACACATGTGGATTTTACAGGCCTTCTGAGATTGAAATGATGAGAACACTGCATTCAATTAACATGTTCATATTTAAATGCAAAGTAATGTATTCAGGTTGCAAATATTCAAAAACTCCCATGACTTAAAAACCAAATACAAGCGCATTTAAAATTGAACAATTGACTGGGAGCATTGTTGCAATATTGTAGCGATCTTGGTTAACGCACGCAGGCGCATCACACAGGGCGAGGCAATCCACACACAGGCGGAGGGCGGGCTCGAACCCAGGGCCACTCGCACTAAAGCATAGCGCCGATACCGCTGTGCAAAAGAGCCAGCTCCTTTGCAAGGAGCATATATCGTGTCTTTCTGTGTGATTAGGTCACCTGCTGCTGCCTTCCCCCGTGCACGCTACAATATGAACAAATATACTGTGAATTTATGTTATACTAAATTGGAAATTCATTTATGGTGACAGCAGATACAAAATGAATTATTTCTTTCAGCAAAATTGTTTTGCAAAAGGGAAACATATATAAATATCACACTGTAGCTTTAAAAGCAGCTACAGCCAATATGACAGTCTTTACTTTTCTAAATTGAAATCTGCTATGGACCAGGTTGTTTATGATACCATTAACTGAGTAAAAAAGGTAACTAATATATTTATTCATAACTGTATATTAATGGTTAAGCATATCTATCTACCAAAAGAACCGGGCTTGTTTGAGTCGGTCCTGTTACTAAATGTCTTATAATGTGATGAATGCTGTTGGATGATTGCAGCAGATTCAGCTCCTCTTTGGAGGGATCCACAAGGATACCACACGTACACACATAGTTACTTTACATACAGCACAGGACAGAGGATACAGTTTAAAAACGGACCAGAGAAAAGCAGCCATGATGCTAAATCTGTTACAATACCACTGGTGTAGTGAAGCAGGAATGTTGTTTTTTCTATAGGCAGAACCTTGAATTAAGAATCTTTACCCATCATTTGTTAGGAAAATGTTTATATGGCACCCGACCACTTCATTTTGGGTGTCTGAGCACCAATGAAACAATCTCTTTTCTGTGGGGAAATCAAATTAGTCTGTCTGTGCGTTGCCACTACAACAACAACAACAACAAGAACAACAATAAAGAATCGGTGTCCAGTTCCCTACATTCCAGTTTTTTGATAACCAGTGTGGATACAATAGTTCCTAGCCATACAAAAGTTCCCAGGTCGACTTCCGGTTGTCGCATTTTTAAAATTAAATTAAATTGAATTAAATTAAACAATGTATTGAAATCCATTATCATAAGCATGTATGATATGTATACACATATTATCTTTGTTTTTATGTGTTAAATGACAGAGGTAAAGGTTCTTCGGTTGTTTTTAACGTCTTACGTTTTCAGAGCGAGCACATCCCAGGCCCAGCTTCCTGGTGCCTGTTTATGACATCACCGTCACATTAACAACTCGCTCATATTCAAATTATTTTACCTAATAATCAACACATAGGTTAGTTGTTTATGATTTTAAAACAAAACCAAATCAAATATGCAAATGAATTCCTTTTTTATTTGAAAATAACTACTAAAACTAAAACCTGAAGTTGACCTGGGATTCAGTCAGTCGCCCTTGTAATATAATGAAGAGAACGTCAGCAACATCTATTACAAACTACAGTACTACTTTAAGAAGGCTAACATTTTTTTTTAGTAAAAATGCTGACGAAGAAGACAGCAAAAGTGCACACTACTGTGGACATAAACAGGGATTTAAAGCTGCTTTGTATTTGTCAGTGCAGAGGCCCGGGGGTTGGAATGAACGACTGTCTTGTCTGGGGGAGGACGTGATATTCAGCAGGTCATCAAGGTGATTGAAGTTCCACCCTGGTGATGACCTCATAATCGAAAGAAATAGAAAAAAGCGTGTGTGATAAAAATAGCCAAACAAATGACCAAACCAACATTTTCAGAGCTACGTTTAAGTCGAAGTTTATTTTTCCATAAGACAAGGTTGAAAGCTGGCTAGAACTGGAGTGTTTGCTTTATCAAATATAATTCCTGAGCTTATTTCCCTTGTTTAGAATACCCAGGGTCTTTCATCTGATCAGTGGGCTGTGCTTTATATTCATGAAGATTATCATGTGAAATCTAAATATCCTCCCTACCACTAAAAAAAAAAAAAAAAAAACTAAAGTGATTGGTCTAGAAATTCAACACAATTAAAAAAAACAAAAAAAACAAAAAAACAAAAAACAGCTGAACATATTCATTTCCTAGATGATAAATCAATGCAATTATTGATCATTACTTTTCTATAGGACTGCAAAAACGCTGCAATTTGTGTCTGTGTAGCTTTTTTTTTTGCCACAAAATGAGATTACTGTGAAATTCATCAGAGATCTGAGAAATATCTCACCTCTGTTTGTGTGCTGGGTGGAAGCTAATTTCCTCTTTTCACATTTCTTTCTTTAGACAATGTCTTCTGTAATTATGGCTTTTTAACAATGGTTATATCCCCAGAAGAAAGCATACATTATTTGTGCTGGTGCTTTCAGACCCCTTTTCATTTATATCTAATCTGAATGCACTAGCCAGAAGCACTCCTCAGCTGCAATTATAATCAGGCCAAGAGGTTAACCTAATAGAATAAAGTACACAGTGAGATAACGTGTCTGTAAAATATCACATTTCAGATGTTAACCACCTATAGACAGGTAGCTCTGGGACAGCGGTAACTCATCAGTTATTTACAGAAGTCTGTTTTGATGGATTGAATAATGATTCGTATGCCTCAAGCCAAGGGCACTAAGATTCTACCATCGCGGGTCAGAGAAGACGAGGAAGCCAGAGCCTTTGAATGTCATTGCATGAAGTGAGTTTACACTGTATATTATGTGTAACTGCTCTGCTCTGGTAGGGAGTTCTCCAGTGTGAGTTTACACTGTATATTATGAGTAACTGCTCTGCTCTGGTGGGGACAGACAGGTGTTGAACTGTTTAGTTTTAAAACTGATGCTAGCTCTGGTCCAAGGTGCCCTCAAAGTTTTATTTTTAGGCTGAGAATAGCCTAGGTGAGAGTATAGTTTGGTAAAGTGAAGCCATACAATATTGACGAGAAAATAATTTGTAGTTTGGCAGTGTGAAGCGATACAATATTGACAAACTCTTGTGTAGTCTGCACATAATAACTTAGAAGTGACATCAGTCTCTACAATGCAGGCAGGCTGTCTTTCAAAGATTTAGTTCTGCTTAATTTTTTTGTTCGCTAACATGCTCCTGCCCTTGCTCCCCTGTAAAAGTGGACTATTTTCAATTACTTTTAAATTCTCTTTGCCCTGCCAAACAGTAACAAACGGCAGTACTAATGAAAATAGGGTGAAAGGAAAAAAGCAAATTTAGCTTTTGAAAAAGACTGACTTCTCTACTTCTTCATGTAAGTCCGAGCTAGTGGTTTAGTTGTTCTTTTTATAATCTGCTCAAGCCCTTATAGAAACCGTATTACAGAGATAATAAGATGCATGGGAGCACGGGGGGCAGTGAGCAAGTGATTGCTGTGTGTTTCAAAAGGGTTTTGAAACAACGCTCTGAAAAGTGGAGCAGTGCAAAAATAGCCCACGAGCAAAACAACTGAAACAATGGGTCTGACAGTTTTAAAACTATTTCAGTAATCCTTGAACACGATCCTCTAAACATTGATTGTTTACTATTGGTACTGTATATAACATGCACTGTGATTTGAAGGATTGTCTCAACCATAAAATGCATCCAGCTTGGGTGCTAAAAGAGAAACATCATACTACCCCAAAAGGCAGCTGACATACTATCGCCATGGAAACCGCTTTCCACTAGGAGTAGTGAGTTATTACTTGAAGAATAACAGCCTTATAATGGCCTTGGTAGGTCTTTGAATGTTGCATTAAAAACACCAATAAGGGAAACTAACTTTTACAGTTTTTCAGACTGTCATGCTTCCAGAAGCATTACAAACACATGCCCTAAAATGAAGAGAAGAACATAGCACATTTTGTTAGCACAGCTGTCCAATTCTTCATTCATTGTTATCAATTTGGTAACTGTCAGGAAGAGGTTTGATATGATTAATAAGAAAGATTGCCTCTGAGGGTACATAATGGTTAAGACTAGGGATAGGGATTGGAGGTAACCCCTTACTGCCCTCGACGAGTTCCCATGCCTATTTTCTCAATGTCAAATATATTGGACACTGGGCAGCAAAGGGTTTTAAAGATGTCTGTCTGCGCTGCTGATGAAGCCTGGCTTTATATCACTGCAGACAGCTACAGTATAAAACCCTCCCATTACCAGGTTCATTTCTGGGATAATACAATCCTTTACATTCTATTCCAGCTTGTGCTTTTTCTTTTGTTTGACAGTTCTACGATACCAGTTATTGTATTCTCTGTTGTATGGCCTGCTTTGTTGGTCCAGGGCTCCATCTCGTAATATACAAGTTAAATTAACCTCTTAAAAAGAGATGAATCATTCTTAATCAAGTGTTAAATACGATCATTACGTTCAGTGCATGTTCACTCGGAGCAGGGTTTTGTAACATGAATGGTCTTTTTACTCGAGCTGTCAACAATTGACATTTATACATTCCCACGGCAAGCCAGTGTGAAAACCCAGAATGCACATTTTTTGGTTGACTTATCACCACTTTGCCAAGTCTGGGTTCAGGCTCAGTATCTTTCCTTCACCAGTGTATAATTTAAATAAGATTCATAATCTCTGAAACATACAAGTGAAAAAAACAAGTTTGCACTTTACAAACAAATAATATCTTTATTTTTATATAGCGTCTTTCATAGTGGACCACCATCACAAAGCGCTTTACAGAGGCAGGCTGTGAACTGTGCATTATATGCAGAGTCACTTACAATAGGACATTGATTTAATATCTCATCCACAGGATGGAGCACAAGGAGGTGAAATGACTTGCTCAGGGTCACACTGTGAGTCAGTCAGTGGCAGAGGTGCGATTTGAACCGGTGATTTTCAGGTTACACGCCCTGGACTTTAACCACTGGACCACACTGCCACCTGGATGTCCCCTAACATGCTGAATTAGTAGCATTCAATTCTGCTCAGATGTCAAAGTTACACTAAAATGCAACTGTCCAATCCTTGTGTAAAAAAAAACATATTCTTATAATACCCTGGTCGATTATTCACAATTCGAACAAAATATTAAAATCCCATTTTTGTTTGAAAAACCCCCACATTCACACGTAGTACACAGGAGTAAGTAATGAGAGAATGTAAGAAATTCACAAGGGTTTTGCTTACTCTTTATTGGAGATAATAGATGAACATGATTTGTGCTGAACAGGCGGGAGTGCTACAGCTGTCTCTAGCAGAAGCACCTGTGCTCTTTCACCCCGGGTTTCCTAGATATATATATAGCAGAACGTGCTCTCTTCTCTGTCTCAGTCTGGTTGCATGAGGGAATGAGGAGGAGCCAGAGGAAAATACTGCATTGCAATAGACAAACCTTAAGATATAAATCATTACAAGAAAGAGACACATGGGAAAAAACGTCATGGATAATCAGAAACAATATTTGAAAGTTATTAGGTCTTGGAATTGTACGGAATGACCCCTTCACATACATTTATTATCGCAGCAGTGACATCAATAACCCTCAATTTCCTATGTGCCTCATATTTCCAATGTGCATGCATCTCATCCAGTTTTAGGAGATGTTTTTATTTTCTAAGCCGTTTCTCATTTAAGCAGTGTTTAAACAAAGCCACATGCTATAGCTCTGGCACTGAGGCTTATACAAATGTGCTTTATGGGTTGTTTGAGCCAGGTTCCCACGGGTTTGAAACCAGTCCCAAGTCAGAGTGCACATTTTGCTCCCCCATCTCCCTCTCTGCTCTTCAGTAAACATGGATTGTGGTATAGCTCCCTGATGTCCTGGGCAGTTGAATGTTACTTATGAGGAAACACTGTGAAAGTAACAAATACTTTGGGGCCTGTTTGTTTTAACATCAAGTCAGCAGTCACCTGCAGTAAGTATGGATGTAATTACCTGTGCTTAGGGAGTATACTTTTGCTATGTCTAAAATATATATTCTCTAAGGATCTTGCATGGGTCTATTATGCTTCAGCACTCTTGTGGATATAAGAACATTTACTCTAAGATTATTTATTATTTCTGTAATTCTAACAAAAACACACTGTAAGGAATGTCAATTTTTGCGTTGATTCACCTGTATAGGTATGTGTATGTTGTGATATAATTTTTTTGTGTGTGATATGTTAATATAGATTTTTATGATGAAACTTGATCATTGAAGACACATATCCAGATTGCCCAGTCCAAAAAAAAAAAAAAAAAAGGATAACACTTTACATTACATTAGTAAATACACGTGTACTTGCACATAATTACAATGTTATTATGCATAGTTAATATATAACAATATAACCCTAACCGTAACCATAGCACTTTTCTGATACAATTGTGTAGTAACATATATCATGCAAAAAGATTTATACATGAAGTACATTGTAACTATGCATAATAACATTGTAATTATGTGCAGTTACACTTATATTTACTAAGTGACTACTATGTAAATACACAGTAATTAGAGACACTTAATGTAAAGTGTTACCAGGTAATGTTAATAAAAAATGAATAGATAAATACATAAATACATTAAAAAAAACCCTACTGACACATTTAAAAAATTTGAATTCAAACCAGATGTGAGTGTTACCTTAAGACAGAACAAAAGCATCTTCATTTTACAGTCAGCGCCTAGCTTTCAGGAAACCAGTTTTTCTATTTCTGTCATACTTTCAGAACTGCTTTTGATGGAACTGACACAGACAAGCCACACTGCTGCTCTTCCTCCAAATAGAGGCAAATGCACAGAACACAGACTGATCTCACATACACAAAGAACAAAATGACCTTTAATGGATATGTAAAACGTTGCTTTTCTTAGTTAAATGAATTATTACAATGTATAAAGCATATATACGACCAATAACTGTCACTAAGCTAATTCAAGTTGGCGCAGTAAGGATTGCAATTGCAAACGAGCCCCCTTGTGATCCATGCTGGCCATGCCTAGTTGAGGAGGAGAGGAACGCGGGTTGTGGAGCCACTTCAAGACTGGCAATGCATTTCCAATCTCTAATGCTGCTGATTGATGATAGTACTGGGAGGTTGCTAAAACTGCTATGGGTGTGGTACAGGGCTTTTGATACCTTATATAGTAACACGTTTATTGCTCGTATTAATAAAAGCTGTTTAACCTGAAGTATGCAATTTGTTTTTCCTGGGTAAAAAAAAGTTATTCGTCAAATGCCAGCTTATCCGCTTTCTTAATAAACTACTGCCTCCTAATAACTGCTTAAATGCATTTCATTCTGTTCTATACCACTGGGAGTTGATGAAGTGTAAACAGGGGCAATGATGATACATGTGGGAAAAAGAAGAAAAACAATGTTAAGTGCTGTCCTTGTGATCCATTAAGTCATATAAAATATGACTTCGCAAGGATTAAGGTATTATTGTGTGAGTCAGAGAAACTAGTAATGCTTTAAATCAAAACCGCTGTCTTTTTTATTTTGCAATTTACAGTTTGTTCACAGCTAGCATCCCATATTGAAGATGTTTGAAAACATACTGTACCGTTCCTTCTGCAATAAGTCTCTTGATGGCTCCACACACTTGTACTCTGTCAGTTCTGACGAGAGCTGCTTATGACATATTTGTTTCAGGGTTATACATAAAACACCTTTTGTTCCTTTTACGGTATTTTTAACAAAACAAAACTGAGAGTTTTCCAGATGTCAGATGGTAATCTGTTTTTGTTATAATAAACCGTGTCAGATTGTGAAGGCACTGCCTTGTTCTCTGACTCAGAAGTACGACTCAAGACGTCACACACATTCCAGGAACATTTTTTCTGCATTTTTATTTTCTTTCCATACTTCAGAAAAAAAATAGACCTGTGTGTTTGCAATGAGAAAAGTATGGCTGTGTGCCAGTATGTTTCAGTAATGTTAAGAATAGAAATATACATTCCTAAATATTTATTCCTTTTTCTTTTCTTTCATTTTTTTTTAACGGACATCATTTTTTCCTTGCAGTACCTAAAGCTACCTAAGTGAGACTGCATCAGCAGGGAATTTAGAACCCTAGCCTTGTTACATTGAGTAGGATGCAACAGTAGCATGACTCCCTTTGATCTTCTCTTTTGAAGTATGCTAGAAACGTCATTGAATATCATCACTCTACTCAAGAATGCTAAACTAAGGATGTTATGAAAGCCAGATAACATCATGAGAAGCTTGGAACATGTAAACCTGGCCCAAGCACTGCTGATAAGAAACTGCTACTGAATTCTGTACAGTCAGGATTCAGACACAGAGAGTTGACTTTGACAGTATTAATAGCGGCAGGGGTTTGGTGGTATTTTCAACCCATCATTGTTCCATGTACACTTAACTGTCAGTCTCTGTCAGGTTTGCTTTTGAGTTTTAAATGGTTTGAGCCACAAAGCTCCCTATTATTTGCACACTCGATTCTCAGCATTCCTAATAGTAGTATATTTGCCTTGACCTCAGTGGCTTCTTTTAGATTGTAATCCAGCAGCATGGTGTCATCCGCCAGACTCAGCTTGCTGTCTGTGATTGCTGTCGGTTTACACTCCTTACATTCATTTCTGTTCAGTTATTCTTCTTCCATTACTTGCCTCAAAATTCAGAAATGTTTAACTGTGCAAATAAAATAAACCATGTTGACATATCTTATGACTGACAGTCCTCATTTTATTTACTTTTTGGATGTATCCAATCATCGGAGTTGCCATCTGCTTGAAAAAACTGGCAAAACAGCTCCTAGGCATGAACCAATAAGCATTCATCATACTTCAGGGTCAGGTGGTGTCACTCTTCTTAATGCTTCTGCAAAAGAGCTTTATTGAGTACAATGGAGCCAACACAGTTTACCTTGGCTTTTGTCTCCCAGCCTGCCTTTGTTTTAGGTCTATACCGTAATATTCTGAATATAATGCATACTCTGTGTATGACATCCCTTTTACAACACAGAGATCTATGTAGCATACTATAGTGTTTTTATTGGGAGTACATTAGTCATTACATAAGGTACTCCATTAAAAACCCTAGAGTACACTATATAAATACTACAATCTGAGTATATTACATACATCATATATGACCCCTAACCTTTGTATAACACACACACAGGTTCCTTTGCAACGTGTAGAAGGGTGGTCAGTGTGTTTAGAAGATGATGGTACTGTAGGTAGCTATGTAAATTTTTGAGAGACAAGGCACAGAATACCCTTGGTGCATTGCTCCACACAGGTTCTCTTAGCAGTCGTATCTGACCCTGGTCTTGCTATCTTTAATCCCTGTTGCAACAACAACACTTACTTTGATTATCTAGAAGCCTGTTGTAACCACTGTGTTTGTGCTTCAGGCTGTTGGTGTGCAAGGTCCTCCAAACAGCAGCAACAACAGTCACCCTTTCGATTGATCTCTGGACCCCAAACAGTGTGTTTCTGTAATCTGCTGATTCACCATGTCTTCTTATCAAGTCTATATTATATTTATTATAATGTCAACCTTTACTCGTGGATTTAAGCATACATTCTCCATCTGACTGGCATCTAATAGTGTTGTACAGCTCAACGACTGATTTCTTCAGTATAATGACCCATTATTATCGCTGCTTTTATTCATTTTGGAGGGTTCAGGGGGGATCTGGCTTTCTATTTCATGGAAACAAAACAGAAACTCACACCAACCAGGGGAAATGTAAATTATATATATATATATATATATATATATATATATATATATATATATATATATATATATATATTAACTGAATGTAAAATAATTGCAGCTGTGGAAACATTCAACAAGAAAAAGAAGTGTATGGACATTTGTTTTTCTTACAGTACATTACGTTTTCATGGTCAATAGCAAACATAATAAGATCTCACAACCATTGTAAATGATAAGATTATACACAAGAAAAGCTGGCATACTGTAAATATCATCTTCTCATGACCCACACATACATACATAAAATGTTATGATGCACAATATATGTAAGTACATAATTGTATCAGAAAAGGGTTAGAGCTAGAATTAGGATTATATCATGCAAGAAATTTACACATTACGTACATTTCAAAGATTTTTAGAAATTTGAATGATCAACTATATATATATATATATATATATATATATATATATATATATATATATATATATATATATATATACTGTAGTTAATCAGATTAAGGCATAACTGATATTGTATTTGTGCTCCAGTGGTTTCTCCAGTCAAGCATGAATGCTAGTTCTTAATCATCCGAGAGTTATCTGATTGAAACAGTGCATTGATACCGGCAAATGAAGTGCATCAGGCAAACACTGTGCTTGAAGATCAACAGAGAAGTCATCATTAGCAGCAATGCATAACAATGCCAGGCACTCTTGGGAATCCTGTAGTATTTAACATTTTAGGTCACATAATTGGCTGTATAACAATTACATGCACAAGTGTGGAGGTACTAGAGCATGAAGTGAATAACATAGGTGGTCCTTATTGGAGTCCCTCTCTGGTTTCAGTAGCACATTTCTAAAGCAGTAAAGAAGCAGACTGCAGATTGCTTTTAATGACCCAGCGAGGGATGCTGTGCAAGTAGGGGATTTAATTGGTTCCAAAGCACACAAGGTGATTTGCATTATTAGACGCCAGCATGTCTGTACAGTATTCCCATCTCAAGTTAATCTGTCCATTGTGGAGCAGCTCCGAATCAGCTTGAAGCAGACAGTCTCATGCAGACGACTTCTTTTCTTTCTTTTTTTAAATGGGAAGAGACAAGTTTATTAATATGTTCCCTGGTGGTTTGAAGTAAAGAGATATCCACAAAGCATTCATTAGATTGTTATTAGAGTCACTTTCACACAGATCAAGGCATACTCTGTTTTATTTATAGTGCATTTTGTCGGTTGTAGCAATGTATGGTTTTATTAACCGTGAATAGTTCACCAACGGAAATTGTGTGATTATGTTTATTAATGACTTAACCCTGGATGGGCTATTCCACTCCTGGTTTGACAGGTAAAATTATATAATTAAGTACTTCAGGGTCTAGGTGGAGGTTTAATTGGTTCAATTAAACAAATTAAAATAGGTTTGGAACACAGACCAGGAGTGAAAGGGTCAACACTGGCCACCCCTGGCTTAAGCTGACAGTGACAGTATAGCCCATTTGAGAGATAACACCCCCCTCCAGGAAGTGTAGTAGTCCACATTTTGTGAAATGGATTTGAGTTCTGCACAGGTCGTGAACAATTTAAGTTGGGTCAGTAATAGTAACTTAGTAAACAGCCACAGTGTACTGCCAGCAATTACAGATGGCAAATTGAACTGATGAACAGCCCCTGGCTCTCACAAGTCCATTGACATTTATTGACTTTTTAATACAGTAAAGTAGGCTTGCCTGTAAGAGTAAAGAAACAACCATCTCAAGCTATCTTGTGTTATAATTTTTCAGGATTATGGACTCTAACCTTAGGATCAAGGACTCTTTAATGGATTTGTTGAAATGGCAGCCAAACTTCAGACAGGCAATTCTTTTGTTTAATCTTTCCTCTGAAAGCAATCTACAGTATTTCTATACACTGGCAGCATTAACCCCATCCCTGCCAACCACCACCACCACCAATGCACAAACCAGACTATTCACAAACAGGGCCCTGCCTCCACATATTTACACTCACGTTCCCCATTTCCTATTTTTTAATTGCCTTAAAGAGGTGGTACAGCATATGATCGCAAAAAAAGTATGATTTATGATTATTGGCAATGTTAACTGATCAAGTTGGAGATGTGGGAATTATTTTTCACGTGTCGCAGCACGTAAAACATTTTAAACATTTACTCTGGCTGAAATCACCTCTTGCAATAATATTGCATAGAAATTGCTGACGCTATCTGCGAGGAATCATTTTTGCACAACAGGTGAATCTTCGTGATATAGTCTGTCTCTGCCTAGTATGCATGGTCAAAGAGCTTGCCCCTAGAAATACCTTTAAATCAGCTAACCCAGTTCCTGCAGCACACTTTCCCTGCAAGAGTTAATCAGAAACCTCTGGGCCATTCTATGCCAAAAAATAATGGAAATCCTGCAAATAATTGCACAGGGATTTCTCCCAGTCACACAACAGTATAGTGTGAAATAGGAACTAACTCATTGTTGAAACAGCCACCAACTGCGCTTAATAAATTGAAAGCAACTGTCAAGGCTTCCATCCATTATTACTTATTTCTTAGCAGATGCCCTTATCCAGGGTGACTTACAATTGTTACAAGATATCACATTATACAGATATCCCATTTATACAGTTGGGTTTTTACTGGAGCAATCTAGGTAAAGTACCTTGCTCAAGGGTACAACAGCAGTGCCCACACCGGGGATTGAACCCACGACCCTCCGGTCAAGAGTCCAGAGCCCTAACCACTGCTCCACACTGCTGCCCTGTTACTGAACATAAAATAACTTTTTACTGGCCGGATTCCAGTGTTAGTTTAGGAGTTGCTTAACAAAGCAATGAAGTACAAGACACCTTTGGAAAGAAGTAGAAACGGTTTAATGTATTCATCTTGCTGCTCCTTTGTGAGTAATTATATGTATTCTCAGTAGATTCTGGTGGAGGCAAGGTATTTTTTTTGTTCAGATGCCATCAGAATTATAACTATCTTGCCTGGGTTACCTTCTCCAAAGCAGGACCAGGGACATAAAGTGACTCAGTAAAGGGAAGTCAAATGAATTAAACATATCAGCTGTGGAAATAATAACCCTCAGGCTAAGACATCTTATCTTTAATAAAAGCACATAAAACAATGAACTAACCCCAGCAGCACTCAGTGATTGATCAGCTAGTGCCTGCCCAGACTCTACAGCTTTTATGTGAATAGAGCGGGGGTCCCAATACTTGTTGATGGCTAGCATTTATACACAGCACTGAAACACAATCCCATCATGAAGGGCTGCTGTGTGATGGAAGTGTCTCAAGGCTTCACTTTGTTTCCTTTTCTCTTTGTGAAACCGTGATTTGAATATTATTGTATTGCTTTGAACTACAGTATTGTAGCTGCTTCAGAGAAGGTATTGTACAGGTATCAAGGTTAGGACTTATTCCATGTACACTGGAGTGCTATTGGAGTGTTGAGGAGAGGAGACCAGGACATTGCTCTACCTGTAAGTAAGGAGATAAGGGGTCTTTGTTTTAGAGTTCCCAAACTCACATGGTCTCTGCTGTTTAAGTTAGTGCTTTTCTTCTCTCTTCTTTAAAATCACTGCAAGGTACTTTTGTGCTGTAACAGATATAGTCACAGTTTTGTATAAAGAGCTCCACTGTGTTGTTTGGCATTGGCTTGGTGGATGTTTTATTCTTTCGAAAGATCCATGCCTATATGCTATTATCCAGACAAAACAGAAGCCTGTAAGTAGGTGCACACAGCACTAAAGCACAGTAATAGCGCATAATCGTCTCTGCGTTTGGATTCCTGAAGGCAAGCTCGGACCATCACCTATCATCCTCCATTAGTGCAACAGCTGGATAATAGTTTTACAGAAACTAGACAGCATGCATATTGCAAATGGAAAACAGTAAAATCATAGTCACCTTTCTTTTATATGCTTATATATAAAGGGCCCATCCCTCTTCCAATCTTCAATCAGCTTGCTATTTAAACCCCCATCCAGTGAAGTAACTATTAAAACGTTTAGTTCTCTTGACTAAGGCTCGTTTAATGGGTTGTTTTGTTGCCATTTTCTTTTTAAAAAGGTTAATACAACTTAACTGTTTCCTGGCAAAAGAATACACCCTGAAAAACATTTACTTTCATCCTAGGTCATGTTCACACTGCAGGAAAACCGTCACATCACGTTGTGTTCAAAACACACAATTTTCCATTATTTGCTGTACCCTTTTGAAACACTTTTCACCCATGATTGATTTTTTTTTTCTTACTGTTTACTGTCATATTTAAGTGGTGATTTGTGATCAATTAATTTTTTTCCAGGCTTTTATTTATTTGAATCTCCAGCATTTTAACTTATCTATAGTATCTGTAGAGTTTTTCACTGCATTGTATCGTCAGTTTAAGAAGCTGCACTGCCTAACCATGATCTAATGATTGTGGTTTAAATAACCCTTTCTGTACAACCTCAAATCATATCTAATGTCAATCCAGTCTTCCTTTACTTTTAGAAAGGACAGCCATGAACAGAAAGGTTGTAAAAAGAAAACCAGACCCCAAACCAGACCCCTTACTACCAAAACACTCCTTAATGCCTTGGGTATTATTACTTAAAAAGACACAGAGATAGTTGGTGGAGCACAGTGCGAGGAATAAATACTGAACAGAGGAACAAATCTACATCGATGTGTCAGACCTAGAATGTATTGAAAAGCCCCTGTACTGTATTCAAAACAATCAGGTGGAACATGCAGTTCCTGTTTAGAAAGATCATTTCAATTTCTTCTTTGAGGGACTTGAGGCACGCTGCCCCCCAGATATATTCCATGCAAGAAGCTTGCTTTACTCTTGCAAGCCTGTGCTTTCACTGTAATTGGGAACAGGGATGAAGACCTTGGCACTTGGCGCTGCCCCAGCCCACAATGGGATTAGGATATGGAATCGCTAACAGCTGTTTGGCCCCTGTATCATTTAGAGAGTCCTTGAAACATATTTCATAAAAATAAATGAAGGCCGTGGGTGCCTTCAACTTTATCCATTATTAAGAAGGGTTTGTTCTGCAATTTTCCTTTCTTGACATACCAGATACAAAATGAATACCACATTCTGTAGCCAGAATTAAAGGATTGTTCTTCAACATATCACCAGTATGGGATCCTTGAATGTGTAAAGTTGTGGTGGCTTCACTAATGTGTCCGCCACCCCATCAATCAACCTGAAGAAAGTCTGTTATAGTAGCAATGGCACTGTGGCACTGTGAAATATAACTGATGCACCAGTGATGATGAAGATGACTCTCATATGATGGCATAAGTACACTCACTCTTAGACAGACTCTATAAGTCTGTCACACACAGAGCTGGTCTGTGCTTCCTGGTTCTGGAGCCTTAAAGCAGGAATTATGCCATTTTCTCAATAGCCCAATTCCCTGGTGTATGCTCCCACCCTTGTCAATTTCTCAGTTGTTTCAGGAGTGTTCACATTTACTGGCATCAGGCATGTATGACCTATTTAGGGGCATTTCATGAACTCCAGGGTATCAGATTTTTGTAATTAAAATATTGAATGCAAATCTCATTGCCAAATACCATGTTTTGTAAGAGAGGTCTTGCTACACAAGGGGATCAATTTCCCAAAGTTTGTAGCAAAATACATCTTGCATTATATTCTGTTTTCATCCAGTGCTGTTTAGTTTAAAATATGACAGTGTTATTGCTAATGCTGTACTTTGCCCCTAGACAATGTATTTTGCTGAAATTCTAAGCTATTTTGGCTAAATATGTACAGAGTACACACTCCAAAAAACACAATGCCTGGGTGTGATCATCCCTAGCTGTAGTTTAATTCTCTTTTGTTTCCAGTTTTTTTGTACTAGTAATTTGCTTCCATCGACAGATAGAAGCAAAGACCCCATTGCATTTGTCTGTGTTCCACAGTATCACAGCTACCCAGAGCTGCACAGATCTGCCTTGGGCAGTATCCTCTCTGCCAGATGTTTAATTCAATTTGGATCAAACTGAACCTGAAATGAGGTTTGGAAGAGTGAGAGTCAGTTAATGAACATGGACAGGAAATGTTAATGTTTACAGCTGTATGTGCATGGCCCAGCATCGTTTTTCTCTGGTAATTCAATTTCTGTCATAAAATAACCCCTTTCTAAAAATTCCCCAAACAGGGATTTCCTTGGGTATGAATCAGTTATAATAACCTCCTACATGTGTTTTTGGATTGTTAGTTTAGATTTTAAACACTTCTTTAATGCTTACAGAATTGTGAAGCACTGGAAGTCTATGCTGAAGATGATCTGCAGGTCACCCACCTGGCTTCAGCTGTGGTTTACTAAACAGCTCTGTGATGTAACAGAAGATGATCATGAAGCTTCAGGAAGAGACTATGACTGACAATGCAGAGGCATGTATAACACAGGTACAGTAAAAACAGCAATATCATGTACATATTGTATCCAAAAAGTTAACATAATGTGTAAATCATTTTGCACAATATATGTAAGTGCACAATTGATTGAGAAAAGGGTCAGGGTTAGGATTAGGGTTATGGTTATATTGTGCAGAAAGATGTAAACATTAAAGAGTAAGTAGTGGGGTTCTGAAAATTCTAGCGTTATAGGTCCCCACGTGTTGCTACAACTGTTTAAGTGACGTACCTGTAATTTTTATTTTCATTGTTAACATCCTGACAACTTTTTACTCTTATAACTTATAACACATGGTTTGCAAATGAAGCAAACTAAGCAGTCAAATCTCTTACACACACAGCAGGTGAAGCTAGCACTGTATTCTTTCAGGTCATCCTCAGACCCTAACAGAATTCTGAAAGTTTAGGATCAGGTTTGGTAAAAGTGGAAATGACTTACAATTTTTCTATTGGTTATTGTGTTTGCTAAACATTTACGTTTGCTTTACACATGTGACGTGAATCTAAGATGCTGGTTGCAATGCTGTAACATATGGGAAATATATCGCAAAGATATAAAGTAGGTTGAGTAAACTAAATCTTCAAACATTGCTGTTATCACAGCCTAAATAACACTGAGATACTGATGTACCATGCCTTATTGAAGGAAGACTTTAGCCAATCGTAATCCGTAATGTTTCAGGAACATATCCACGGAGTGTTTGTAAGAAAGTGAACTCTCTTTTGGCCCACATGGTATTTGCAGGGAGAGAGACTCAGATACAGAAAGCTGCAGGTTTAATGTGCTAATGCGCAATTTATTCAAAAGTATAAAACAGATAAAACACTTGACAAAACACACTTAACACAATAAACGGCACAAGGGCCAAAGCAAAAGGGTTTACAAAGACTCACGAATAAAAAAACACGGAGCCCCACCTCTATCACCAACATTAATTCTATTCATTCTAACTAACACCTGTGAACGCCTATTTTATACACCTGTGGCCTAATTAATCGTATATATTACAACTGTCGGCTCCAGCCACATTCCCACGTGTTTTGACAGGGAGAAATTTAACCCCCTCCCTGCCAACCCAATATTCCCCACACAAACACACACTGGCAGGGCTTCCACCCTGCCACACTGCCACACGGCCTCATAACAACAGGTTGGGGATGCAATGCAAGTCTGCTGGTGGTTACTAACGTTATAGGGGACATGTAATGCTTATATGTTACTGTAGTGCTGTTTCGCCAATTGTTACAAGAATAAAACACTGCCTTGCGGTAAATCAGTTCTTTGATGGATGAATTTAATGACAATCTGGCTGCCCTGTGTGTGTACCTGTAAAAGCCGTTCTCATGCTTGCTAGGGGGGCTTTGTGCATAGCAGAGGTTGCATGCAATGAATGTGTCCTGTTAACCATGAAAAATAACTCTGTTGCTCATCTTCAACAGATGCCAGGGGATCTTGAAAGTCCACAAAGCAGAAGGGACCTTGGTGTTACATCTTATCTGAAGGCAAATCCTCTAACAGAACACAAATTGTTTCACACATAGCTGATAGTGGGATGGTGATAAAGCAGGCCCAAGCTGTGTCCTAAAAAAGATATGAATCCACAAACATTGCTCAAGACAAAAGAGCATTGCAGGCACCATTGTAAATGATCACTTAGTGTGGTTAAAACATTATAGCTCATTTCCTGGTGTGACTGATGTAAACATGCTAAATGAAAGCTTTTCAAAACACATTGATTCAAAACATATTTAGTTTAATGCATTAAACTAAACTACTGACTCAATTGACAAATAATTGGACTCTAAAAGCTAATGATCTGCAGCATACACAATTAGGAGTGGAAAATGTTGAAAGGACTCAAGCATGACGCTCTTATTGTCAGATATCTGTAAAATACACGTAAAATTGCATTTTGTGGCCTCCGACTTGCTACCAGGGGACGAGAATTCAAACCACAGAAACTATTGAGTAATTTATCAGTTTTGTACATAATAGGTAACTCCATAATAGGTAGGCTCTCATTCTCAGTAAGCAATCGTTGCTCAGTTTTCTAGAAGCACACATTCCCGGAGTATTTACACAGCGGGCGGAATCAGGGAGGTAAACACCAGACCAGGAAGAGGAAACAGGCAGACCAATAGAGCGGAAGCAAGCTGGAGAACAGAAATAGAACGCACGAATACCCTGGGTGTTATCTTAGTATTTTCTGTATACTGTAGCATAACTAGCCCTGCTAAGGTGCAATGGTATTGTAATTGCATTGCTGTCTTGCACTCCTTACTTAAAGGAGCTCATACAGTGAAATAAAGCCATCACTCACAAGACTATGGAAAGGATATTGATTGGTCTTCTGTTGCCACTGGCAAAGTAGTCCAGTACCTTTAAATGAGGCTTACTACACCCACCCATTCTGTACAAGAACAGCACAAGCACAAATAATACAGAACATCAATCTTTATCTTGCTTCTAACACGAAGCACATTGCTCAAATTGTTACCGGGCTTGATTGATTGATTTTCTGCTCCAGTAACCAAAGGTTATTGACCTTGATGTGTATGCCACTTTAAACATTTAATCTTCACAAATTGTATTGTATATACATTATGTAAATACTGGCATGTCATTGGAATGTTCAATTACAACCAGCTGGTTCCTATTCGGTTTTATGATTGTGAGAACGTTTTTCACAACTGTTGTGTTTAAAGGGTTAAAACTAAAAGCTATGTTCTTTTATAAGATGCATTGTTAAGAAGAGAATCTCCTATTCAGTGTTCTTTTCAATGGGGTGATGCTTATCTTTAATTCTGTTGGCTACTGATGTACTCAGATGATGCAACTTAGAACCCTCATGTTATAAAAACTATAGCACTTTCTGGAAAGCCAGTGTAGTGAAATGGAAGCTGTGAACAAGACATGCTACACTCCTGTTTGTAGCAATGTGAAGTCCTCGGAATAAAGCAGCTCGTTCTTTTGCAAGATACCGTCTCCTTTTTCTCTTTTACTTTCCCTCTGTTAATACATAACAACAACAGCCTCTCTCTCTCTTTTTTTTTTTGGTTTTTAATCTGTGTACACATATAGCCTCACATTCAAACATGGAAGAAAAGAAAATACTTACAATAGGTCTATTGCTATGCAAATGTTTTATATCCATGTACTGTATTGGTTTATTTTTTTACTTTAGATTCCTCTTTGACACAGAACTGTTGCTAAGCTGGAACATGTATTTGCTGACATTTGGGAGGTGCTAAAGTACAAAGTATTTTTTTTTCTCTAGAAACAAGGATCATTCCCTGAACTTCCCTCTGGACTATTCTTAGGAAATGATTACTATCTAAAGTATTTAGAGAAAGAGATGTTGCACTCTTAAAAGTGTTTGGACAGCAGGTAACTGAATCAATGACCGGCTTTGGCAGCAATTGACAGATGCACCCTTGTGGCATTACTATTCACAACCTGCAAGATACCAATCCTTTGTCTGTCACTCATTTACCAGCTGGACCACATGGACTGTAAAAAAAAAAAAAGCTGCAGACATGAACAAATAAGCTGATATAGAAAATGAGTAAAAAAAATGTACAAGGTAAAAAATAAGTTGAGTGCTCAATTACTTCATTGAACAAATTATTCCCGGTAACACTTTACATAGTGGCTGTAATTCTCTTTTTCTTCTTTTGGCATGATGACTCAAGCAGGCAGCATTTGTATTTTATAGCTACTTTTTTCAATTGCTAGGTTTTAATACTGTAGTTCTTCTAAAGTGCAAACTAAAAAAATAAAAAAAGTACAAATAAATAAATAATGATAAATGCAGCGTATAATCAAACTGATTTCATCAGAACACTGAAATATATTTTTTTAAAAGGAAAAGACTACGAGAGTTTATTTAAAACTGAACCAAACTGAGACCATGTTTAAGTGCACAGTGAAAGCATAATCATAATCAGGATCCCTTTTTCAAGTTAAACTGTTTGAGTTTTTGTAATATAACTGTGAAAATGTCTTTATTTATATAGTAAGGGTAAATACAGTACATGTATGTAAAACATAAAACCACATACAGCTCATATCAGTTTATATTTATATGGGTTCATATGAAAGAAAATACATGACAGCTGTTTTCTGTTACAGACGGTTCTAGCTATTTTTGTTTAAAAGAAGTATGGATTGTTTTGAAGATCTAGAAACATCCTCGAGTGAGGTCATTTTGGAACTCCCTTAATATTCAACAACTAAAATATGCCCCTAAATAATGTCGCGTTTTAAACTGTCTTGTCTGAATAAATCACTCAAGTCCTTGCAATGCATGTGCTATTGTAAAAGTACAATGAAGCGCTGTAACAAAATACATCTTGATATAGTATCTCCAGCAGTGCTATGCATTTGCACGAACAAAAGGTCCTCTAGTATGTCATAAACTAATATTAGCTAAGAACATAATCGTGACTGTGAGATGGTAGTGGCAATACAATGTGTACGTCACAAACTAATGCTCTTGCTTTTACGGCACTGTGTGTATCTAGAGTTGCCAGCTTTACCCTGACTAGCCCTGACGCTCACACCTTACTTACCACACAGGGTCATTAACCTCAGGGAAATACACGTTGTAAATTCATTTTGATGCATTCATTTATTCAAGAGCACAATTTTGTCACTTTCATTAAACTGTAATTTTATTTTATTTTTTGCCTAAAAACTAATGATGTGTGTCAACAAAGGAGTCCTCTTTGATTAGCAGGCCGCAGACTTACAACTAGCATTGCGAAAATACACCACCCACTCGATATATTGCAGGTGTTGGGGTTCAGTACAAATCCGCTATATATCGAGGGCCGAAATATAGCAAGAGACTCATAGAAAAACAAACAGGCTAACAAATACTGTACAACCACTCCCTCGTTTTATCGTGGGCGTCAGGGTCCAATATAAATCCTCTACGCAACACGCGTTTTCTCATTTTTCGTATAAAAAGCAGCACACCATTTTAATTCATACTGCAGAGGGTAATTGCTTCTCATCAACAAGTCTCCAATTAATTTCATGAATCTTCCTCTCCTTTGCAGTTAGACTGTAAAAATGGGGAGCCAACTCCAGGACCACGATATATCCGAATTCGCAGTATAGCAAGGGGTGATATAACGAGTGGTGGGTGTATTTACTAATCTGTCAGATAGTGTTAAACTCTGTACATTTCACACATAACACCATATTTACCCAGTATTTCCAAACATAATTTCCAAGCAAAAATCGAATTGCATGGAGAACTCTATTAATCAAGTTCTATAGCAGAACAAAATGTGAAAGTGAAATAAATAATTTTGGTAACATAGATGCAGTTATCCATTATTAAAGTTAATAGATGGGCTGTGGGTTTGTTAACTACTATACAAAACACCAATAAAATAAATGAAAAGCGGTCTAAACAGCCTCTGCGTATATTGTCCTACAGTTTATTTTGTTTGTTTGTTTTTTTACTGTATCTGAGCAATTCTTTTGGAATTTAACATCCTATGAGAGCAGGCGAGTAAACAGCCTTTTCCCCAAATGTTTGTTATTTTTGATTTACATACCAATATATTTAATGCAAAAATGGATTGATCTTTCTGTAGAAGTGGGTACAAAATAACAGTGCAAACCATCAGAACTTCTGTGTCTTTTTTTCTGTCGTATGCTTTCTTACTTATTTATTTTTTAGTAGCCGTGCATTCCTCAGTGGAGGAAAGGTTATTGTTATTATCACCTGTGCATCAATAAATTAATAAGGTACAGTTGAAATCTGTTTTATAATTTGTTCCAAAATGACATGAACAGCAAATGTGCAGTAAAATCAAAAGTGTCTATAGAACGAAGCTGTCATCGGTAGCAGATAGTCAGTCATTTCCAGTGGGCCAAGTGGTGTGTTGGGACACCTAACCAACAATGCCTTAATGACTGAATTTGATTCTCCCAGACTAGCATTGTTTGGGTGTACTTGCTTTCTTCTATCCATTCAAAGGTTCCAGCAGAAATTCAGCTCCTCTGAAGGGATTGTGTGACAGTAATGACTTCCTGTGCAGTTTCTTTGAAATCCTCTTTCATCGTTCTCCACAGCTTCTCCACTTCTCCTTCTGCATTTGTTTTATTCAGTTGTGATAATACCTGAAACCTGTTCCTAAGCTCTGTCTTTAACTAGCTTTTCACGAGGCCCATCTTCAAGAGGTTTTGGTTCCACCGCCTTTTGGTGTAGCCATGTAAATATACAGTAATTAGAGACACTTAATGTAAAGTGTTTAAATTATTTAAAACCATGCTATTTGTTTTTCACTACTCTTGCAATAGTGTAAAAAATGTCTGTATGTTGTTAAAATGAAAAATATGGAATCTGAGCAGATCAATCTATCGGTTAATAACATTGCATTTTTAAGGCAATCTATTTCTACCCTACTGATACTGGAGTATCTCGATTGGAAATTGTTTTTCTGTCCCTATTTCAAAATGAAGCCCTTTTTCCAATTCCTAATGTCCACAAAACCCATTTTAATACTTGACGACACCTGCCCAGCTTTTGATCGTTTAAATTGCTGTCCTTTTAGTCAATCATTGCAAAAGCACTGAAGATAATTACAGCTGAATTGCTGATGAAATGTTGTTGATTTGATGCCAGTCTTTCACTCACTCAAACACTGACTGTAAGTGAAATAAAAAAACTGAATAGCAAACGGAATTTTACTGCTCTTTTACCATAAAGCACTCTTGAAACATGTTATTTCAACCCCCCCCCTGAGTGCTGAGTAAACCATTATTATTTAAAGATATTAATGTATGCTAGCTGTTTCTAAATCCTTCTAATGATTAGATACAAAATGAGCTTGTCCAGTAGATATTACTGGTTCACATATAGAACCGTGTTTCTATAGGGAAAAATGGCTCTTTCAGTTGGGTGAAGAGATGCCAACGGGAGGCTGTGTGGACCAATGGTTAAAGAAAAGGGCATGTAACCACAAGGTCTCCTGTTCAAATCATACATTATATTTATCTTATTTAACACAAAGGAGTAAAAGCTAGAGATAAATATATATATATATATATATATATATATATATATATATATATATATATATATATATATATATATATATATATATATATAAATTCTGAACATAGTAGGAGTGTTAATTTGCATTGCTGGGGATAAACTTGGTTTTGTATATTTATGTACCACTTGTTATTAATTCATATTGCACTTACTATGAAAAGCAATCCTTTGTATTACAAAAATAAAAATCCCTGGCAAGCTGTTACTCATTTCGAAATATAACTCCAGATTAACAACAAGAAGAAATCACACTGCCTATTAACTTTTTGTCAATACATTAAATAATAGTTGCATTCTGTGATCTTGCTCCCATCTGTATTACAAGTTTCAAGGAAAATTGACCTCTATTTTAAACAAATCATTCTATATTCTATATATGACTGGAGAACCTATTTAAATGCAATGTTTAATGCAACAGGGAAAATAATCTGATTCAAGGAGAGTTGTTATTGCTGCTCAATTCTACTTGCTGTATCTTTTCCATTCGCTTTATATTCCTTCAGGGCATTTTCTTCATCCACTGTCTGATTACCACTTTACCTTAGTATTGGCTACAATATTTTCCTTTGCTGTTTGTATAACACATCCAAGCCTCAGCCCAGGCAAATCAACTTTCTTTCTTTTTTCTTTTTTCTTTTTTTTTTTAACAAGAGAGATGATATAACAGTCAACCCTAAACTTCATATTTTTCAATTTAAAAATTATTTTGACAAATACTATTGAATCCTGTCCGGACTCTTCCTCAATTTCAAAATGAATTTGCGTCACACCCTGTGCCTTCTGTGTACATTTCTCTGCTCCTCGTCTTCTCCTTTGCCTCCTGCAGTACGCTAAACAAAACACATTAACAAACACAAAGACACAAGGGCCAAAACAAAAGGTCTATACAAAAGCTCACAAACATAAACAGGACTAACAGGTGAATACATTATACATTTAGCTCAGAATGGACATATTGGCTACTTGAGCTGAGCAGAGCCTGCATAGACCAAACATGGGCAAACACATGGGCAAAAGAATAGCCCTGAATGAAATGCTAGATTATTAACACAAATGCAGCATGCACAACAACATGTCAATTACCAATTTATAAGAGACTAGAATTACTTAGTATCAGGGAAGGCTACATTGTACCGTGTTAAATATAAATGAAGCTACATGGTACCAGTATGATGTGCTCAATATAAATAATGAACCCAAACTGTATGAAGGAGAGGAGCTTTACTACTTCTTTTATTTATTTTTTGTTTAGAAACTCAAAGTATTTTCTTCTAATAGTAAAAATAAAAAAGGCCATAGGGACCTACCAAAAATAAAAGTAATCCTGTTTTGCCAGTGGCATTTAGCAATATTGAAGTTATCATCATTTTGGCTCCTGGTCTGTCTACATCTGGTATTCATCAGGGTTTGGGATTTCAAAATCACTGGGAAGATATTGCACATATGTTTCAGGCTCAAATAAAAGACCTAGACCAAACATGAATTACTGCAAGAGTCTCTACTTTCATCCCCCCACTCGTAAATTCATTTTATTCTAACCCACCGGTCTTGTTTTGACATTGAAAAATGTTGTATTGTGGTGAGAGTGATACACAGATGTTATTTATTGCATTTCACTTCTACTTCAGGCATTAATCCTTGCTTGGAAAGTATTTCTCTCAATGTATATATTGTTCTAAGTGCCTACTACTAAACACCCACAGCTGTTGGATATCCAGGAACATTTGATTAGAAGGGTTATACTGCACATTGAAGTGACTGAGTTTCTCACAGGAAAAGTCAAAATCATGGACCTGATTCAACTTGAACTTGATTTTTTCTTTGAGATGCAAATGCTAAAAAAATGATGCATGTCGAGACTATATTGATGTTGATAACCAAGCCAGCAGGCATTTTGAAATCAGGAAACTAAACTTTAAAAAGGAAAATATAAAGTTGTGTAGATTATATTGGTGCTGTTTACTTGGGGCAGATTGTATTTGTTGATGTTGTATCAAAAAGAAATGACCCCCGACCAGTTGTTTAGTGAAACAGCATTTCTTTTATTGCTATTCTTCTGTCAAAATGTTGAGGAGAGGAAATATAATAAGACACTGTGTTGCAATGAAGGGTATAGTTTGCTACCCATCTACTGTGAATGACTCTGAGAGACGTTTCTATGTGGGTGACATTCAGTAGATCACAGTATTTAACGCACTGTCCATCCCAGGGGGAGAACAGTAATGTGTCCGTCTCTGACGTACTACAGTGTGCTATAAATCAACATAATATAGAAGGTGAAAAATTAATCTGTGCATTATTCGTTTCAGAAAACCTTAGTGAATTGTACAATCTATTTACCTCACAAGAGGACTTGTTAACATTTATTATAATAAGGATGTTTCTTGCAAGTTTTTTTTATTTATTTATTATGCATATATTGTATTACCCACAACCAGGCTATAAGGAAACAGTTTGCAAATGTTGTGTGAATCATGCATATACTGGTTTATGTTCAACCCAGAAATACATTGGAAACAATACCTTTTTCAACAAAACATATAATTTTCTCTAGAAACACACAGCTGCCTTCTCCTTCAAATTCTAAATAAATTCCACTGTGTTGTATTAACAAAATGAATCGATGCATTGATGTGGGTTTTATAAAACAACTACGTAGCATTTTTGTTTATTGAAGAATTGATTGCATTTACACCACAGTGGATAACACATGCACACATTATTCTTAATGCATTCAGCAGACAAAAGGGTATAGCAGGTAAATTACAAACTCATTTTTGCAATCACAGAGCACTGCAGTTGAAATCTGAAGTTTTGAAACATTCTAGCCTAGCTAATGCCAAACAGTATCTGCATTGAGAATCTTTGTGCTTGTCCCTCAGTATTCTCCCTATTCCCTGCTGTGTCAGCACAGCAAGCATTCCCCACATGCTGACAAGAAGATCAAAATCCTACACGTCCTCTTCTTAGTCGCCTTGTGTTTAGGTCAAACCAGCTGGAGGTTATACCCTTGACCAAGGCTTGTTTGCTCAGCCTCCCCCCTCTCCCCCTCTCTTTGGTGTAAGAAGATGTAGTGGAACTAAAAGAAATCACACCAAACAACTGGAATGAAAGGGTTTTTTGATAAGCCTTTTGTGAGTTTTGACCCGCTTTCCAATATTTTCTTGGCTTTATTTCGCCATGTTTGCCATACTAAGAACCATAGAGCAATACAAGCTGCTGTTCTTTCCAGGGTACCACTCTGTTGAGATGTTTTATCCTGAGCATAACAACAGCTAGGCTTGTGACTGCATTCTAGACTTTACAAGAGAAGAACAGGAGACTATCCTGCTAGGAATTATTTCACTTGCTGCTAGTAACCAAGGAAACAGTCACCATGGATGTGAGCAGAAAGAAATAAAACAGCCTTTGGAATTCTCTGCTTTTGTCAATGTGGAAACCTTCTTTTATCAACTTGTCTCTAAAAATCAATACAATCATTTTCAAAGTCACTACTGACTTTGACATTTTTATATTTGATGTTGTGTTTATTGTATTCTATAACTAATGTTGCTTCATTTTTTATATATGTTGTGAAGGAACTATCAGAAACTGGATCCCACTGGTCGCTGGTGTTATCTGAGACACGTCTGTTTGTAATTCTCAGCCTTGCCTTTTGTTTCCATGATAATCAATTCCACTTTGAGGTTGGTTTTGTGTCTGCAATAGAACACAGTTCTACTAAGGTCATTAAACTGGTTAGCATGTATTGTGTGTGAATATGGGCAAAATCAAATTTAATCATAGAATTTGCATATTCTATCCCTAGAACAATTGAAATGATATATGGTTAGTCATTATTCATTTAAAATAGATTCTTTAGGCCAGTGGAAAGGTAATCAGTTCTTAATTTTTCCCTTAACCCTTAAAATGCAACATAACCATTATGTATAAGAAAAAAAGTTTTCAATTGTATTTATTGTACATATAGATCACATATGAATATATTTCAGTTTTTTAACACATGTTAATTTTGCAAAAGTTATTATTTGTATCTCCCTGTACATTTCCCTAGAAAATGTTCAATTTCCAAATTATGTATATGTAATATTTTTGAAAAAAACTGATCTTTAAATAAGAAATCTAAAATAAATAATTGCTTTTAGAACCCCAACACAGCATATTTAGTTTTTAAATAATTTTAAAACAAATTCAGAAAAAAATCCTATCAGAGACCAACTTCTGTGCACAAAAAAAGAACAATGGAACATTTTTGGGATGGGAGTGAGACTCTTATTGCACTGGAGTGTGGAGGATTGACTGGTTAATAAAAGGGTCTGAGTGCATTGAGTTCCCCTTTGCCACATCTTCCTTGTTAAAGAGATGATCAAATAATCTATGCATTTCAATACAGAATAGCATGGGAGTACTATCTGAATAACACATGTTTTATGGTTATTTTGAAATTATCTTTTTCTAGTCCTTAAGTGCACAAATTCATAATGAATTCAAGTGGAACAGCACAGGAAGAGCATGCATATGAAATTACAACCGTTATTTAGATGTGTAGAAGTAGAGTTCTGGGTATACTGTAGCCAAGTATGGAGGTGATACACACAGTATGAGCACTGCTATTCACCCAGTACTAATTACTTTAGGTAACACTTTACATCAAGTGTCTCTAATTACTGGGTAGGTACATAGACCTTGCACATAACGTGCAAATCTTTTTGCACAATGTATGTTTGTAAGTACACAATTGTATCAGAAAAGGGTTAGGGTTAAGTTTAAAGATAGGGTAAGGGCTGGTTAGGGTTAGATTTAGAGCTAGGATTGGGGTTATATCATGCAAAAGAAGTGTACACATTAAGTACATTGTAACTATGCATAATAACTGTAATTATGCGTAAGTACACGTGTATTTACAATGCAACTACTAATTAAATACACATTAATTAGAGATGCTTAATGTAAAGTGTTACCTCATAAATTATACAATAAACAGTTTAGTTGATATCATTATATGCTTGCTATGCAATTTCCTCTCACACACAAAACGTTTCTAGTTTATAAATACAATATGTTAGATTGACTGGAAAGTATCCCCAGTGTGGTAACAGTGATGCAAATTAAAACTGATTACTTCCCAGAGGAGTTATGGGAAAGGCCAGTCATTTTTTGCTTTTCTCTTTCCACCCATGAGACAGCTGAAAGCGGCAACTGTGATTCTCTGCTGGTGGAGAATGATTACTACAGTATAACCAACTTTCATTACAGAGGCAGACTAAAAAAGACATGAAGAAACCACCTTAAAGGTGTAAAAATGTCATCAATATTTATGAGACCATCACATGTCGTAATTTAACTGTGCTTTTACAGCACAATAACATGTTTAATTGACTTGTAAAACAACACATTTTAAATGCATTTCCCAAAAAAAAGAGGGCCAGAGAAAAAGAGAGGGCCAGAGAAACTATTTTCAACAATGTCTTCTGTTTAGATTTACTGTTCCTATTTCCATATACAACTGATTAGCCTGATTACTATCGAGTGAAGGTTTGCTTTCATGCATTGTACTATTTATGTAAAGATACACAAATGGAGATTCAAAAGATCTCTAGTGACCTCTATCTGCAGATTGAGTCTTTAAAAAAAAAAAAAAAACAGTCCATATGCAACTTAGCGTCTTATATTACTGCCATGTAAGGTAACCATGTTCCTCCCAACTTGTATAAATGCATTTTACATTTTGGTCTAGATTCAAGCACAGGTCTTTGTTATTTCTGCTAAACTTCTCCTTGTGTTACACTACCATACGCTATTCCCACCTGACACAATGTTTGGCCTTTTTTGAAACTTAAGATCCAAGTCTCTTTGAATCTTTCAGTTGGCTAGGGTTCCAGTGTCAACATTTGCTGACTGATACAAGCTGTTTTTTATTTTAATATGGTTTTTGTTAAAGCTGTGGTAGAATCTGAAGGACACCATCTGGAACGAATCAAAGAAGATTTTGTTATTCACATAACAAAGAAAGATTTCCTTCACCTTTCCGATGCTCCTCAGTTCTGACATCGCCTGTCTTAACAAGTTAATTGATGTAGCCTCCCATACATAGGGCATGTACACTTTCCTATGACAAAAGCAATGGCAATACCACAGAATAACAGAGCGCCAAGGCATGTACATGGAGTTAAAATCAATCATTTGAAATGACCGCAACTGTGGGATCTGTCTCTGATTGGGATGGAAATGCACTGGAGAAGAATACTAGAAACCTAGCCTGACAAATCAAATAACCAAGTCATAGGTATTCAAAAAATCACTGCAATGCAGTACTGCACTAACCCCTTTAAGGCCTGGAGCTGTAATACAGTATCTCTGAGGGTATGCAGAAGATTGAAATATTAAAATAACTAACTCTTAAGGCTTTTGATTTTGATAGCATTTGCACTTTTCTATCAGGTTGTTATATATTGAGTGGTGTATCCATTTAACAACCTGTATAAAACTCAAACAACTCACATAGCATCAGCTTTGGATGCATACAAATGAAGTGCTCTTCCTGAAAATGGCAGGTATGGCTATTTTCTAGGTCCATGCAGCTGTACCATTTTAGGGAGAAGTTTTGATTATGTTGGGCACATATGTAACCATAGTACTTCATAATTCAATTGTAATGTTTCCACGGTAACTCCTTTATGTGAGCTGCATAATGTATGAACATATCCATTGGTATTGCATATGAAATTAAACCCTTTTATATGCAAGGAAAAAGGAAATTCAAAATACTGATTGAATTGAATTAAGCAGGAGTCTTCTGGTGTTTTGGGACTATAAAGCAAATGCAATGTTGTTACTAGACCAGTTACTTAAGCTGAGGGAACACAAAGCCACTGTGTGGCTTGGAACACACCAGGGGACACTTGGGGTTTGGTTCAGCAAAGCTGCCTCAAACTAGGTCCACCGGTCTCCTGGAACCAGGTTTCAAACCACTCAGCTTAAGATTGTAGTTATATAAAATCCAGCACCTGGAAATGTTTTTTTTTGTGTCCAGCCCAAGAACATTATGTTGTTGATACAGACTACACACAGTGACTAGGGCAAGCTTTATATAAGGGCCTTTTTCTTATCAGCCTACATCTAACTCTTCCATTGGTCAGGGTGGAGCACACTGTTTTCTTGAACGTTTGCATTAATTAACTTCATGAAACTTCAATTTCTGATTGCAGAAGTGTGGGTTCATTTCTAGGCCTCACACACGAGGAGCAATGCACTTCCTACAAAAAATGTTAGCCTATTGACCTGTTTGTGCTGGTTTTTCTGAAACGCAGAAAAACAAAACTTCCAAAACAAAAACAAGTTCTCTGAATGTGAAGCAATTGCCTCTGCATTGGGCTTTTCAGGATGATGTCACAATAAACCAGAGTGGCTTGCTCCAGAGGGTCTGTTTGCTCCAGAGCCATGAGATCATCTGGCAGAAGGGTGCCTAATTCTGTCATGAGTATGCAGGGATGCAGTGCATCAAACTGATCTCTGGAGCCACATCAGCCTTCACGGTGGGGCTAACTCTAGAACTCTGGGAGGCCCAGTAGTTGGCTGGAATGCAATAGAATGCACAGGAAAAACATTTTTCATGAGTTTCAGTCAAGTGTGTTTTGTTTGGATCCATACAAAGATAATCAATGATCACTTTACCACTTACGGCCACCAATTAATGAGCATGGGGAATTGTATTTAAAGAGCAGGCATTTGGGATTTAATCATTTAATATTTGGGAATGTTTTTGATATATTTTAAAAAGAGCACTAAAGATGATCCTGTAAACATGAAATAATGTGCTGCATGTTTACTTTAACAGCCTTAAAAAATAGCTATTGGTACTAATGTATTCAATGTATGAATGTTTGTTTGCTGTTGGTGTGTTGTTAACTATACGTACACGTGACATATGGTACTGTATGTTCTTCTAGTACAACTAGAAACTGCAACACTGTAGCTGGTAGATGTTACCAGAAACATATATATGGAATAAATACGTTAACATTAATATAAAATGGGTTGCTAATTTATTATGCAATTCATGCAAACAAACATTTATTTCAGAATGTGTTGTACCCCTCCCCATTCAAACAACCACCATTTTTTTAAAAGTATATTAGTAGATTAATCTGTTCTGTATTTGTGTCTTCCTGTAGTTCTTAATGCAGAATGAAACAGCATTACAAATTATATTACTCATACAGTATTTTTAAAAAATTTATACAAACATGCCATTTTGATATTCTATAAAGGTCTTTCAATAAAGAGTTATCTTTTTGATGTGAATAAAAAAACTTTTTCCCCTCAAACCCTTTTGGGAGTTTGTCTGAAACTTTCTGTTACTTTTTAATTTCACCCTAAAAAGTACTCTTCTTATTCACACCCACTGTGTATAAAAGTTTGATTCATCCACATTGAAGCTTCGTTTTCAATAAACACTCAGCTCTGATGTGTTACCATTATCTCCAGGTTAGGCTACTGGGGGCATGCATAGCCATATTCTGAGTTATGGGTATGTAAGCACAGAGCTTGAAAGAGAATGTCTCAATTCTGTTATTTTCTTGAAACCTAATGTATTTCAGTAACCCTAATGGATTCTAGACATTTTTGCCAAACCACTCAAACAACAAACATCAGTAATCCAGTAGCAGTGATAATATTAGAGAGGACTGGCTGTGTTGTAGCTCTGCAACATTTTCCATCTTTTAAGTTGCGAAAGGTTCCAATACTTTGATTCACGGTTTATGATGCAAACAGGCAGGACCCAGGTGTAGTCCCATATTGGCGCAGTCTGTTCATTTTGAAGATAGCACCTCTCTGCATTTATTTCTATCCTTTTCATACTTTTTAAAAATTTTTTTTTGCCAGTATCTTAATGTCTTTGTTTCCATCTTTGTATTGTGCCGCTTGTCTAGCAGGGCGTTGGAAAATTGGTTGATGGGTTTATATAGAAACGATAAAAGTGATGAATCCACAGTAGTCCAGCTTAAACTACCAATTAAGTCCTGACTGTATACAGATCTTATTTCCTTAAAACATTACCTCGAACAGTAGATGTGTGTTTTCTCTTCTGTATTCTTCCTTTATTCTTTTCATAAGGGGCAGAAGTAGCCGTCATTTTCTGTAAATTATAAACAAGGATAAACCTATTCTGTGGGATGATAGAGAAACTCCTATTTCCAAACATTTTACATTGATTAGTCTCACTGGAATTCGATCAAAACACATACATTTAGAACTGGTCAAGTCACTTATACTGTACATGCAATAAAGGCCAATTTATCAACAGAATTATTATGATGTATAAACCAAACTATAAGAACGCAAAAAAAAAAGCCTTGTTACAATACAGAGCAATTAAAAATTCAATAGATAAAACCTTTAAAATTCCCATTTGCCAGTTTTGATTTTTAAATGCATTTGTTTGTATTCCTTATGTGTTTACTGTCTTGTCCATTCAATTTCTAACACCTGTATTGAGTCTTTGCGATGGCTTTACTGGCACTCGTTACATTGCATCCTCCCGGGCCATTAACTATAAGTGCCCTACACTAGCGGTCAGTTAGACATTCACTTAGTCATTCCTGGAATGATAGAGGTGTGCTTTGCAGCGCAGAGTCTGACATGTCCTATATCTCCCTGGATCCCACAGAGCTCACATTTAATGAGGCACTATAGTTTGAAATACACATGCTGTCTTTTCTGACAGATACGTCTGTGACTTCCTAAGGCATGACTTACAGTAAGTGACCTCAAGGTGGTTGGATTCATGTATTTATGTATGTATGTATGTATTTATTTATTTATTTATTCTTGGCATATTGCCTTTTCGTTGATTTTCTCAGTTTCACAAACTATTATTATTATTATTATTATTATTATTATTATTATTATTATTATTATTATTATTATTATTATTTTTTAATGACCGTGATATTTACAGGTCGAATCCATGCCTCCAGGACCAAGCACTAGACAGGTGAGATTCAATACATTTGTATATAGTGATTTTTGTGGAAAAGCTTTACAGCAGTAACGCCAGATTCACACTGACCAGACTGAACTGTCTGCGGAAACATGCTGGTATTTGCCAATAAAATTACAAGCTTTCTGAACCTTGGGGTTAAGAGACCAGTCTGTTAGTCTCCATGTGGCCTCGTCAGCAGCCTTACCAACAGGGGTCTATGGTATGATACGGCAAACCAACCCCAGACGATTTACTCCGTAGCCCATTAGATTGCAGAGACCAATGCAGCATTCCTAGACGCGGCCCTCGCTCCTGTCCCCTGAAATACCTTTAGCATCCATAGGTGTTTTTTGAATAGTACATGCAGGTAGATAACTGGTCTCAGAATAACGTATCCTCTTACCATATGTAGAAACATTCTGTTATCTCTCATTTTTATATACCTGCAAAAGAAAATGAGTTTGTTATACATGCCTTGTAATGACACTGTATTTAGGTTGTATACCAGGTAACCACTTCCAAGCCTGTTATCCCAAGTAGCTTATCCTCAGAATCAACGAGAGACATGTCTGATTCACCTCAAACAGATGTAAAACACCAGTCCTTCAATGCATTTATGTATTTATTCATTTAAAATTAACACACACACACATTAATTAGAACAGGTTTCAGTGAATTAGGAAATAATTCTATCTACACTCAGTTATTTTTTCTTCACAGAAGCTAGGCAGAAAGCTAGCAATAATATTTTAATTACCAAAACACAGAAACAAACAAGCCCCCACATACGCACAAAAACAAGATCGCATTGCAGGTGTTAAGATCCATTGGAGCACAGACTGTGATTAAAGCTTCTTCCTTTAAAGTCAGTGTACCCAGTTTGTGACAAACACACTAATTAAGCCCTTAACGTTTCTTATACAATATAATTAAGAGTTAGGGATGATCAGCTACTTTAACATTAGAAAACAGTACCTCTGTGGCTCTGTTGCTATCATTTCTTTGTGCAGCATTTTGTTTCTGGAGAAATGGTGTCAACAAGGAGAATAGAAAAGGGAATGAGAGACAGACTTAATGAATCCCTTTCCTCTGTACAGGTCAATTTACAGGAAAAGGCTACACGTTTGAATTATCTTAGCAATGCAATTATTTGCATTGTTGTGCAAGGCTGATTATGAATCACACAGTTTCAATTAAAAATGTAAACTAATCTCACGAGAGTCTTGATTTGTTGTTATCTATTACAGGGAAATGCCATCAACATTTTTAATATGTCTGAAAAACGCCCTAGCATGATGCTTTATTATAAAATTGCAGCTTTGTGTCTGCAGAACAATCCATGGCTGCAGCACACGTATTTAAAACATAAAGCAAAGAGCAAGGCAAAGGAATTCCAGAAACAGAACTGCCTGAATGATCCTCAGCACTAACATAAAGCCTGCCTATTGAGGACAGCAGTAAGTTATTGTTCCACCCTTTCATGCAAAAACATAGAGTAAAAAAAAGTAGACTTGGTATAATAGCTGCAATTGACAACCATACCAAGTAGCCCTGGAAAGAACTATCTGCAACAATGATTGTGAATAATTTTCATCATTTCATCTGTTAGTAAAGATGTTAATTGTAACCACTGTGGCGCTGTATTAAACTACTATCTCTTATTATTTTCCTTTTAAAACGTATTTTAGGTTCCAACTGAAAATGTAATTATTATTGCATTTACTGTTCTGAAAATCAATATGACTCAGGCTAACCCATTTGTTACATTGTTCAACTCTTTCCCTTTAGATTCAGCTGTATCAGAAATAAAATTAAAAACCAGCAAGCTGCACAGTAACAAGGGGACTTAAGAGGCAAACTCTGGAGGCTGCTGTATAAACCCCTATTAACAGCATATACCTCACTGTATAAACCCCTATTAACAGCATATACCTCACTGTATAAATCCCTATTAACAGCATATACCTCACTGTATAAACCCCTATTAACAGCATATACCTCACTGTATAAACCCCTATTAACAGCATATACCTCACTGTATAAACCCCTATTAACAGCATATACCTCTCTGTATAAACCCCTATTAACAGCATATACCTCACTGTATAAACCCCTATTAACAGCATATACCTCACTGTATAAACCCCTATTAACAGCATATACCTCACTGTATAAACCCCTATTAACAGCATATACCTCACTGTATAAACCCCTATTAACAGCATATACCTCACTGTATAAACCCCTATTAACAGCATATACCTCACTGTATAAACCCTATTAACAGCATATACCTCACTGTATAAACCCCTATTAACAGCATATACCTCTCTGTATAAACCCCTATTAACAGCATATACCTCACTGTATAAACCCCTATTAACAGCATATACCTCTCTGTATAAACCCCTATTAACAGCATATACCTCACTGTATAAACCCCTATTAACAGCATATACCTCTCTGTATAAACCCCTATTAACAGCATATACCTCACTGTATAAACCCCTATTAACAGCATATACCTCACTGTATAAACCCCTATTAACAGCATATACCTCACTGTATAAACCCCTATTAACAGCATATACCTCACTGTATAACCCCCTATTAACAGCATATACCTCACTGTATAAACCCCTATTAATAGCATATACCATTGTAGCTCATGTTTTTCATGAATTATATTTTAAAATTGTTCTTTTAAAGTCTAACAAAGTATAACACAATTAACTATAAAGACTGGTGTCTGTAACATAGAAAATATCAACAAAATAATGTTCTATTTATTTAATATAAAGGCACCCTATCTAGGCAAAATAAAAAATAAATAAATAAATAAATAAAAACCAAGCTGTAGACATTATTGTGTGTCAAAGTCTCATTATGAATCAGATTAAACAGGAAATATGACAAATGACTTTATATCCAGCATGGTGTTTAAGCAACAGGACCGACTAGCCTGAGGGAGATTATGAGTATAATCTGATGAGATTTAATTATTTGTAATTGTGTGGGAAGATAAATAAGGTGTTTTTGAAATAATATATTGAATCGCCAATTTACTGTAGCCTGGAGTAGATTGTATGACTGTGGTGGGGGGTGTCCCGTCCCTTGTGCGTATTTTGTGTTTTATGTTGTATGTGGGATGTTTATATGTATGTGTGTAGTGGTTGATATGTATATTTGTATTTAGGCATGGGGAAATGCACAATCACTTCACATGCAGATCATAATGGGTATTTGTATGGGGGCACGGGGAGTGCACAATTAGTCCATGTGAAGACTGTGCCACATTCAATTAAATGATTGATTAGCAATCGAGTCTCAGGACAGCTGCATAAAAGAGTGAGTGTTTCACACACACAGGAGACAGGAGACACAATAAAATAACAATTGCTACTCGTACTGAAACAGTTCTGCACGATACCTTTTTGAGGTTTGTTCACTGTTTGGTCTGTCTATTTATTTTGGCCAATGTGCTGTTTCATTTGTTATTGTAAAGTGTTTTGCTTTGTTTAAACTTTTTTATTTATTAATAAAAACACGCTACTCAGCGCTTTCATACCCTGCAGTACTGATTGTGTGTCATCTTTTTTCATGTGTGTCACCACCAGCCAGTCTGGTCACAATGACCCATGTTCACTTTCTTCATCCCTTTTTTTAATCCAAATTTTTTTTTTTAGTATACTGTACATGAAATTCACTCTAGAATTTGTCCTTGCTGAAGTTCCTGCCTTTAGTTGAGTAAGTAAGTACCACACACAATTACTAAACATGTTTCTAAGACAAATTAAAACAGCACTGGCTTTCAGGATGTCTGTTTCTATGGCATGCTCTCAGGTTTCCACTTTAATGAAAAAACAATGTCTTCTATCTAACTGCTTACTGTGGAAAAAGAGACAGCCTAGTAAGCACTAGGATTTCACACCATTGCAAAACGTCCAAATCTGACAGAAGCATAACTACCCTTTCAACTGTTTTCCAGACTGATTCACCATAGCACTTCTTTTAGATTTGCATCTAACGGGGAATTTAACCCACACCCTCCCACTATAAATGGTTATTTCTTGAAGCAAACAGACAATACCTATCCTAACAACTTATATCCTAACAATCTATAGTTTAATAAATAATCTATCACATGACTGAAATGTAAACACACTGAAATGCAAAAAAAGGTCTGGTCTGTTCATTATCTCTGACAGAGTTAGTTGAGCAGATAAATGTATCCACTCTCGTTATCTCTGAGAGTCAGAGATAACGCTAGGGAGGTTGACAGCACCACTCATCAACACAAAGACCTCAAGCCCTTTTCAGTGTTGTTGATTTCAGGTTTCACCATCATCAGTTGAGAGCAGGGGCTAAGAAGGGCATTCTCTCATCATTATGGTAATTTGTCTTAATTAACCCGTAACTATTATCCACCAAAAAATGTTAATTAAGTACTATCCACGGGTCCAGTGGACACATTGTTTATTTGGTCCAAGTAACAGACAAATGCAATCCATTTAGCAAAAAGTACTCTTCATCAAAAGAAAACAACACTATTCAAATATTTCAGAGCAGTTAGATGCAATTTGGACACATGACAGCACATTGAAGACAGATGGGATTTATGCATGAGGCGCAGGAGACTTTTGTTTTTCGATCCTTCAATGATGGACAAGTGGAGCACCTTTTCCTTTTGGATTTGGGAATATTATCTGTAGGGGGCGGATTTACGAGAATATCCGCTGTAAGGGAACGGAGTTTGAGGGGTACTTTGGTGTTTCCCAAGCTCCTTGAGGAATTTAGAGCGTAATAGACTCTCATCTGGGGCTGTGGACATGTAGAGAACTGGACTTTTATCCCCAAGAGTGTTTAGAATGGCATGAAATAGTGCCATATATTTTACCTGTCTCAGGTACCTTTCACAGCAGGACTACACTTACCAGAATGCATTGGGGTGTGAACTGAACTGTCCCAAACTGTCCTAGTGTACATGGAGTCATATCGTAAGCCTAGTTTTACAGCAATGCCTTTAGTTGAATCTAAAACCAATTATCAAAGACAGTGACAATAAACAGATCCTGCATTAATATTCTTATGTAAGCTACAGACATTAAAATGATTATTGAGTTATCTGCAGCAACCATAGCAACAGGCTTCTAATACAGCCGCAGATGAAGACTTACATCTGAACGTCAATGTGGAAAAAAGTGTCAACACATTGCTGTCTGATCAAAGTCCATATAAAATGCAAACCTTAGAAAAGAAAATCTAGTCTGCAGAAAAATGTCTTCTACTGATAACCTTGACATGTTGAAACCAGGAAACAAAAAATAAACCTTTTTATAATGCAACCTTTTATTCGTTTTGTATACAAAAGCTCAAGCTAAATGGTGTTTGGATGCAATTGTAGCACGTGAGTAAGACTTTAAGACTTTAATCGTTCTGAAAAATTGGATTAGCTGGTATAACACTATGATGCAGACATAATGTATTGATTATTCATATTTTTTTCAAATAAATTCTTATTGTTTCATCACCACTGTGATTAAATGCAAACTTTATCAGATGTATTGATGCGTGGGTAAACAGCAAGCACAGTTATTCCAATTCTTGGAACTGAAGAATGTCAATATCAGTGCACAATAAGCTTATATACACATAATGAGACACATTTACAAAGTGAATGTATTTTCTCCAAAGTGTTATTAGCGCCATTTATTTCTGAAAAGAGAACCAAAAAAAACCACACCTTTTACAAAACCAGAAATAAGCAAGTTAAGAATACCTCAGAGCCACCTCATTCAAATCCCAGGGTGCTCTTTTCAAGCTTTGTAAATTCAATGCAGGTTTTTTTTTCTCATTTCAAAATAAATGGTGCAAAATGACAGTCTGAAGTAAATTGCGTTGAGAAAGCCTTTTGTTAAAATGGGTTATTTAGCACAGTCACATTGGCGTTTTATGTTCCCCTGTGGTTTAGTCTTAAAATCTGTTTCGTTTAACATTACTTCCAGAAAAAAAAAAAAAAATGTATGTCATGTTCTTAACTTTTATTCCAGTGATACCAAACTGCTCTAATCAGTTGAAAAATTACAACTTATTGCAGTTTGTACAGTTACTTGAGGTGTGCATTATTCCTTTGAAATATAGTCTGTGTGTCTGGAATATTTAACATAATAAAATAAATAAATGAACAATATATTTACTTTACATTAATACATTAATAATTCTGTTTCATTTATCATTTCATTCATCATTTTGAGAGAATCCCCAAACGCATAACCCTTACCCCATCCAGACTGGTATCAGAGAGGAATAACTAAATGCATTTTTATAACCTGACTATTAAGACAACTAAAACAAGGCCCTTTGTGTACCACGTTTATGAAAATTAAACATATAGCAGGTAAAAAAAAAGTATGTTAAATGCCAAGGATTCAAACAACAACAGGTTTCTGGTCCGTCGCAGTATAAATGAATTGAATTGAGTTCCTTATTATTGCAAACTTCCAAAGTTAATGTAAACTGCAAGGATTTCTGAAGCACTGTGACACACAGACTTGCATCTCAACAGAAGAGATGCCCCAAAACACCCCGGTTCCTTCCTGTTTTTGTATTGCCCATTTGTTCCTTCATGATTAGATAATATACGGTTTGCAAATGTTATCAATTGAGGAAACAACAAGATGATCACATTTGAATTCATGTGAAGAGGTTACTTGTTTCCACACTGACATGTGTATGCGCATCTAGCCACAATCATTTTTTCACACAAAGAAGATAGTGCCTTGTACTTTTTAATACACAATGCATTCATTTTGAAGGCACAATAAAGATATAATGACCTTAGTGAGATAATCACCTGCCACTGAGCCTTTGAATTCATTTCCATATATCACTGGGGTTTCTAGATGTGAAATGATTTACAGAGTAGAGATAGTACTCTACTGGATGAAATACAGCTTTGCAGGTTCCCAGTGTATAGCTGCAAAATGTAATGCATGCATTGTACAGATCAAGGGAGAAGTAAAGTATCTCTTTTTCTCTGGGGATCAGGCGGTGTTCATCTCGACAGAGGGAAAGATCATCTATTCATGGAGTAGCCACCATAGGACAGGGTTTGCAATGTGGTTCAATCCAATACGCCTTCTATCCACTGAACAAGACACATACAGTGTGCAACAAAGAGAACAGATAGCGAGAGTTTCTGGCTAATAAAACATATTGTTTGGTTGTTTAGTAAAAGTATCAGAGACAGGTTGCTTACTAAGTTCTTTTTGTTTGTTTGTTTTTGTTTATTGTTAGTTTTGCATGAAGTAAAAAAAAAAAAATCCTGAAACTCCAAATGTTTGCTTCAGATATCAGATGAGTTTACTTAAAAATAAATGGTAAGGTGATATTTTCCTGTCCTTGGCCTCCTACTTTCCACTTGTACCATCTACAAGACCACCCCAGTTAAACATCTCCTCGCTGTACTGGGGCTTAATAGGGACCCTTATGCTGGGGTACAGAATTCTATTTATTTTAAGAATAAGGCTGACTTTTTTGCATGATGCTGAGCAAATTGAATTTCTATATAAGGGTCATTTCAGTTATTAGAAACAAAAAATACTGATCTTAGCAGAAAAAGCAATAGAATCAACCACATCGAGGAATCAACCACTTATTAAGAAATTAACTTGTATCAAGAAAAAAAAAAATTAATAAGAGCTGTTTTACCTCTATGTTGGTGATGATCAGGAATACATACAGCAAAAAAGGAATACTTTATAGTTTAAACATATTCCAGTTCTAGGTCACGTACATTATTTTGTAAAGCTCTTCATTTTAAGTTTATCTTGTCTTGTCTTCTTTGGTAAAACATTGTTGATTTATAAATCTAGTTTAAAATCTCGCACAGTGGAAAGACATTGTCCCCAGGGGGAAACTCAAGTCGAATGAAGTCTGGTTGTCTGTATGTGTGGGAAGATATTAGTAATGGATCCATCTTATCAGTTCTATTATATCAGCATGCCCTGAAGCTTGACAAAGCATCATAACTTAACTGTCACTGGAGATCATATAAATACAGATTCTTCTTTCAAGCCATTTTTTTAAATGAATTGTAAATGTAAAAAGGTGCATTTTTCAAAAACATTAAAAAAGCTAACATTGATACCCCCAAATGTGTCTCTTAAAAAGCTCACTTTTTTTTTTTACTTGTGCAACTTTGCAGTGGACTTCTCGCAGATTGTTTTATTTCTTTTTAGAGAAATTGATTGTCTGTTTCCAGTTTAAGTTTGCAAAAAAATAATGCACTGATACCTCTTTTTGACAATAGGAAAACACCCATCAGGTCACGATTGATTGCAAGTGTACCAAAATCTGAGAGTGCACCTCTACATTGACTCTATAGTCCAGATCACAGCTTCTATCAAAGTGAAAAACAACGTCCACAAATTTGAACTTGAAGCCTATCTATAAACATCAGGTACATTCATCAAACAGGATTCCAATTCCAAAAGAAAAGAAGATAATGACAGACAAGTTGAAAAAGGCATGCAAATAGAATAATCTAGCTAGAAAAAATAAATTGATTTTTTGTTTTTGTATTTTTGTATTTTTTTATTTTTGGTATTCTATATCATCAGGGATATCACACAGTGTCTATTAGGTAAACTGTTCCCCCAGTACTAGTACCAGTTTAATGAAAATTGATTTGAGTTTGTTTCAAGGACTCATGACTCAGACTTGGGCTCGAATGACAGTGACTCGGACTCGGACTCGACACTCGGATTTGGATACGGACTCGGATTCGAGGACTCGACTACAAGTCTGGTACTTACACATAATTACAATGTTGTTAAACTTAGTTACAATATACTTAACATGTAAATATTTTTGCAATATATATATATATATAATTAATTTATTTATTTCTTAGGAGGTGCCCTTATCCAAGGTGACTTACAATTGTTACAAAATATTACAGTACAAAGTATAGAATATTGCACACCTTTTTTAACATGGTTAGTAAGTTGCAGTTTGTTTGCTTTACAATTGATAGATTAAATATGTGGTGATTAGCTAGGCCTAGTGGAAGATTGCTTTTTTTGATATGGCACAACTAGGGAGAATCATGAATGCACAAACAGCGTCTGGGTTTATAACGCAAATGGAATACACTTTTTTTTTTTACTGTAATGTGATGCAAATTTTATAAATACCTTTTCTTATGTACTTTTCATAGGAATGCATCTTAAGTGTAACGTATTGATTATAGATCAATGATTTCTTGAACTTTTTTTTTTAAGCTGATCTGATATTTTTAGTTCCTTTTATTTTTTTAATATATTTTCCACCAACAATCGATTCTTACAGAATAGGCAATCTTTACCCTTTTCTAAGCATCGGCACAATGGTCCACTGACCGTGGGGTCAGTTGGAGACTGGAGATTGTGGGAGGTAATGCCATTACTTCTGTGAAGAAGAGCTTCGTCTGTGTCTTTTTGATTTCCATGGGGAAATCAAAAAATATTATGCTCTATTGCTGTCAGAGAAATTGCCTGATTTTATATTCATACAGTATTTTGGAAAATTAAAACTTGTTATGAATTATTTCTCAAAGCAAATTTGCTTTCTCTTCCTGTGCATATTGCATTATATTTCCTGGGAATTATACAAGAGATATATAAAGAAAACAATGAAAAAGCATAGATATTTCATGCTGTGTGTGTTGCTGTTATTAATGCACAACTTCATTAAAGAAACACTCACCACAACTTATCATACCTTCTGTTTATAGGACTTCTGTGCAAGGTTTCTCACTGACAACACGTTGCTGCTGAATGCAGCCTCTAGATAATAATACAGAAACATGAAAGACAAGATATACACTTTCACAAAAGTAACACAAATGACAAAGAGTTCTTGTCTAACTTTTTAAGACCAACAAATTCAAGTTCTGTTTGATTTATTTGAGTACTATTGTGTGTAAAAAGTATGAAACATTCCACTATACTAATCATTAACTTAACTGCATTGTTTTAACAGTATATTAATCCCTGTTAAATTATTTACTTTGAATACGAGAATAATATTGATTTTGACTTGCAGCAATGTTTACTATATACTGTAGATAAGAAATGATTAATATACGAAAGGACTTGGTTCATGGTTAGAATTAAAGCATTTGTGGTACAAGCATTGTAAAATAAGGTCAAGGTTAGACTACATAGACATATGTGTCCCACAAAGAAATGGATCCGGTTGTCCGGTTGTTTCCTCATCGTGATATTTGAGTCGCTCTCAAATGTATTTTAAGAAGAAACCGTTTGAACAAGCGCTCAATTTCTTGTGTACCTAGGGGTTAAGAAGTTCTGAATACATATTCTGTGTTTTATTACTACCAATACAGATGCACTTTTCAATTAATGGTGCCGTATTTTCTTTTTAAACCCATATGCAAGATCAAGAGAACAAATCGTCTCTAAGAACCAACAACTGAAAGCTACTGTATACATTTTTTACAATACATAATCCTGTGAATGGATGAAAAGGGTTACTAGGTTAACTAGTATTATTATTATTGTTGTTGTTGTTGTTGTTGTTGTTGTTGTTGTTGTTGTTGTTGTTGTTATTTAGATACAGAACAAGATAAGAAAACAGCTTTAAAAAAGTAGTCTATTGTAAATAATAATACTTAATCCATCTTCTTGAAACTGTCTTATCATGTCAGAAAGGATTCTTCATTACTCTTCAGTACTGTGGGTTTCACACAATGTGACTATTATTCACACTTTTTTTTCTATTAAAAGTGAAAATAATGACACTTGGAATTGTTAATGATGCCTCAATTACAGTAATACCCTCGTATTGTAGCATGCAGGATCATTATGTCATTTCAGAGCCCCTCAGAACATTGATTTTTTCCATGCTGATGTCAGAAAGAAATATTACTTGCATGATAAACCACTAAATAACTGAAGCAAATACGCTTACAAAGTTAGCTTAATCTAATTGATCTCCTTATAAAAATGCAGTCTAAAGAAATATGCAAATCAATCTGTAGGAAGTTTATTTAATGCCATTCAGGAGGAGAATATACAGGGATATTTTTCAATTTGAAAAAGCTGAAAACAGTGTAAATTCTTCTTTTTTTTATTTCATAGAACAGAAAGTTTGTGATTAATAGTGTGTGTTTAAGCTTGAGGAGATACTTCTAGTTGGAGCCATATACTCCGTGGGGGGCTCCAGGGACCCCTGTTGTTTCATATGTATATAGGTAAGGGTCAGATATGATTGATGCTTGTTTCATTTGCTGAGATTGAATAGTTCTGCCTCAGGCTGCATTTGGTCAGCTGCTGTTCCGAAGCAAAGAATGAATAGAAAATGATCCTGTGGACTTTCACTGCCTTGCACACAAATGGCTAACTTACTAAGAGACACCATTATTGTGTTAAAGACCATTATAACGATCTTCAGTCACGACTGACAGGTCCACTTATTCAGGGATATTTAATATTAACAATGTTAATTAGTCATTGTGGTATTCATTGCCAGGTACAGTTACTCTGTATAACGTTAAGTCTATTTTAAGGGACATGGTGGTGGTGGTGGTGTTGGTGGGGTGTGTGTGTGATGAGCTCTTGGTGAAAATTGAAATGCTGTTTTTCTTCTCATTATTATGCAGTATTTACATGCAGCATCAGGCTTGTGTTAAATAGGGATGAATAAATCACAGTGCCCCAGCCCTGGGAAATCAAGTCGAACATAATGTATCAGTTTCCATCTGGAGAAATGTTTTGTTTCACATATTTTACATATTGTACTCCAATGCACTCTGTTTACCACATGCCCATAGCAGCATGTCAACATCGTAAAAGAACATATGAAATATACATTTTCATTGTAGATTTACTCAGCTCTTCCTGTTCCATGGAGGCAGTCATGCACATCAAAGATTTTTTATTTATTAAATATATTGCTGACCAATAAAATGCATGTTGTATGTTAGCAAATGTCTCTACAAGTTCATACAATAGTTCTTAGCAATGGTAAATGCACACCTCGATTGTTGATATTAGTGGAGACTGGACGGGTCGGACACTGTTCTGTATTCTTTAAGACATGACCACTGATGCTTGATAAGAACATATATGTTTGATAAGAACATATAAGAAGAATACACGCTGATCTGATTCAAGCATTCAAAATTCTAAAAGGTATTGACAATGTCGACCCAGGGGACTTTTTCGACCTGAAAAAAGAAACAAGGACCAGGGGTCACAAATGGAGATTAGATAAAGGGGCATTCAGAACAGAAAATAGGAGGCACTTTTTTACACAGATAATTGTGAGGGTCTGGAACTAACTCCCCAGTAATGTTGTTGAAGCTGACACCCTGGGATCCTTCAAGAAGCTGCTTGATGAGATTTTGGGATCAATAAGCTAGTAAAAACCAAACAAGCAAGATGGGCCGAATGGCCTCCTCTCGTTTGTAAACTTTATTATGTTCTTATCTTCTTATATACATACATATATGTGTGTGTGTGTGAGTGTGTGTGTGTGTGTGTGTGTGTGTGTGTGTGTGTGTATGAGCAGATCAGGAATACAAGCATTTCAAGTTCATTCAGCACCATCAAGCTTTCAGAAGAAACCAAATACAGAAATCAGAATTACTCAGTAGTCATACAAATAACGGAATAGGTTCATTTTTATATAAACAGATTTGAGATGAGGAACTCAATTAATATTAAAAAGAAGTGGAAATTAAAATAATAATATACGGAGAGCAAAGGAGATCCTTTTAATTACAAAACATTTTCTTGTAATCAAAAATAAAATCCGCACCTCATTGCAACCTGAAGCAATGACACTTCAAGAATTAAAAAGGTCACATTAAATACCAACATATTTTATACATCTTTAAGTATCAATTTTATTGTTTGAAGAAGCAATTAACGTAATTTATTGATCAGAAGATATTAGTGATGTCATAATATGAATGTTCAGATTTTTTAAGCCAATAACTTATCAACAAAATAAATGAATCACACATGCATTGTTCATTTAAAAAAAAACAAATGTGTAGCACAGAAGCTGTTTAAATATACAGGAGGCCTGCCATTGAGAGAACTGCTGACCCTGTATAACACAAATAAACAGAACCCATTTCAGCCTGCAGAGCTGCGGTATCTGAAATGTAACTGTAAATGAAATGACAAAATGAAATGATCCCATAAGGGTTTTATTATTATTATTATTATTATTTTGTATTATTTAACAAATTAAATCATTTTAATGTTGGCCAAGTCTCTATATAGCATGGAATTAAAATTTAATAATTTATAAAAATATTTTTTTTCTTTGGAAAAATTCTGCTGAACATTTTAAATATTTAATCCAATACAGTTTACTATATCATATTACTTGTGTAAAAGGTACTGTTTTGTTGTGTGTGTCAGTAACATATTTCTGAGCAAGCCAATATTTTTTCATGCTGGAAGGAAAATGCTTCAATACTCACATCTATTTTCACCTTTCAGCTAAAAGCTCTTACTCTGAATACCATGTTAAAGAGTAAGCAGTGAGGTTCCAAAACAATATAGCGTTACACATCCCATCATGATAATGTTATTATGCATAGCTACAATGTACTTAATGGGCAAATCTTTTTAAACGATGTAACCCTAACCCCAACCCTTTCCTGATACAATTGTGTACAAATATCATACAAAAAGATTTACACATTAAGTACAGTGTAACTGTGCATAACAACATTGTAATGATGTGTAAGTACACATGTATTTACAAAGCTATGTAAAAAAGACAGCTATGTAAATGCACAGTAATTAGAGGCACTTAATGTAAAGTGTTAACCTTATTTTATATGCAATAGTTGTTTTTTTAAAGATACAGTACTACATTTTGTAACAGCTTTTGTTATGTTCAAGTGAAAGAGGTCCACCTCTGATATTAATAACATTACTTAAGCAATTGAACTCTAGCTAGAGGGCATTATTGGCTGGTAGTTGTCCTCATACAGAAGGTAAGGACCCTGGCTGAAGAGGGCGCTATCGTACAATCAAGGTCAACTGTCAAGATCATGCAAGCAGTTTTATGGGAACCATATTAAATGCTTTTATGTTGTGTACTGGTGACTCTACCCAGGGTTCCCTTGTACAGTACACGATTCTTCAGTTGCTCAAGGGCAGTACAACCTGTGGCCTTGCATTCTGAGTACAGCAGCATCCATTATAAACTAGACATGTTTTTTTAAAGTGGTGAAACAATGGAATTGGTCATCCTCTCTTGACAAAATTATAAAATTCTGCTCATTTAATTCTGTTGCTGAATAATGCACTGTATCATTTAAATTAAATGTACGGAACTCTGTGTTCAATTAACCGTTGTATATATAAATAGCTTAATGTAATCCATTTTTTAATTGAATAATTATCACCTAGTTTTCAATAACTAGCAGCCTACTGTGGGAAGGATAGCATCACTGGCAAGGCGTGTTATTGTCAGGCAGCGACCCAGAGTCAGAAGCTGCAAGTTTAAATGCAAATGCAGTTTGTATGTGCTCAAGTAACTACATTCCATTTAAAAACAACACTGCATTCAAAATATCACCATCCTTGATTTAACATGTCTTAACCCTATATCATAGCAGGGCATCAATATCTCATGCAGTATGTGGTGGATGGTGCACCCATGGATCCTCGTGTAAATAATTCCAGCAGACTGCCACAGTACTGTATCCACGTAGAGCTTAACTCACTGTACATATGGATTCAAAGGATGTGCAGTTTAAATTCTGCAGACAAAAACACTGACATTTGTATTTAACAATACAAATGCAATGCAAAGAATAATAATAATTCATATATATGTATTAATATATACAAGTGTTTGCTCAAAAGAGACAACTTCCCAATGTTTCGGTATGTTTAACATACCTTTGTCAAGGGAAAGTGTGTTTGAAAACAAACAGTGGAGGTAATTATAGGCTTTTGATGCCATAGTAACTACATTCACTTTTTCTATTTAAATATATTAATGTGTTTGTGATGTAATTAGTTAATTTTTTTTTTTTATATTGTTGGACCTGTCTCTCCTACATATTTAATTTTTATACATTTTTGGTAACATATACCATACACAAGGTTGTTAGTTTTGCGTGACAAGTTTCTTATGACTGAATATCTATTTTCTCTATTTGCAATTTCACTTTTACCTTTACAAATATATTTGCACACATTACATATGCTTTTACAGGCTTAATGTTCTGTAATGTATCTCTGATCCATTGAAGTTTATTGTGGACCACAATGTCAGCTTCATTAGCATCCCTTCTAAAAGCCTGTACCACCGATTTTGCATTATGAACTGTGTGTAAATGCTTCCAAACCACTATATAGATAGATAGATAGATAGATAGATAGATAGATAGATAGATAGATAGATAGATAGATAGATAGATAGTTAGTGTTATGTCTGTTATTATGCATACTTACTTAATGTTGAATGATAATGTTATATCACCACATCTATTACAGTCGTCAAAAGTTCATGTCTGAGTTTCTTGCCACCAGCTGTCAATCACCAGCTAGTCTAGCTGAGTCTCAGGTATCTTGTCAGAATTATAAGCATGGGCTTACTTTGCTTTCCTATGAAGGGGCATCAGGAAAGTAGATAGCAGCGAGGTAATGCTGAATATTTTTTTTTTCCAGTATCTGGCACAAACACATTTCAGACTCATTCACGGAATACAGATTCAGCCAGCAGGATACAGTACATCAATTACTTGACCTCTAAAAGCAATATAGAAATACTTTGTTTTTTTCTGGATTACATTACTGTACAGTTATGTTATTTTTTTTCTGCTGGTGTAAATATAGCTGAGTAAAGGTAATTGGAATGTATGGTAATACTGAAGCTGGAGGTCCAAGGCAGCAGTGTTTATAAAGAGGAATTGATGCATATGGTCTCACATCAGCAATTAGGAATCACCTTCCAGATGCTTTTTGTTTTTGTACATTCCACATGCACACATTGAGTAATCAATAGGACATGGATATTGACATCATCTTGTTTTTAAAGTTATATGTTCAACATAACTATAACATTGTGTTTCGCAATTCACAGGGTTTTGTAACTGATTTGTGAATGTGTTTTGGGTTTTTTTGTAAGTGAAAAGCAGATAATGGTTTGTTCTATTCCTCTCAAAACTAATTCTCAAAAGTACTTTTTCACCAAATACAAATATAGAAAAAGAAAATACGCAAGGGCTCACCGTTTGTAATCATCAGCTGCTGTTATTTTAAACATTGATCACAAAGGGTTTGAACCCAGATCCGTCCTAATGCGCCCTATTCACTAACCTGTTTTAAGGAGTTTGTTAAGCCCATTTTGATTGATCAAGTCATGTTTGCAGTTCAATCTCCTCAACTCCTTAACAAAAAAAAAATCATAAACATTCCTTAATACATTTTGAGAATGGAACCCTACTCGATAGGTAAAGTTGTACAGCAGAAAGAGCAAATATTTATTTTTTTAAATTTTATTTTAGCGAGTAACAATACTGCAGCCAGGTGTTGGAGCACGATGAGGAAACACATCTTAACTTCTTTCCGTAAGATCAGTGAACTACATACACTGTCAGGGCTGTTGTTTCAATGTTAGACCAGAATCAACACGAGTAACAAGGAAAATAAACTCTGGAATGAAAGCTGAATTGCTACTGAGGCTGTTTGATTAGGGTTAATGGACAATTATACAGTAGTTTCATTCACAATAGTTGTTTTGTTTTTTTACATGATGGAGGAACATTGGCAGTATGCTGTGTTATCTTATTGAGATAACAGCAGATGCTTTTTTAATTTAGTTTGATTTAACATTGCAAACAACAGACCCATTGAATCCAGTCCATATGGTTCTTGAGCCTCTAGTCAAAGTCCATCCAGTTGTTGAACCCGTCACCCAGCTTTGTGTCCATACCCACACGGGTCAATTTTATTAACAGCAACACCACCTTCCTCATCAGAAGCAAGTGCAAGCTGCAACAACCCACATTGTGAAACAATCATCGACAGACAGTACAGTCCTCTTCCAAATCCCCTTCCATCATAAACACTGCAAGAAACACCCTGGAAGTGAATGACAGTCTTTTGCAAACACAATGAAACAGAAAGACGATAACCTGTTGTTAAAAGCGGCAATGCTGTCAGCAGGCGTGCCGACAGCACCAAGCCTGGCGCCTCTCATGGCCCTGCTGGCAGCCGAAATGCTACCCGTGGCAACGTTGGCAGCGACTGGTGCGGCTCTCCTTCGGTCGCTGGGGACAGCAGCAGGGCTTCTCCCTCTTGCGCTGGAGACAGCAGCGGGGCTTCTCCCACTCTTCCTTTCTCCTCCCCCTCCTGGCGGACAGAGCAGTTGGCCATGTAGTGCATACCCCTGCACAGGAAGGATACAAGGGGCAGCACGTGCTGGAATGCCCAGGCTCAGCAGAGGCGTAGCACCCGGGAAACATTTCTTGCGGCTGCTACTGCGGGGGCTCTGGAGCTGGTACTGGCTTCTTCCCCTTCTTCCGGGGACGGCTGCTCCTTTTCTTTGGTCTTTGGGCAGGCCGCTCCTCCTCTTCCTCTTGGAGGGGGCAGCATACCACCCTGTGCCCCAACTCACCGCACGCAAGGCAACAACCTTGCTGCTCGAGGCCACCGAAGGAGCTCCTCCAGTCCGCCATCCCACTGGACTCGGTATGCGTTGGTTCCCCAGATCTTGTCCATACTTTTTTCAAACACTCCTTTTTATCCTCTTCACCAAAAAACACATTTTTAAAAATAATTTTAAAAAAATGCAATCCTTCCTGGTCTGATTCATGGAGGCGTTGTTTATCCCTCTTCTGACTCCATATGTGACACGGATGGCTGGTGGTGACGTCAGACCTGGAAGACAGTGGACACAGACAACAGTGCTGGGATATGAATAAATGCACTGATGCGTCGGTTTAATAATTAAACAAATAAAACACTTGAACAAAACACAGAAAAAAACCAAACAAAACAAACAAGTTCAAAGCCAGGGAAAGGAGCCCTTAGGACACTGCAAGTTCAAAGCCAGGGGAAGGCAGATTTAGAGCAAAATGGTAATGAAGCAATAATGGAGCAACAGAACCATGAACCACGAGAAATGATTGCAAACAACATTAAATAGTAAGGGCACCAGGGGGGCGTGGCACCCTCCCTTTTTGGCAAATGAAACAACAGGGGGAAAAGGCACTTGTATAGCACAAAATGTTTCGTTGTGGTTATACTCTGCGTCCTACATAAAAGTCAGGCTCTAATTATATCATATAAGAACTTACAATCCCCATGTCTAATGCTGCTGCTGAGCGCAGCTGTCCGTGCCTGAAAGCATACCTACGATCATCCATGAGTAAGGCTGTATTCTTTTCATTTCTCTGCATGTGTGAGGAATCAGACACTCTTAAGTTCTACAGTGGAGTTTTGAATCTCAAACTATTCTACATAGTAATCTTCCATACTGGAATTAGCAGCAGACTTGTCAAGAGTTAAATTGATATTGATTTACTTAACATTTCTTGAATTGTCGTCCGCCAAGAAGTGCAATTTGTTGTGGCAGTTTGGATAACTAGGGGGCAGCTGTAAAGTGAATTGGAAAAGGACAACAATCCTTTGCACTTAGAGATGATAAGGTCTGGCAGATAGGTAGGCAAACCTTTGAGCTACCACCTGACACACATTTGGTTAGTTTCGACAAGACAGATCCAAACTGAGCATGACAGCATCAATCTGTCATTGGGAGTCCTTTGTGTCCTTTATTGAATCACAGGGTACTGATTGTTCTGTTGAAATGATGATGCATTATTACATTTTTTTTAAGGGCAATCAGGATCACACATATCGTTAATGGCAAGCAGAAATAATAAGCAAAATGTAGCATTTTTGGCACTTGTAATAATTTGCCCTTTTTTTTCTCAAGCTTATTATACTGTAGGCGTGAAATAAAAAAATAGAATAACAGCGCTTTGGAGTCCACTTATCTAATTTACCCGTGGCCTTGTCTCTTTGCACATTGCATGGAATCTCCCCACTGTACATTAATTAAGAGAGGTCAGTAACAGGATAAATAACTAAATGTACTTTGGTGTCTAGGTTTACTTATCATTAAAGGACCCATGAGGGGAATGTCTGTATATTAGATATATCATATGTGAATGCTCCAAAGAAGAAAAGGCAGCCCAGCCTAGAGCCGGCCTAGATTTAGGACACCATTTTGTTGTGGCCCAGGGCTGCAATCCAGGACCAGGGCCGGCCTTTACATATATATGAACGCAAAGCAGACTTAGGCCTCCTTTTCGTATCACATTACCAATTTGATTTTCTATGATAACATGGAAAAACATGCAAGGCTTTTTTTGTTTGTTTGATAATAACCAAATCAAGACACATACCATATGTAAAGATTAACACAGGCAACTTTGAGTAAACATAGCTGTCTAATAAACTGCTTCCGGTATTCAAGTTCAGTATTGAATGAGACTTCAGTTTACTTCAGTCAGTATCCAGAACTGCTCAAAGATAAAATAATGTTTTATTTTTATTTTTATTATTATTACTATTACTATTAATAATAAAAAATGTCAGTGCCAGAAAGAAAAGTTAGAATTACGTCAGGCAGCCTGTTTCTTTTTGAGTACTCATATGTCATGAGATAGAATTTGCTTCCCCTCTCTATCACCATCCAAGAAAAATAAATAAATGCACGTTATTGTCTTTTTCAAGTTTGATTCTCGTGTTATTGTTATTGTTATTGTGACAGAAGGTGACTGACAGGCTGTATTGGACTTGTGTCTACATGAATACACACATTTTCTACTTTTAAAAAATGCTTTAAATATCCAGGGAAACTACAGTGGCAACAAGTTCAAGTATATCTCAGACTTCCTTAATGCAGACAGACAAGCTGAAGACACAGGAAAAACAATGTAGCTAATCTCCACAATTTAGAGCTTCGGGCTTCAATTGGAGATGCAACCTGTTTTCCGAACAGTGCCAACACCTCGAGTCCTTTGTTGGAGCTCCAAAGGGCTTGTTCGAAGCTCTCTACATTACATACGGTCGTGTTTGTTGCAGCTCTGCTTTCATGCATTCATAATGCCTATCAGTGCTTTTGTAATTATAAAAGTTATGTATCATTAGGGTGAGTCATACAGTCTAATCTGGATCTGATATTTTGCCATCCTCTCTACCTCATTTATATTAGCAGTGGGAAAAAACAACCACCAATTCATTCTGTAAAAAGGGTTCAAAATGCAAAAAATGAGAAAAGTCCTGTGAAAAGTCCTGTGGACCCTGAAGGAAAGTGAAAGTAGTATTCAGTCCCAACAAAAGCACAATACTGGGAAAGGTGCAGTATTTCCAGTGTACTATATCACATGATGAACACATCTAGATGGAAAACAGAAAAACAGATCCAATTTAGATAGAAAGACATTCATTTGAAATCCACCCCCATAACATTGTTGTCAAATATGTAATGTATTGTGGACCTGTATGTGTGTGTGTGTGTGTGTGTAGACCGTATATATTAAAATGAAAGAGAACATCATTGAGTTGAAAGCATATCGTTAACAACACAAATGTCTCAAATTGGAGGAATAAAAGATGGGAGCAGTTCAAGAACCCATTTGAAAGTTAGTATCCAGAATGACGGCTCTTTCTGATACATTGCAGAACAATGGGGGGCACGTCATACAAGAGGTTAATACTAGGAGGAGCATGTTCTGTCTGTATTTTAAACATAAATCTAACACATGCGAGAAAGTGCAAATTGTTTCAACACAGCGTAATGATTTATCAGAAAGAAATCTATTGTTATTGAAATCAAAGGCTCCTTAGAACAATTGAAAAGATCTCAGTTAGTTAATCTTACAAAGATTTCTGGAGCTCAGTACGGCTGACCTTTTGTTCTCATTGAGCCTGAAGTCACATTTACAAGGGGGTCCCTAACACAAAAAACAGTCAATTGTAAAACCAGACTGAGGTCTTCAAAGATATTAAATCAATTGCCCATTCAATTAATTCAGGAAAGTAAGCAGTGAGTTAATGTTGACATTTTATTTATTTTTATTTTTTTTTGCCTATTCTAAACTCATGAAGTGCTGATCGTTCTTCACGAGCAGGGGTAATCCACGTTAGTCACTCTGCTGCAATTAAATGCTCCTTTGCTACCTTTAAAAGTAATTCAATAACAATAATTCAAAGTCAGTTCTCATTACCGTCTTAGTCCAACATATAGGCAAAGCATCAGACCTCAGAATCAATACATTCAAATCAGACTTTAGGGACTCACAAATGTAATATAAAGCTTTGATTTATGTTCTTCCCTGCATGTATATGACACACTTCAGTGGTTCATTTCAACACCTCTCTGTGTACTAGAGAACAATGGAAGTTAAATAAAAAACTAAACTCTATAGCATAAATTGCACATGCATGTAAAGCACTGTGTATACGTGCCTATAGTGTGAGAGTAGGGACGGACAGATGTATTCTTTATATTCACCCTGTGATGCTCATTTCTGTATCACATCAGGAAAAAGAATTGTGTTTTGTACAAGAAAAGGAATCTACAGTAGTTGCATGAATAAAGTAGCTTTTCTCATATCCCAAATGCTTGGGCACTACAGGGTTAAAGTTGATAATATTTAAGTTTGGTTATGTGTAGGACAGTATGTTGTTGAATGCAAATAAAATTGACAGTAGACAGTAAATGATGTGCTAGACTAGACTAGACCCTCTTTGATTGACAGTCCCTGCAGCACCTCAGACCTCTCTCTGTGCTGCTCTGTGTTGCTGGCTGTATGTTCTGTATCCATCATTCCCAGATATTAGAATGTGTTTAACTGTAACTATCTCCTTCAGCTCCCTCATCTGTATCGCAGGTGTCAATCATACCGGCATATTACACACACCAAGGAGCAGCATTTATTAACCATTCATTTAGAATTAATATTCGATTGTTTTAATGTATTACATTAAGCTAACTGACAGAAAAAGAGCATTAAGTAATTAAATGGATACTTTGCTCCTTAGTTAATAATTTAAAAAAAAACACGTTTAAGAAAAAATATATATACTGAAATGTTTGTGAATATATAGCAGTCCTTTTTATTTTGTGTTAAATACAACTTTGTTGGATTTAATGCAATTTGTATTCTTCAGAAGCCTGTCCCTGTGATATATGCTAATTAATTAAGTATAGAATTCCCCATCCATTATGTAATATGTGCCAAAACATAATTGTTCCTTCAGAAGTTTCCTTCAGCTGTTTTGTCCTCCATGCTAATGGTTATTAGAGTACCTTGTCTAAAAATGATTGTACATTGAAAATGAACCAATACATTTTAACTTAAATAATAATAATGTCATTATTACTCCTGGAAACCTTTGTGCCAGACACATGAACCTCCTGGTCCCGCACTGTACAGATTTCCATCCACGTTTAAAGTCCTCCCCGTCACATGACAGTGAATGTACGTTATTCAGATACGGCTAATTGCCTGAATATATTATTACCACACAGGGGCTAGACCAGGCAAAATATACTACATTAAATGTGTAGAGTAAGCTTATGTTTGTGATTGCCACATAAAGGATGCATGAAATTATATGAAATATTGTTTATGAATCAGTTATTTGAATTTCAGATGGCTCTCAAAAGAAAGCAATAAAGTAACAAAAAGGTACCGGTATGAATATTTATATGGAAATAAGTCTTTCATAATGCAGAATATGTTTCAAATCAGAGATGCAGATCCCGAAGGGGAAGTGAATTCCTGTGTCAAAATGATCCATGCCTTGAGACTGGGTTTGTTCAATACAATGGCCCTTTAATTCTACACAAATGTACTCAAGCTTTTCTTGAATGTTTCATATTTGAATGCAGTGGTGTTCCTAAGATTTAACCGCAAGTTACAGTATAATATATAATTCATTTTTGTAAAAATGTTAATAAAAAAGGTTCATTTTCCCTTTTTCTACAGATACTGTATAGATGTCATGCAACATGTTCACGTTTGTGGTATATTAGGAATAACAGTCATTTTAAAAACAGTAGCCATTGATCTGCTGCCCCAAAAGAAGGGTATAGAGAAACATGCTGAAGTTATACGAGTGTGATAATAGTGTGAGAAACTTAGGATGAAACTTTACAAGTGGCATCAGGCGCTTTAATGAAAATTATACTGCACTCTTAAGATGACGTTTTCAATGATTCATATTCAGTATATTTGTATATATCAGCTATATACAGTACAACAATATGCAAAATCTTTTATATTAGTCATTTGTTGTTTTGGTGTTACCAAGATAAGTGTGTGTTGAATAATTGCTTCCAAAAATGTATAAATGTTAACCCCCTTTGGTGCAATACAAATCAAAATGGTAAGAATATGTCAACTCAAAGATTTTGTTCCGCAATTTACATAATGCTGACAAATACAGAAAAAAAGGGTTACAAATATGATAATTACAACATTTTATAATGCGATGAAATTGATCTTTCTTGCTTATTATCTAAGGAAAGCAAAGGAGTACTTTCGTTTTACAGAAGAAACCATGCAATGAATTACACAAGGCGAATGGTTCACTTTAGCACTCGCTTTCAAGTGTTCGAAGGGCTGTGTTGTAGATGACCTGGTTGCATACTTATTATTTTCTCTATAAAAATAACTATTCTAAATTCTGTGACCTCTTCAGAATAGCTGCTGCCAAATTCCGTTCATATACATGCCATACATTTGCATACATTCTTGAGTTTGAACCCTAAAGTGGTTCCTCTTCCACTCTATCAGAGACAGTAAATTATTGAGTGTCCTTTGGAACTAATTACTATTGCTAGGGCTGAATAGTGGATGTCTAATTAACTAATCAGAGAACTGAGGAGTTAATGCCCCATAATGGCTAAACAGACATTACAATTACAAAATGTTATATGATTCATGATGTCTCCAAAATGGAGCATGGAAAACAAAAGCAAAGACATTTTCATGAAATGCACAGAGCAATTATGCAGTCAGGACCTGATGTGCATCAAGTTACAATCCAGAAAGTGGATCATCAAATCTTGACAGCTGTATTTTTCATAAAGCCATTTCCCCATAGCTAATATGATGGTATGAGGGGGCAGGTGCAAATGAATTACAATGCGTTGATTCTCTAGAGATGGCTGAGGGTTGATCCATGATGCTCTGGTGCAGCATCTGTCCAAAGCCAAGGAAGACAAGAGTGACACGTGGAGTTCCTGGGAAATATTCGTCATGGCTTCATGATTCCCAACATGAGACAAGCCACACATGACTTGATTCCACAAATATCTGCCAACGCCTTACATTTTAATAGTGGGTTTTACCATAGTTAAGTAAAGATGGGTAGTGTTTCATAAACTCTGCAGTTCAAAAATACACAGAAACAATAGAAATAAGATAAGGCCACACATTCAGTAATTAGGTATTAGTATTAGGTAAGACAAGCATTTGATTAAAACTGAAGAAAAAAAAAGCCAAATTGAAACCATCTGTGATTTGAAATATTGAATTTCTCACTTTCATTCAGACTACTATACCAGTAGAACAATCAATGACAAATAAACTGTTTGATAAAATGTGAGTGCAACGTAAAGAATGGCTAGACTGAGTGCCCCTTTGCTTAAGAATGTGAAACTGTGTGTTATGTGCTCGGTCCTGCAAACACAGAACAGTATTAGGCTGCTAGCCTAAATCAGTATACATATAAGCATACTGATGATCTTACTTGAAAACATTCATTATATTTATTTACATTGGACTAAATAACAAATATTTACATACAATACACAATTTATTTTTATATAACACTCCAAGCGCTGCACAAAGTTAAAAACAAAACAAGAGAGCAAATATGTACAATAAACTCCACCTACAGCCAACTGTATAAAATTATGTTTTCAATTTAGACTTAAGACTCCAATGTTTCAACCTGCCTAATGTCAACCGGAATAGAGTTCCACGAGCAAGGAGCATAACAGCAAAAGGCAGCAAACAGCTCTCTGATTTGAGACGATTTTTTTGGAACAACTAAGAGTTCTGAGTTAGTAGAGTTAGTAGTTCCTGGAGACAGGGTGGCCCTAATCCATGAAGGACTTTCTAAGTTATTACAGCAAATTTAAAATCAATTCAGTAGCTCACTGGTAACCAATGCATGGGCCTAAGCACTGGAGCAATACATTGAGAAAGATGTTTGAGAGAGCAGTCTGGCAGCTGCGTTCTGGACAAGCTGAAGCCTTCTGATTTTAATGACCGGTATGCCAACAAACAAGGGATTGCAATAATAATTGCCCCAGGAGTTGACTACAGGTCAAAAGAACATGCACAGTGGGCTGTATTCATGTGGAGACTGGCAGCGTACGATTTCATTGAAATGAAAATGTGTGTGGGGGTTGAAATAATTAAAAATAAAAAACTAAAAGAAAATGACAGATTTGGCACCACAAAAAAAAAAAAGCCATCATACATCATTACAGACAGAAGACAAAATGCGAAGGTCGGAGCCCTTAATTTAAAGTTTTTAAAATGCATTTGAAATGAAAGAATATTGTGCCTCCTCATTCTGGCATGTATTATTTAAATACATCACCCTGAATGTCAAGTGGTTCTTGTGTGGTATACTGTGTTCCCAAAGGGAAGCTATGGACAACACAAAACAACAGGGGAGTGCAAAGACGCGTACGCATTGCTCAGCTGTGTGCTTTGTCTCCTCTTTCACCGCTCTAATTGGAATGAAGCCCTTATTGACCTTCACGTACTGTATGTGAACACACTGACCCCTGTGAAATAATTCACAATGGGCAGAATATTACAAAAGTGTTTGTTTCTCTTTATGAAACTTCATATTTCAAATTACAGGCGAGACAACACAGCATTTATTTTGTATTGTTTTTTTTTTTAATATAAAGAACTGATGTTGAGGAGAAAATACAACATTAAATAAATAAAATACCCAAATACAATATATAAAAAGCAGGTACTTTGCTGTTATTAAATGAAAATGTAAACTCTAAGGAAGTCTCAAGTTATTTGACCCATTCTTGAATTGGTCCCTAGAATGAGCTTGCACTGTTGACCCAGCAGTTCTCAATCACTTCACATGGCCATTCCCATTTTTAGAACTGTCAAAAAACAGAGCTGTGCTACAAAACAAGAATACCACAAAAGAGAAGCACTAAACCAGCCTGACGACAGAGCAATGAACAAACATGAACAATGTGACAACACTGGCACTTTGTTCAAACATGGAAGACTCCAGTTCAGTTTTTCTCATTAATCTGAAGTATCACATTGACGTTAACACAATTTCATAGAGTACTGTTACAGTGAATAAGAAAACAATGCACATTGAAAGCCAAAATGGTTACACTACAAGTTAATGGACTATGTGGGAGGATCTCATTATCATGATCTACTGTTAAGAAGAGGGATTATTAACTCTTTCAATGGTTTACTGAAGATCTTTTCAATAAGAGACCTGAAGCATTCAAACAAGACAAGATTTTCACATGCATTCTAGTTAATTCCACCATTCTGAGTAAAAAAAATAAAATAATTCAAAACAAAATCAAATAAACTGCATAAACTTTACAAATGCAAATGGCACTGCTCATCAAATTTGCCACATTGCTTGTGAGTATGAACAGGAGCGTGGTAAATTTACAGAATCAAGTGAGGAAGCCTGCAGGAGAGGCCTACTGTTCTCTTCAGCCACATTTCATGGAAACAGTGAAGCCATGAATGGAGTACTTAATGGTATACCTTATATTATCGTGAGTTCCCTTGCTATGAATGCCAAGCTCTAAATCACATATTATAGATGTGTGTACAACTATGGATGAAGGTTTAGCATCACCTAGAATTTTAGGACTGAGCCATAATTTCTAATAAAAACTATGTGAACATAATTGAGGTATTTTACTTATCATCATGTAATAAAAGAAACTACAAAATGATATTGCAAAAGTCTACAAGAAGCCATAAGAGTAGTACAGTATTTCATGTTAGATTTCAAAATGACACATTTTTCAGTTTATGTTTTTTTTTTTGTTAAGCATATGAAGAACTACCAAGCGGTATTTAATTCAATATGTCAACGTAACATTATTCAGGTTTAATTCGACTTTATGGAGCAAAATTAGTCAATTCTTTAGGGTGATGCAAAACTTAGCCATAGCTGTCTATTCTCTGACTGTGGGGATCCAATGTTTTTATAAGCGTTTACACCCTGTGGGAGAGCCGTCCTGGGGCTCACTCTTACAGCTTAACTTTCCACGAGAACCCCTTTGATGGTATACTGTAGAACTAGCGGCACTTATTTTATATCTGAAAGACAAAGTGAGGAGAACGAAAGCTACACGACGAAGGCGACATTTTGAACATGCAAGCTGGTGTTTTTACCTTAGACAAAGGAGCTGTCCTAGCCTTTGCAATGCTTTATTTAACAGCCCATGGCTTGATTGATTTTAGTGGAGTTTAAAAGATATCTGTCCATGTGGTTAGATGTGATCTGTGTGCCGGATCCTTTAGAAGGCCTCTCCAGTTGCATTAAAGGGATTGTTTGTTGCGTGTAAAGTGCATCTCAAGCCCCCTGTAAGAGAAGAGGAGGACTGTTTTTTAATTCAAATGTGCTGCTCTGCTCCCTTGATTTACCAACTCATGGGCATGAAGAGACAATAACATTTCTTTCATCTGTTTTAAACCATACTTTTCTTGCATTACAAAGCACTTTAAGAGAACATGTAATGCATTTTCAAGTAACTATTTTTGTAGGTGTGTTGGGAGCACAGTTATAACAATAATTTGCAAACAAAAAACATCATCCTGCTTGTCACATCTTCCCACTACACCCGGTCATATTTATTTTACGTACAAAAGTATTGTAGCAGAGTGGCGGAAGGGGACATGAGAGGAAAAATTATATATCTTGTGCACATGACTTACTATCTTGAGATAGCAAATCGTGCACACGAGATATTATCCCATGGCCACGAGATAGTTATCCCCTCCTGCGCTCCATATGTATGAGACAAAGTGAGTTAATAAAATGTATTCCAATTAGGTTTGGGTTTTTCAATATAATATTACTGACTGACACGTAAATGCGTAATCATAAACACACACACATATATCTATGGTTTGATTATGATATAGATATAACACATTTAAACCATATTTTAGTGTTATTGTTTTTTTTACTGCAAGGGTTTTGTATAGTTTAGTTTCTAAGTCTTAACAGTGGTCTATTGTGTATGCTCAAGTCCAGCTGTATGAATGCCAGATAACACACCCACTGTAACAGGCAGTTTTGTGTGATGAACATAACAGTTAAAATCTCTATGACAGCTTGTTACACAATGCCAGTCAACATTCATTATGGAGTCAAAAAGGTTTTCCACCTTAAGGTATGTTGTATTATAGCACACATATCCTTTAAAAAGCTAATGAAGTGCCTGGAGCTACATTGCTATACATTACAAATGATATTGCCCACACCTTCAAACCTCATTAATTATGATTCACTGCAGCAGTGAATCAAGGGGTTAAAGCTAAAGATTAAGGATTCCATATTTACAGACACACTTGTTTATGAATTTGGAGAGTGCACAAGGTTTTTTGCTTTTTTTTAATCCGTTGGCATTTCAGTTTTACAGAGTGTACCAATATCTGCAGAAAATTGCAGTGTTCCATCTCTGCCACTTCACGAAATAAGCATTAAACCAAAAATCAAATTCAGAGGGAGGCAGAAGAATGAGTAACCTGCAGGTCTTGTTTTCTGGAGGAACAGAACATCCATTTACAATTAACATTTGCAATCTAGGCATTCTTGATGCTGCGGCAGATTTGAAGCTTTGCTAACTGTATTAGCATTTGGTAGATCAATTCTCATGCCAGCTGTGGAGTCTGTAAAACTCACTAGTATAGAACTAGGATTCATGTTGGTCTGACTATGCATACAGGCTTGTACTTACAGTATGTAGGTATGGGATATAGTAGAGTAAAGCTTATCCAATTGTCAAGAAACTTGGCAGTAACATTAGACTATTAGATTCTGGGGCAGCATGGTGTCTGTTCATCCATCTGTGATTTTGCATTAATCTGGAGAATTGCTTATCAAATTGTGATTTAGCATTTCATTGCTACCAGTAATTCCTATTTAATACTGTTCTGTAATACTGCTGATATAGAGCATGGTCATCATTATAATTTACAGCCTTGGTGGGGGATGACATACTTGTGTATGATGATGTCATCTGTTTTAAATAGGTTCTCCCACCACTACACTGCTGCTCCTCTCTCTGCACTGGCTCCCTATTGCTGCTCGCATCCAATTAAAAACTCTTGTACTCACCTATCGCTGTCTTGACCTTTCTGCTCCCTCCTATCTTCAGACTTTTCAGATCATTTTTCCCTAGACCCACTCACACCCCATCTGCTCCTCCACCACCAGCACATTATTTATTTCTTATTTATTTCTTAGCTGTACCCCCCTCCACTCCCTCGCTTCCAGAGCCTGCTCCTTCTCCAACCTTGCCCATCTGTGGTGGAACGACCGATCCATGGAAATCAGAACCGCTCAGTCCCTGACCACCTTCCGGCGCCTCCTCAAGACACACCTGTTCAGACAGCATCTTGTCTATACTTGACTATATGGCATCCAATTGTATCAGTACTTGCACTGAACTGCTCCACACCTTGCTGCATTCAACTACTGCCCCTACGTTCAACTACTTCCTGTATCTTGTATTTGATTTTACTCCTATAGGTATCCATAGTCACATTTTTTGGAACTGCTCTTATTTGAAATCATTCTCTGCCATTTATCATACTTACCACGTGCTTTTACTGGACGTCACTCATATAAGCAAATATTTTTTTAATATAAGTTAACGGCTCTTTGTCAAACTCACTCTTAAATGTAATTACTGTATTCTTTATTTTGCTCTTATTTGAATTTGATCTTATTGTACTTTACAACTGCTTTTATCTGTAATGTGATATTCTGTAATATGATAATTTGTAATGTGATACTTTGTAATAACTGCAAGGCACCCTGAATAAGGGCGTACGCTAAGAAATAAATAAGTATACAACAATGATTGACACTTACTCCTAATGGGCTTCAAGCAGCCTACTAGCATTGCTTTTTGGGCTGTGACAAATGTTGAGGTTAGGCAAACTTTGCATTAATAAGCATCAGGAGAGCATTTTAGTTTTTTCAGCCCTGTACTGTTATTGTCGATGTTTTATTCACAAGAACTCCTCCACACTGTGATCTTTGGTTATGGTGGGAGACTACTAATGCATGGTTATTAGTGTGTCGGTCTATAAACAAGAAATTCTACAAGGGGTACAATAGAATTAATAAAAGGAAAAAAAAAAGTGCAGTTACAGGGCAACAGTCTCAAAAAAGAATGCATTAAAATCATTATTTTTCTCAGGCGTCTCAAAAAATACATGCAAGAAATGCACAATAAAGTTATATCCCAAACCAATCAATAACAATACAACCAGCACTCAGAAGGTGAATATTAATCTCAAGGACACAGAGTGTCTACCAATATGGATTTGTAAAAGGATTCTTTAACATAATATAAAACTGACAACTGCATATGAATATTGTTAACTTTTGAACATAAAAATGATTTTTCACTCGATTCAAAACCTCCTTTATATGAAGAATGTACTTGACAGAACTAAAGCAAACACGTTGGTTACAACATAATATATTCTTTAACCCATGAAGGCTTTTCTGCACTTTACTTGGGCAGGTACTTCCTACCTGTGGAGTAGAAAGCAATGTACTTTCTTGTTACCTGCAATATGTTTTTTTATTTGTTGGAATGATGTTCTTTTGGTAATTGGAAAGTGAAAATCTCCATTATATATGTCAAAACTTTTGGTTTATACTGCAGCTGTTCAGTGGTGATGGTGCCCAAGAGGTTAATGTACAGTATAATCGCGAGTTACAGCACAGCCACCCACCCAAGCAATGCTCATGGAGCCTAGCTCGTGAACGTGTTTTTTTTTTGTTTTTTTTTTAATGTATACAAGTGATTTATGAGTAGAAAGTGCTTTTTCTGTAGTCGTAATTAGGATGACTATCAGTAGCTCCCTAACTGTACATGGTGGAATGTATGCCATTATATCTGCTTTAGAAAAGGTGACTTGTAAAAACAGTAAATCTAAAGGACTACAGAATACATGACCACGTTTGTGTTTGGCTTTAACATTAGATTCTGCTATTTGAGCTTAAAGATACAGTATGAATTTCCAGTAATATACAAGAGAACTAAACCCAAGGCCATTATTATTCCCACAAGTAAAACCTTACCAGATTGTTAGAAGATGGTCCGGTGAGTCTGAGCTCGGGATTTTGTAGGTGTTTCTGTGTGCGCTTCAGAGGACTTGAGTGGATGCCTCTTCCAACCCTTGCTGTAACGGCTACTGGCTTATTATTTGGTTTACATTCAAGGCATTTTTCGATCATTATCATACAATGCTGTGCTACTGTGTACTATGTTTTCATTGAGCAGTACATTGCAACTTGTGTTGAAGAAGTTGGGAATGAGATGGTGGGAAGTCAAATGCAGGTCAGACAGTGGAATAACAGTAAGCATGCATTCGTGCACACAAAACCTGTATGCTATCAAAGCAGAAGTGGGAGCTAATGTTGTATGAATGACTGGCTCAGTTTATCTTTGGGCGGTGCCAATTATAACAGGAAAGAAAGGTCACAATATTCTGAGGGACCAAGCAAAAAACAAACTAATCTCAGCATTAGAGAAACAAAAACACACGTTTATGGTAACAAAAAAAAAACACCACAAAAAGGGATTCGTAGACCGTGGCCTACAAAAATAAATAAGAATAAATAAAATTCTTAAGATCTGTTTAGTGCAATACAGAGCATCTACCTGTAACCCTTTTAATTACACAGAACACTTCATTCTGTTTCAGTGTATTTCAAACTGCATCAAAGGACCACCATGCTGTACTCTTCCTTAGGAGAGCAACTGATAATTCACCAAAAGCATCGGAGCAGCTTGCTGCATGGATTCACTGGGGCTTGAAGTACCTGGACCAGCGGTGTCCGTGTGCAATCAGGACATTTGATCATGTGGCTAAAAAGACAGCAGACACAGAACAGTAAAACCTCTTCAACCGTCTCCTCTGTTCCAACCAGCAATTTCTGCACTTTCAGACACCACTTCAGAGATGTGCAGAAGACAACCATTATCGAGTACTCAAAGTACCGTGACCGTCTGGAAATCCCTTTTTCATTAGTCACCAATTGTTTTCATTGTGCCCTGTGAACACATTGTATCTTTTTCATGTACTAAAGAAGGTGAAAATACATGCAGTTTATTAAACTAAACTGCATTTTGCATTTACTCATTGGTGCCCAAACTCAATTAGCACAAATCGTGAACTACCTAATGTTACTTTAGGTGAGGTAGTCCAATAGGGATCACCGGGGATTGTGTAACCTGTGTGCATGCTGTATTGTTAGTATAAATCAGGCAGTGAATCATTTGGTGTTTTCTGGCACTCAAAACAGGTTGAGTAATATGGTCTCAATGCCACTTTGAATGGAACTACATGAATAAATGAAATACAGATGCCCACAGCAACCACATTGTGAACAATGCTGGAAAACTGCTGGATATAAAAAGAAGAAAAAAAATAGTCTGCACACAAATATCATTACGATATTTACGTTTACAAGTTGTTTGACAAGTATATGGTTAACGATACAGTGTAACTACTTCATATTTTTGTGAAGTATTTGGAGAAAACTACAAAGCGGAATGTAATTCAATGTTAATTTAACATTATTTAGCAAGTTTCATTTGACTTTATGTATAGAGCGATTCAAAACATTTGGCCATAGCTGTACACTGCAAGACCCAGCCTTAGAGAAAAGCTACAAACCAAGACAAAGAAGAGGATATATAAAACACTGCATAGTTTGTTCAAAATGCAGATGTTATACTCTTCAGAAAGAACATTGGAATAGAAAACTTTCACGACTTGGAGAGTTTGCAAGTCACCAAGAAGTTTAAAGACCACTACTGCCATCTAGGCCAGAAAAACTGAAAGCACAACTATTCCAGGAAATGAGAAGCAGAGGAGTAAACACATTCAAACTCTGCTAATAAACAAAACACTGTGTATGATCTCTTAAGCAGTATGGCCACAGCACAGTCTTAGACAGCTATTTCTAATGGAGGCAGACCTTTAGATGTGAGAAGTGAAGTGCAATACCGATGCTTTGTCAGGCAGCTCCCACAGAGGCTGGACACATAAGAACAAGGTGGTGTGTTACTTCTGAAGTAACCTGGGGTTACATTTGCATAGCAGAGTGTTAAAAAGCTTATCCGGTTGTAGTTTCCTTTGCCACCTGCTCACATTGAGGTTAAAGCACTACTTCTCTGAACCTAGCCTATTTTTGTCTGCTTTACAGTGCTTGTTGTAATTAGTGATAAATATGGTGGCTGTTGACATTAAGTGGCACAGGCACTACACCCTGAAGAAGGTGATGATGTAGGAAGGAGTCCAATATCAGGATTTATTTTTTCCAGTTTAGGGGTCTGTTGCCATGGTAACATATTACATTCACAAGAAGTGAGAAGTATTTGTCTGGTCAGTTTGTTACTTTATTTTAAAAACAAACACATTGAATGACAACTGTGCATTGCACTACAGGATTAATGTTACAGGACAGAAACAAACCGAATTTATACTCCGAGTAAACACTGGTACAACTCAATACGCATAACCAGCAGCAGTTGGGTTATTCAAATACAGCCTGCTGCAGAAGTCTTGTAACAATATGAAGCATGCATTAAAAAAAAAAAATGTATTGACCTGATAAATATTCCTGCAGTTATGATTATTGCGTTATTACAGAGTAATGACATTCACATTTTTAATTTAATTTTAAAAGTTTAAATCATGAGCTATTGCTTCTCAAACTTGTTTGCAAAGTAATTTCATGTAATTCAATCTCTTTCCAGAGCCAATATTAAAAGCCCCGCAGGGTAAAAAGTCTTCCTGGGTCTTACTTCCTCAGGTCATCTCAGGTCATCTCAATTCATATTCAAATCAAAGGCTAAACAGAACATTCAGAGCTTATTTTAAAAATCTTTAGTGCGGCATGACGCAAACCACAGCAGATTACAAACCAGCAATAAGTGTTAATGGTCTTGAACCAAAGCTGAACTGGAAATCAGATCCCCACTCTCACATTTTAATGATGGTTATTTTTACAAATATATTTTTGTGTGGAAGTGCATAATCTCATACCTAGCTCGTTATTTTCATACTGTTTACCAAGGCATGGAAAATGAATCTGTGGTTTTTGCTATCTTCACTGTAAACTACTTTTGTTGTAGGTGAAAACTCAAAAAAGCATGTACAACAAATGTACATCTTAGCTGAATGCACTGACCCCTGCACTGATTTCACATATAACAGGGTTAGTAGAGAGGTACAATTCCTCGATTTAAGATTTTCAACATATGTTGGATTATTGGATTTTCTACACATGTAAACAAGCTTAGTACAGTTTTACATACATAAGATGACAATGCAACACACAGCATCTACAATCATTACTAAGCATGTACCTTAGTGGTAAGCACCGATCTGCATTTCTGAAGACACAATTAAAAACTGTTGTGTATCCTTCACAAAGCACACCAAAACAACAACCTATTTTCTTCTACACCAAAAAGAAAAGAAAAAAAAACCTGCATCTTGAATTTAGGAACTATTCTCAGCACTTCTGAGGTGAAAGTTTGACGCTCTTAACAGAGAACACATGATACTGGTAAATCATGCAACTGAAAAATATTTTAGGATCTACATACTGTATCTTATGAAATTCAAAACAGCAGTACATCAACAGGCTCTCACAGTTTATGTTATATGGCTTTTGGTTAAAACAGCACCAGAAGGCGTCGGTTTTAAAAAGCATCTGCAGCACTTCACCTGCAAGGCTTGTGGGCTATGTCACAGTGGCCCAGGCAGCTGCTGAAGTGTATGTCTGTCTAAACTCTGCTGCAGTCTGAATGATATGTTAGTTTGTGATTCAGTGCAGCATTCCTAAAAGCAGGCTTTGTATACACAGCAAGAGCTATTCTGATGCATATCTAAAGCTTTGAAATAGAACAAGGAAACAGTACAGGATATACATCCAGGGTAATGGGAGCAAGATGCCCCAGTGTCATTGCTATCTATTCTGCTAGATAGTCATGCCCAGCCATGGTGCTCTGAAGCTTACCACTCTAGCTCTCTTAATCACCTCCTTCACATGTACAGTATTACAATGTGTATTCTACAACAAGAATCACATGCCTTGTCCACTATAACCAGTGTGAAAACAATGCTGAAAGTTGTTTCAGTAATATGTTGACTCTGTTAATCTTCACAGCGCAACTGTTAGTCTGGCTCAAACTAAGGTTTTCTTTTATTTTAATAAACTAAAATAAAACTTTAATAAACTTATTTTAATAAAAGAAAAATAAAGTTTTCTTTTATTTTAATACACGTTCTTAATTTGACTGACTGTACCTCAGTGTTGAATTGCACATAGGAGGCTGTGTGGTCCAGCGGTTAAAGAAAAGGGCTTGTAACCAGGAGGTCCCTGGTTCAAATCCCACCTCAGCCACTGACTCATTGTGTGACCCTAAGCAAGTCACTTAACCTCCTCGTGCTCTTTCAGGTGAGACGTTGTTGTAAGTGACTCTGCAACTGATGCATAGTTCACACACCCTAGTCTCATATCTTGTAAAGCGCTTTGTGATGGTGTCTATGAAAGATGCTATGTAAAAATATTATTATTATTATTATGTAACTCAGGCCAGAAAGGGAATTAATTATCACTCCATCAGAGATATGACAACTAACTGTTAATTCATGTATCCCTTGTCCCAATCGCACATGCTTTTAGAGGCTCCATTTCAGACAACCGTCAAATTATATTGCAATAATTTTTACAAATAAATCAAGAGCTACCACATCCTTCTTATTTAAAAAGGGCATTGTGCTGTAACTGCAATTTAAAACAGCATATCCCTAATTTCAGTTTCACACTTCAAGAAAAGTAATGCCCTTACATTAATTGTAGTGAATTCCCAGATCCATCTTCTACATATTTTTTATAGAAATGGCAACCGTATGTATTTTTAGGACTGTGTGTGATATTCAGTTATTAGCAAGTAGTGAGTTGAGAAAGAAAAAAAACCCTGATTTTTACAACACAGAAGAGGGCTTTGACAGGCCAATGTACAAGGATAGACTATGAATGCATCGGTGTTAATGGGATTGTTTGCATTTCAAGCACGATGGTTGCTGTGCCTTAATAACTGTACATGACACAGACTAATATTTGTTAGTACTTGATAAAGGCACTTCCAGGTAAAGCTAGAACAGCACCTTGTGTTTGACAATACAAGCCCCTTTGCCAGTGAAGGAGAGGGTTTGTTTTATAACACGCTGAAGTGAAGGATGTACTGGAGCAGCTTGTTACGGTTAGCTTGAGGTAGAAAGGTACTGCTCAGCTCCAGGACGCTCAAGCTGTTTTCACACTTTTCTTTGAACACCTACACAATTGAGGGAAAAAAACAACTGCATTTACACAGTATTGGTGTTTCTGAATTTACACAACTGCTCTATTTAAACCCCATCCTCAAAAAAATAGAAGAGAAACAGCCACTGAAAACCTCTGAACCACAGAATACAAAGGCTTCCCCAATAAATAAGTAAAAAGAAAGTTTGGTTTAATATATATAGGGCTTCTGATTTTCGGTTTTACCGATATTCTCATTAAACACATTAACAAACTGTAAATAGGGTTATGATACTCATTAGACACATTAACACAAACTGTAAATACGGCTATGATATTCTCATTAAGAACGTACCCCAAGTTCTTTAAAGGTCTTCACTGTATTTTTCACAAGATGGTGGGTGGCACTCTCGCCTAAAAACAAATAAAGAAACATATTATACTTGTCATCTCCGTGTCTTATTACAGAGTTTAGTAAAAGGTACTAGAATATATAACAAGTAGTTGTCATGCCGTCAAAAACCTATAAATACCTCCAATGTTTTGATTCAAACACAGGCTCCCTTGAGAAAGATATGTGCAACATATCGAAACGTTGGGCAGCTGGCTCTTTGAGCTAATATATATATATATATATATATATATATATATATATATATATATATATATTTTTTTTTTTTTTTTCAGCCAATTAAAATGAACTCATTTTGAAAGAATATTTGCATTTGGTGTACTAAAAGAAAAGGAATATTTTTTTTCTTAGCAGACGACTTACAATTGTTACAAGACATCACATTATTTTTACATATAATTACCCATTTATACAGTTGGGTTTTTACTGGAGCAATCTAGGTAAAGTACCTTGCTCAAGGGTACAGCAGCAGTGTCCCCTACCTGGGATTGAACCCACGACCCTCCGGTCAAGAGTCCAGAGCCCTAACCACTACTCCACACTGCTTTAGCTTTGTAGGATACGATACCCTAAAGAAAACACTATTCACATAATATTATACAGAACCTACTGTAGGGAGTACCTTTCACACAAACAATTTGACTCACCAAAAGCAGCCACTTTCTTCTCTGTCCTTGTTATCAGGTATTTAAACAGCTGGTTGGTGTAATCCTTCTCTGTGACAGGGCCCCTCAAACTGTGGACAAAGATGGCAGCTGAACTGTAGGCCTCCACTACAGGACCCAGAATGCTCTGCAGAAAGGTCATGAACTCCTGGTGCTCTGGCGATGAGCTCACCTGGAAAGAAAACTGATGTCACCGACGATGCTGTCTGCAATTACAAACCTTTGCCGGTGTGCAGAGACAAAGGGTTCAATTTGAATGATATAAAAATAGTGCCAAATTTAAATACCGTTACCATTCAAATTACGTTTACAAAACGACTCGTTTTACATACTGTATCATTCAGACGAACACACATGCACTGTTAGAGGTTTGATTTAAAAAAAAACCTTGCAAACAGAGAATTTAATTTACAAAAAATACAACAAATACATAGAAATAGGAGTTGACGAAAAACAAAGGGGTATGGCATAATATGTGACAAAGGTTTAGATATGAAGTAATGTGTAATATATATATATATATATGTGTGTGTGTGTGTACAGGATCTGCTTCACCGATAAGTGGCAGGAGCAGTTTCTATTTCTTGTACAATACCAAGAAGTTAGATAACAATGTATTCAGGAAAATCCATGTTATGTTTCTGCAGTATATGGTACAGAAGCAAGGCACAGCAGGACACTGACAAGCTTGTACCTTGAGGTACCGGTCTCTCTGCTCCTCTCCAAAGTCACTATCTTCATCCTCTTCATCACTCCTCCACGACAGAGGCTCCGGATATTTTTTTGGCCAGGGTTCCTCTGTCGGGCTGGGGCTCAGATCTTCCTGATCTTCCTGAAGAAGGGGAGGGAGTTACAACAGCTAGTATAGATTAACTGTTCTATTTAGAAAAACTAATTTACGCGGAGAATAATCCAATGTGATGCACTACACTGTAAAACATCCACATACCGATAACCTCCAAATGATATAAATGACCTCGTAAACACTTTGTTCTGCATGCATAGACGCATGGGTGGCTTATAAGAGCAAATCACACAATGCATGTCACACTGAGGCCCTCTAGTGTATGTAAAATAAATATAAATACAAAATGAATACATATTCTTTTGTTTTTACAATTGCCATTTTTTAGGATGCTGATATTGCCTTCATGTACATGCATATTCTCAACTACAAATCAAGCTGAAACAAAATGTAAGACTTGGGGCATAAAACATACGTCACGACTGCAAACGACTAACTTTAAGCAGTGTGCTTTCAGATGTCATAACCTGTATTTCACAGTAGGCTACAGATTATGGAACTGATGTATATCAAAAATAGAAATCCCTGTGAGGCCTTTGGAATGTTTACATTGCTTAGCAAGTAATGAAAACCGAGGTGAGTGAATTATTGATGCAAGTGACATACTGAATGATATTTCTGCAGCCCTATTTCAAACGTAAACACATAAAAGTAGAGTTGATAAAAATACAGCTTGTAATGCCATCAGCCAGCACACACACACAAAAAACACTGAATGCATGCAGCTTACCTCTGCAACCAGAAGGGTGCCACGATGGATTAATCTCCCCACTGCTTCATGGAAAACCTGGTATAGCATCTGGCAAGGCTGTACATGGAAAAGAACAGCCCATTAATTATGATATGGATTCAGCCCTTTCTAACAATTGGAGTTTAACAGGCATTCAGCAATATGCCGATAAATCCAGTTCAGGATTAATGGACCCATGGTGACAGAGGCACTATATACTGAACGATGCCTGATGTCGAGTGAGCTTTCAAAGTACAGCAAGTCATTCAACACATATACGGATAGACCCTCAGAGCCATTTACTCAAAAACGTCACTAGCCTGATTTTTTCACAGAGTAATAACGCAGAGAATAAAGATACCAAATCAAAAATAAACTGACATTTGATGCCAGGGCTTGCAAGTAGTCTTGTAGTCGCTTTGTTTTAGAATAGTAAATGGTATTTTGTCCAAATCAGACAAAAATAATGCTAATGTCAATTTGGAGCAAATCGCTTTGAGAAAGTCATTGGAAGTCAATTTACAATTAAGATAAGTCTTGCATTTGTTTCACTACACAGTACTGTACCTCCTGTTCGAGAAGTTATAAAACATAGATTACAATAAAAAAAAAATACATTTCACGGATTGTCACAGAAGTGCCATTTTATTAAAAAAAAAAAAAGTTTCTATTGTAAAGTTGCCTAAAATGAATAGTACATCAAAGAAAATCAAACATTTTAACATTTAATGGTAGTACCGAGACAACATTTACATTGTAATATTTAAAACCAGCTTTTAAAATGTAACAAACAAGGGTCATTTAAATGTGTTGGCTGAAAAACGTAACAAGCAGACAAAACTGGTTAAAACAAAACAAGTTTGAATGACAAATTCGGCAACATTGTCGAGTTTTGTAAACGTTTAAAACTTAGGCTGTGTTGTACAGCGTTATGCTGACTTTGAAAAAAAAAATGTTAAAAACAGGCTTAACTGCAAGTGACAAAACCAAAACTTTGTTTTTCTTTACACACACTAAATTATATACTTAAAACCACATAACATCTGCATCCACAGAGTTTGGTGGAATTGACAAAAAGCAGTGTGCAATTTTTGCCAAATTTTTCATGGTAGGCAGTCAAATACACAAGGCCCTACTTGTCAGATAATGTAATATAGACATGATTTAAAATACAGAGACAATTAGTTTTACTCACCAGAGCAACAGCCACTTCATTAGACAAGAAGTGGGAGAGGCCAGCAGCTTTTCGGATCAGTCTTTCTTGGCTTACCAGTATCTTTGATGTGCTCTGTACCACTCCTGTGGTATTTTCCCTCAGCATAGCAAAGAAACAGCAAGCTGTCAGGAGAATCAATACAAGACATGCCAACAGAGCATAAGTTCAGCTTCAGCACTGGTCAGCAGTAACTGCAAAGTCATTTCTATACATGGCTGTTATGCCGTGTTGTGTGCAATAAGTTCTGGTGGTCTCAGCTAAGTAGTGATACAGTTGTTCAAAGCCACCATTTCATGCAGTCAATCAGCCTTTCACACAAAGCTGTATTGTTGCTATTGCCCTGGAACAAGAACACCTAAAGTCAAGCACGGATGTGAAACCAAACAATGCAAATTAGAAAATCTCAAACTGGGATATACAGTAGTTCAGAAACAGGTGCCTGGAAATCCCTGGAATGTCCACTGGGGGTAGCGTGTGCCGTTGAGGACAATCACAATCCAAGCTTGCTTTCAGAGTGCAGTGCAATCAAAAATCTACTGCCTCTCAGGAGCATTACATTATAGTAGAATAAAACAGAATCAAATGTCATTACTGAAGTGAGATTTTACTACTTACCAATGATGGCTTCAGTAATGAAAACGTGAAACAAGCCATTGCTATAGAAGTTTAGTTCAAATAAGGCAGGGATAGCTGTGCTGGGAGAGATGAAGAACTCAGTGTTGCGGCTGGCACTGGTGATGTTAACACAGTTTCCAAAAAGGTGCAAAGCATGCATGACCACATCCTCAGAGTTGCCCGAAAAGCCCAGATCAAAATCACGAGCAAGAACCTCCTCCTTCATGGAAAAGAAGTCCTCCACCAGCTTGGACAAGCAGACACCCTGCAAAAACAGAGAGAGAAGCGCAGTTCACTTAGGCGTCTCTCACCTCTGAGCTACAGTTACTTTAGACTGTGTGTAGCAAGGTTTCATTTATTTATCCTCTTGAAAAACGAGACCCTTCGCAGATATCAGACCCTGATTATCAAATCGCATGAACAAAAATAAAACTAGGAGATGTCAAAGATCCTAAAGCACATTTTTAACAAAAAAAAATGGTGCCTTCAGCTGTAGCAAATGTGCATAAACTATCCCAGTACCTAGTTCCTCCATTAGGACAAAAGATCAAGGACTTGTGAGACTAGATGTCTCATCAACACAAATCAGGATTATGTTAGAGAGGTCGGAAAATTAAATAAATACATTTTAAAAAAAACAACAACATTTACCTGTCTGTGCCTGTACAAAAGTAAACAAGCTACTATATGAGTGGACATCACAGCCGATGATTTATTAGCAGCTGCAAAGAGACAAATTTAGCATTTTATAATTCAGAGGCAACACTAATTTGAAACCTTTCTGTCTTACATTTTATCAGAACAGCAAAAGTACAGATTTTGCTTTCTTTGAGGATTTCAACTTGAAACTGTCTTTAAAATGTACTGGATCAACTTTAGAAGCCTGGCGCTGGCTACTGGCATTTCATTCTAAAGGGTACATTTGAGTGACTTTAGGGGGGTGGGGGGGGGGTTATACCTAAAAAGAGGGATAGGGTTATTAATGCAATCCAAGTATATTCCCTGGTTCTGTAAAACATTCAAAGAAATGCAGCTGTGGCTTATCCCAGAAGGGTGCAGTTTGATCCTATCAACACCCTTAATCTCTTATGCAAACTTTCCTCAAGAAATAACTACTGTACTAAAAATTCCAAAAGCTTAAGAAGAGCAGAACGTTTCAGATGGTCAGCATGGTGTTGCTGTGCCACAGAATAGAATGAAGAAAACAGGAACGGGCACTCACTGAATAGGGCATGCTTTGCCAAGTTGGAAATCACTTGTCGTCTCCAGGGTTCGTCCGTCAGGTCTCTGAGGTTATGACGCTCAGCCTCCTCGTCAAACAGGACCTGGTTTGGACTACATGACAAGAACACGCAAGGCAATTGTTTAGAGTTTAGCACACAGAGAACAACAAGAGGGAAATACATGGAAGCCAAGTAAATGTAAGTTTAGAACACAAGGTAGGAAGCACTTTTTTTTGTGCTTTTAAATGAGTCCCCGCCTCTTAAGTGCTAACATGGGACGAGCCTTGATGGGCTGAATGGCCTTTTCCTTGTTCCCAAGCTTTTCTTATGTACTTGAATACTTAAAGTTTTAAACATACAAGGTAAATTATCAAAGAAGAAAAAACAGACTTGCTGAAGAATACTTGTCAGAGTATTATCACTATAAATCTCTGATTAAAACTTAACTGCCACAAACCTTGTTGGACAGTACATAACATATTTCTCATTTAAAATTTCTAATAACCATGATGTTTAATGAGATCTCTTCTGAAAACCCAGCAAAAGTCTCAGCATTGTACACCAGCAGATTAAAAAAAAAAAAAAACAGATACAAAAACGTACTAAGCTTTAAGACCTACAGTAATGAAGCCGTGTAATCAGTTCCATAATGCTGCATATATTTTTTAAATATGTTTAATGGACCATAATGATTTTGGAACAGAACAGGGAAGCAGATTAAAAAAGACAAAGCACAAGCAAACTTTTTCCAGCTTCCAATCACTGAGATGCAAGTCAACCCCTGCCCCCCCCCCCCCTTAAAAAAATTAAAAAATAAATAAATAAATACAGATGGTCTCCTGGAACTACAGTACTTCATCTAATGAGAGAACTCATTCCTGATGTCTTCAACATATTTTGGCAGAAGTAAATGCACAACGTATATGTTTCAGTAGAAAAGGGGATAAACAAGACTGCTGAAGATGTGTAGGGGTCGTCACTCCAAACTTCAGATACATGCTTTTCACACAGATACCTCACTCTTTGGGTAAGTGTACAGTATATTAAAACATACCGTGTTGAGAGGATGGTTGGAACCAAGATCTGCTCTAGGGTCTGCGGTGCAGGAAGCGGTCGATTTCTTTGAGTATCAAGATACTCCTGAAACAAACAATATAGGGTTACAGCACTGACCAAACCCAATAAAAAAAAATACAATCTAGAGAGCCAAACAATGAAGCATGACATGACACTGACAATACACAATAAAAGTCTGGATAGATCCATCACCTAGCATTGTACAAGTCATCTTTCACTAAAGAACTGCTGCAGTTCGCAAGGGAGAATTCCAGTGTAGACATCCAGCCATCCACAGCATGTTAAATGACTTGTCAGTACACAAACATTCCCAGGAAGGTTCCTTACCTTTAATGAGAAGGGCTGTGTGAAGTCCACTCGGACACAGCCGTAGTTCTTGCGTAGCATTCTGAAAACGCCTTGCGCCACTCCCCACAGGCTCTCATTCTTCTTAGGCTTACCCTAGAACAATGATACTAAAGTCAATGCTAGCTCGCACTAGGTATAGCATTCCTGTCGATATTTTAAATGGTGCACAGCTGATAGCACATCAGTAAATACACATGTCAGTACTTTGAAAGAGACACACTTACTTCAAACTACAAGCCTTTGAACAGAAACTTAGGTCAAACATTTATTTTACAAATTACAAAACATCAATGTTCTCACCAGCTGTTCTCTGTTGTAGTTCCCCTCAATGATTCGGTCATAGGAGATCCCCACAGGGACAATGAGAACGTCAGGAATGGACCCAGAGCACAGGCTGTCCACAACAATGGAGAGAAGGCCTGCTCTGGCTGGGGAGGCTTTGCCACTGCGGGAACGAGTGCCCTCCAGGAAAATCTCCATAAACTGGTGCTGCCTCAGCAGCTCTTCGGTGTACTGAAAACAGAGAGAAGGGGAACTTTAACCCCCAAATCACAGGTCACGAGGAGCACGGCAACTAGAGGAGCTCTGCACAGGGAGATCTAAACTGAGGAGGTGGCATTCCGTGCAACAGCGAGGCAAAAAGACCAACATTACATTCAATTTTAGGTGAGCATTTTATTAATATACACTTTTTATACCTTTTTTCTCTACTACTTTTATGGTCAATTTCTTCTTCAAACCCACCTAGATTAATAGCCAACTGAGATGCAGTTGAAAATTGGATCTATCATTACCATTGTTTATTTATTTAGCAGACGCCTTTATCCAAGGCGACTTACAGAGGCTAGGGTGTGTGAACTATGCATCAGCTGCAGAGTCACTTACAACTACGTCTCACCCGAAAGACGGAGCACAAGGAGGTTAAGTGACTTACTCAGGGTCACACAATGAGTCAGCGGCTGAGGTGGGATTTGAACCGGGGACCTCCTGGTTACAAGCCCGTTTCTTTAACCACTGGACCACACAGCCATCCATGCATTCTGCATATTTAACAATGCACATATATTTTAAAATGTCCTCACATTGTAGGACGCCACAGGACTTTGGAAAGGGACTGTGGTTTTACATTAGCACAAAACTCACCACATGAAGAAGTGACCTGTACAAGACATCCTTTTTTCCACCAGGAGTCTCATCCAGCCTGCGACGTATGAAGAAGCCGCCAAGTTTGCGAATCAATGTGCTAAAAGAAACATTCACAAACAAAATGTCAATTCAAATAAAAATCTTATTTCCAGTATTTCAGAACCTAATTGACACCTTGTAAATACTTTGAATAATGTATAGCGTGCAATCTAATTCAAAATCCCCCAGTAGTGTACCTTTAGAAAATCGAAACACCCACCCTTCTTAGAGAAGGGTTAGCAGGCAGTTTGTTTGTAACCCACCTGAAGATAGGGATATTGAGGTTGTTCCCAGCAGCAATGTGCGGCGCTTTGATGTTGTGACAGAAGAGGACGAAGGTGATCAGCAAATAGTCTATATGAGATTTATGGACTGGTAGAAAGACCAATGGAACATTGTGCTGAAATGCAAAAAAAAAAATTAAATAAAAAGCAATAAATAAATCAACACCATGTAGGTTTCCATATCCATCCATGAAAGCTGCTCCACTGAACTAAAGTGGCTAAAATCAAACCCAGTATTAATACTGTAAGCTAACTGGTCTTCTGACTACAGTAGTAGCAGGACCTTTAAAATCACTATTAATGACTTCAGTTAACAATTTTGGTGCATTTGATGAGTCACTTTGCTGTCTCTTGTAATGTGCCAGTGACAACAGGTTACATACAGTGTTATGTGTTTGTAAAACCTTTCAACAATGATTTTGATAGAACTGTGTGAAAGGTTGAATTTTGATTGTGGGATAAAGCTGGAACACAACCACTTTGGTGGCACTCAGTGCTAAACGTTTGTGAGGTAGTTGAATGACCCTCACTAGTTGCCAAGGACAAGTCATGCTGACACCACAGCAACAGTTTGAACGCTGTGATCATACACAATGGAGTACATTGAACTTTGTTATCTCAACAATGAAATAGTGTATGCAACCCAAAAGAGATTATTTCATAATGTGTGTGGCTTAACAAGCAGTCAAGACATAGATGTCACTTAGGAAAGCTGTAACATCCAGCATGCACAGAGTTACACATCAAGAAGCTAGATGCTTTTCTCATTATGAAGAAATAATATGATCATGGGATTCTCAGAAACATACAGTTATCACACTGCTTGTAACCAAGGGAATTATCCTATGAAAAGCAACAAACTATTCCCTTGTTAACTGAAGCGATACACATTCCAGACTGCTTCCCACCTGCAAGCCCAATTCTGTAGCAACAAAACCACAAGTCCAGCAACATTCATAACTCCAAACGCACGCCGTGCTGAAACAATGGCATACAGGAGCTAGTTCAATTTCGCTTTGTTAAGCCTCTCTGAATGCACCTTTTGTGAGAAACGTATTTCACAGCTACGTTAAACATTCAAAAATAGCAAAAACAAAGTCCAGTTTCAGCTCTAATATGCAGACAAAATTATTCCAATACAGTTTTTCTGCTTAAGTGCACTTGTATGTTTTTTTTCCGTTTAGTAGCCCTTACAGCTATGAAACCAAAGATCTTCTGATTTACCCTATATAGTTTCTAAACAATTAAACCAATCAATCAGTAAATAGGTACTTTACACTGTGCAAGCTTACCTCCGACGCAGCTTTCTTCACCATCTCCAGCTGGCCCTTGTGTATCTGAATGCTCCAGAAGAACCCATTAAACAACTTCAACAGCACCCAGCCGGTTATCCTTTCATGTCGGAAAAACAAAGTTACCTTTAGTTCCCTTGCACTAAAAGTCCCACTACCGTACAGGATTTTAAATTGTAGTTGCGCAACCAATAATACCATTCTCCCCCCCCCCACTGATCATGATATTCAATAACTTACAGAATGTCTAGTTTCAAGTAAAAATGGAACAGACATACACAAGCAATACATACGTATATAAAAACAGACCGAGCAGTGTGTAACCTGCATCTAAACAAGAAGTAAAACATTTATTTAAAAGATCCATGTTGCATCATAGTTTGTTTGAAAAGCATGCTCAGTATAATCTCTCTCACCTATCTCTGCCAGCCTACTGATACTGTGAACAGTAATAATGCTGACACAAACAAAAAAAAACATTATCAGTATTTATGCTACAATTGTTATCTTTAGCCATTTCATTATTCCTCATTTTGTCACAGATCCTACAAGGAATATTCCAAATGTTATGGGTTCTGCAGCTACTGTACACATTCCAAGGGAACTCTAACCCTGTCCAGCAGCTAGCACTAGATACAGTGGCCTGTTTACCTGATAAAAGCAGGTGAAATGTTGGCCACCATTTCCTGGAGGATTGCTCTTGCCTTTCTCTTTACTTTGCTAACATCCTTGTGTTCTAGCTGGGATTCCAAACCTGGGCTGTTTTCTTCTGCCACATCTATAGTAGCCTTTTGGACCCTTAAAAAAAGAGAGAAAATTAATAATAGGTCATTAAAATAAACCTTCAATGCAGATGCTTTCATTGGCACATTAGCTGGAAGTGTCAGAGAGATATCAAGCGTCTGCAAGGCATGAAAAACATGGTCAACTTCACCAGCATGGCGATTCCAAAATGGCAAAGTAAGGTTAAAGTAGTGCTTGTGGGGAAGCTCAAACAGAAACTAAACGTGGTCGTCTTCTAAAATAAATACAGCCTGGCTAAACTATTGCCAATAGATGCAAGTTATTTTGCATATGACAAAGGGTGTGCCGTAACTGCTAAAAGGTATCGTCAGCCTTGTGTTACTAGCAAACAGTTACCAACAAACCTAAGCACTGCACACATTGGTGCAGATATGGCGATAGGGTTGTCAATGGCAATTGTGGAAGATCATCTCATAAGGGAAGTGAAAATGATCTGATGTTTATAAAGGGAATCTGCAAGACTCCTGATATCAGACATGCAAGCATTGAAGCAACAAAAGGCTATGCGAAAGAGTCCATATGCTCATGATACCTGCTGTTGTTCAACACATTCTCCATCACGTTCCTGGCAAACATGTCCTTTTGAACATCCCGCTCCAAAACAAACAGGACATAGCACAGTCGTCTGGCCAACCAGCCTCTATGCCTGAAAGCAAGCAAATGAATAAATGAATGAATCCATCATTTCATTTCAATGTAAAACATTTCCCCAAGTATGCCATCCAGTTGCAGTCTCTTTTTGTTTCAAGCCAATACAACTATTACATGTTTTTATTGTATTTTATATATATTGCCATAATGAAGCACAAGTACAAGGATTTGTGAAACTGAACCTCTTGTTTATTATTGAAAACAAAACATCAAATGGTGGGTTGAACCTGTTGGCACAGGCAAAAACAACTTGTACAGCAAGTCATGCAATGTTCCTCTGTAAAGCTAAAACTGAGAAAACTAGCTGAAACTAGTCCTGCTGTTCAAGGGCCAATCCCTAAATACACAGTGTGTGGCAATCAGGTGAATTATCTACCAACAAACGAATCTATCAACCTAGATCCACGTCGCCTCATACATACACAAAACAAACACAATGAGAAGACCTACCTAGTATGTGTTTCATTGATATAGATGACATTGCGCAGGCCAAGTGAGGGAATGCTGGGATTAAAAAGCTTCTCCTGGAGAAAAGAAGAACAGAGCTACTCAAAACAACTGCAGGGTTAGGTTGTCATTATGGGTTCATACAGAGCCGGATGGCAAAGCGCTTGATTTGGGGGACATGGTTAAACTGACAAAGACTTCTGACAGAAAAAAAAAGGTTAATATCGCACCGTTACATTTACGGAACATTAAAGGAACGGGTCTGAAAAATAAAATGAAATAAAACAAAAAACATGCATTTGTCAAGGAACCCATAAGATACACTAGGTTTTCTTACGTGACTCTGAGGATTGCAAGAGTGGCAACACCTTCCAACGAAGGGCCTCTTGCGGTTCAGAAGGCTTTCTTTCCATTTTGAGGCCGTGGACCTAAGAACTGAAGGGCTTGAACTCCGCTCCTGGAAAGACACATTTTTATTTGCATGTTATTTCTAATTTATGCTGATTAGTGTCAGGTAAATTCAAGTGGGTCACCCTAACAGCACGGAACAAAGCACAAGAAGCTGAACAGACAAGGCTTTTAACACCAAGGGACCAAATTCAACTACCTGGGAAAAGCGCTCTGTGAAAATACAGCAAATATTACATTGTTATTTAGATCTAGGATTGACAATGTGTTAATTAAATAAATACACACACACAAATAAAACTGCTCAACAGTCTCTTACATTTATTGCATTACTTAATTTATTACTGAAATTATTTATTTATTAAATTTTATTCCCTGGCCAAAAGCCAACTGAATTGGTCCGTATACACCAAGTGTAATTTAAAAACAAAATCTACTGCTACATAATGAGGCACAGTTTTACTGTGATCCCGCACACTACAAATGCAAAAGGTCAAAGAGAGCACTTCTTTGAGTCACCTTCACCTTTCTGATATGGTACAGCTCTAGAGTCAAGTCTAGCCTCTTCCTCTGAAGGTAAAGCTGTTAATATAATAATAACGTGACATGTCTTACCGGGTCTTCACTCGGATGTTTCCATCTACCTCCACCTTGCTCCACTGAATTGAACACAAAGGCAGAGTCTAGGGACCCGAGAGACAGCACAGCCTCGTCCATCCCCCTCCTTATATTACAGACCGAAAAGACGACACCTAAAAACAAAAGAATAAACTGTTAAACAGCAAAGTAATTAGGTCTACTGTCCAGAGAACGTGAGTGCTTCATGTTCATTCACTCTGAGATGTGTGTTCCACTGTACCATGCTTAAAATAGTTCAACTCATGTTTCACACGATGTCATCATTGCTTTAACACAACTTTGATCACCTGACCCAATATAAACAAGAGCTGGCACAGGAGGTTATTTTAACTGTACTGCTCAACACAGCAGCGCGACCGCAAGTTCACCGAGCTCCAACATGCAGTAGTGTCTGAACTGCTGAAGTGGCATGTGGCACCTTCTACAGTACCTGCTGCAGTACACTCTGCATCAAATTACAACACATTCAATATGGCACGCGGTCGTCAGATGGAAACTGTATATAAAAGTGTACCAGCTACTGTATAACATGGAACAGTCCTTGAAAACTTCTCTACCCTCTATAAAAAGCTATAGATAGCTTGGTTTAATACTCTGGCCAAAGCCAGTCCGCACTGAATTAAGTTTTGACTTCAAACTCCCTTTGTGACAAATGGGTTCTGTGGATATCCTTGGCTGTCAGTCAAATACTACACTGTTGTCTCTATGGCTACTTTTGAACTGTTGCCAAATCATTGGTACTGAACGCAAAGTGAAGGGAAAGAGAGGTGTGAGAATTAACACATCTAAAACAGCATGTAAAACTTGGATTAGCATACAGAGATACTGAGCCAAAAACCAAAAGAAGCCAGCTTCGAATTGATAGATATGGATTAAAATGTTACTGTTGGTGGTTTTGCAATAGCTTTTGATTAATTCGTTAAGGATTAATTGTGTTCCTGTTTTGCATCTTTGCAGTCATGTGCACTAGTGATACATGTTATTTAAATGTATGTATTGCTAAAACCCCAAATGCTTTATGAAAAGGGGAGCTTTTCCTTTCATTGCAGCTGAACTTGGTCCATCAAACTGGTTATTCCATACAGTGTGCCACAGCCACATACTGTGGAACACAGTACAGCCTGTATTGAATCTGGCCAAGTTTCAGACTGCTATTGTAGAAGTTGTTCAATTATGGGTTGAGTGTCTACTAGTTACATATCAACACCCTGTACAAACATGTCAAAACCCCAGATTAGTTTTGAATCCAGCATTCGTATTAGCAAGTAAAACCCTGCTGCCATTTTAGAAATATCTACACGTGATTAAATGTCACAAGAGATACTGGAGACCTCTGTAGCCCTGTACAGGTCACCTGTTGATAGCCAGAATAGCAAACACAGGTGCTTGGCAACAGTAAAGAAAAGCATGCTACAAGTAGAGCAAGCAAATTGAAATTTATGTGAACAAAAACAGAGAGAGTAATTTATCGAATCTAAATTTAACAATATTATGTCGTGGCATATGTTAGCGATAGTTGTGAATATATGACCATGACATTGTGTGCGATGGGTGGGGAAACGCAGTACCGTACGGTTGCAGCTGAACCACAATCCTATTCTTTAAAACCGGCATGCGTTTATATATTATTTAGTAGAAGCAGTTCTCTTTCATTTTTTTTACCTCCAAACACCTGGCACCCCCAGGTTAGGGTTTACATCAATACAGGATGGCAATGAGCCTTATGTTCCTATTAATCAAGACTTCATCAAAGCCACTAGCATACAGCGAACCTGCAGAGTGACCATTTAACATTGGATTCATCCGAGTGGTCACTACAGGGTCATTCGACAAGTCACCCAAATAATCTTTCATTTAAAAACCTACCTCGCCCGACTTTACACCAAACTCAAAAGGGTTTTGACCTTGCAGTGAAACTCCAAAATAATTTTTAAAAATCTGAAAACATATGTAGTATTTTTTTTGTTTGCAGTGGGGCAAAATAAATAAACCTTACCACAGCCCAATTTCATTTCATTCCAAATGAGCTCTCAAGTACTTAAACTATACACTTAATTGAACTAATAATTTGCCCAATTATACCTTTTTAATTGTTCTCAGCTCCTAAAAAGTTGCAGATTAAGTTACTTATAAAATGTTATAGCTCATTAGAAATCTGCAACTGTTTAAGACCTGAAAACAAGTAGAGACATATTAAAATGCATTTCATTTTAGGAGAAATACATTCTTCAGCACTGATCATAAATTGTCAACCCCTTTGTCATTTGTTCGGAAATTACACACAAAACCACTGTCAGTTACAATCTGTCAACTGTAAATCCGGCCAACACTAATCAAGTCAGTCAAGCTGTTTAAACCCGGAAACAGCAGCAAGCATTAAAGCATTAAGTTACACCAGCAGTAAGAAAACGAAAGATAAGTACGGTAGTACCGAAAGTAGGTAAAAGAAACAGTTACTGTTGGACTTCAACTCTGCACAACTTGTGTTCAGACTGCTACAGATGCTGCGGACAAAAAAAGCGGCAACTTCCTTTGACAACACGGGCCCATTATAGAAATACTCAACTCAAAAACAAACCGTTGTGTGTAGGGTTATATAACACGAGTTTTTAAATACGACATTGTCCTGCAGTGTACATTCACATTAAAAAATTTAAACGAGATGACTTTAAAATAAAAATAAAAAGTTTCAACCGCGATTCATTCACAATGATGCATTACAAAACTATTTGACATTTTTAATGATATTGGCATTATAAAAATAAAAAAGCAAACTATTTGAAATCATGGCCAAATTACCATTTACCGTTATTAATGGCAAGTGAAGTACTGCGTGTATATAGACAGTTATAGTCCTTATTTTGATGACAGCGTATGTTCAATCCATATTCTTAAAATAGGCATGCATATTTTGCTGTATAATACTGCTAAACTAACAGAATAAAACATTATTCTTTAAATAATAAGTGTAACCGTTAATTGATTCAAACAAAGAATATTTCACACAATACGTATAGGAAGGAAAACCTAGACATTTACAATATATCCATCCCATCTTTCTTTCGCTACAGTAGTACGATGATGGTTCAATGAACATGCCGGCAGCCTGCATTGCAGTCAGCGTGTCTAGTACAGAAGAGGCCCTTTTCCACCCTTCACTGCCACTGTCCTCTTTCACATAACCTCAACTTCTTAAACAAGTTCCCAGCATTTACTCTTCATAAAGTCGATACAGCTGTTGTGTCCTTACCTTGTAAACGAACTGTCTTTCTACCATATCCGGAGTTTTCTACAGATGCGGAGTTGTTTCTCGCTTTTCCGTCCTTGAAGGCGCAGGAAGTGTTTAACACAGCATGCTCACACGCTGCAGCTGCTGTGTGCAGAAAAAGGCTGCTTCGACCTTAGTTCTCTTTTAGGTCCGCATAGGCGGCTTGTGGATTTGACACATGCTTTGTTGTTATATAAAAGAAAAAACAGCAAGTGGCGCTGTTTCTAATCACGCCTCTGTATCCTTGACGCCCGACGCCCAATGCTTAATGCCATCTGTAAAAATGATTTTTAATATGTGATAAAAAAAAAATTAAAAAAAAAAAAGTTTTGGTTCATGCAGTATTTAGTATATAATAGATTTTAGGTTTCTGCAGTAATACGTTTTGGCCAGAGCTACTTAAAACTGAAGATTTAAAAAAAAAAAAAATAGTAAGTAGCTTTAGTTAAAAACACAACTATACGTTTTTATATGCTTCATTATCATTATCCCTTTTTGAAGTTCCAGCTAGGACTGGTACTGGTTGGTAGTGGTGGTAATTCAAGTTTTAAATTGGTCATGCTGGTTTGAGTTTTTTTTAAAAAAACGTCTATTTACTGTAAAATTCAGAAGTCAAATGATTGTGATCTACACTAATACCTGCAAACTTGTTCCATTTCACATAACCAGAGAGATGCTACAGTACACCACCGTACAATAATGCCGGTGTTTGGCATTTCCATTCACATACACCTGCTGGACAGATAATTAAAATGTAGGCTTGTGAATAAAGGCTGTTATTAGTCAATGTGAAGCAATAATGCTTTTATAGTTGTCTGAATCAAAGAAGGGCCAAGTAGATCCAGTGTATAATCACTAGGAGCTGGGGAATGTTGTCACTTATTTGCTGGATTTGGAACATAATGTTCTCCTCACATCTTGTTTTGTACTGCTGTACGTTACAATGCAAAACAGTGTTTCTTACCGAGCAGCTGTGATTAATCTTTAGGAAGATGGATGGGAATAGTATAGAACCTGCAACAAAAAAAAAAGCCTTTCATGTTTCCCTTAAACATGTACCTTTGCCTGTTCATAACATGCAATGCATAGCTGGCATTGTGTGAGATGAATAGTACAAGTTTAATAATATAACATTTAAAGTCAGAATTACAACCAGTTTGACTGTAACATAAAGCCACCCTTTTTTGTGGAATGTAAATTGATATCAATGGATAGCAAAGTTCTTTTCAGTCTTTGTGATTCCCTACTGTGGCTTGCAGCAACGAGAAGAAAAGCGGTTGCTAGCAGCAACCCAAAGTTGTCGATTAGACTTGCTTCTTACCTAAATGAATCTAGCTGCTTTTCAGCTGAGAGACACAATGGCTGCAGTGTGCATCAAAAGAGCTTCCTCACATTTGGGGATTGCATTGAAGCTTCCTGAAATCGCACACCCCTTATCAAGGCTGGGGGACCCCGAGACACTCTCTGTAGCAGGGTGTTCCACACAGGGGGACCTAGAGGGCAGGCATGGCAGGACTGTGGAGAAGGGGAGAGCTTCAACCAGGAGAGAGAGATCAAGATCCTCACTCCAGGGCACCTACAAAAAACACAGGCTGGACAAACTAGACAGCTGGAGAAAGCTGGACAAGTGGGTCAATGTAGGTGAGTTTCCTTTTATGTTTAGTATTTGGGGTGTGGTGGGGTGGGGGGTGCACTGCAGAAGTCTGGTGAAAAATATCGTTTTTAAGACTTACATTTTGTTTGTTTTTAATCCATTTTACACTGATGCAAAGGGGTAAATGATTAATGGTATACAACTATCACTAATAGATGAACTGCTCTTTCCTGCAACTAATGTTTTTTTGTTAGATACCAGCCCTTATCTTTGCACATGCTTAACATGGTTCTATATCTAAGGCTCATGGTTCTGTGTAAAAGGGCATGGCTATCTGGCCTGGATACACATGGCTGATATGAAGTGAAGCATTAGGTAATAATTTGGGTATGTTTTACTGGAGAGGCCACATTAGTCCAAACAGTCCTCCTATAGGTACATAGACAAGACATCCAAGCTTCAGAACAGTCAAGGGAAAGGAACCCTTTGTGCAAAACACTACTGCTAAATTTACTAACAAGCACCCTACAAATGTGTGCAACTACTGGCACACTAATACTTTATGAATGGGATGCTAGTGACACAAACAGATAGAGATTCTAGAAGGTGTATTGGTCACAAAACTAGTTATATATACATTGTGAAATGTGACCCAGCGATAAAAACTTTGATTTTAGTGCTTCTGCGCACTTTTATTCAAAACACAAAACAAACAAAAACCTAGCTCTCATTGAGCACTCCTACACACATGCAGGTACCTGTCTAATGTGCAGGACAGCTAAGCTGTTTACCTGACATATAAAACCAAAACACTTTAATACAAATTTTTATAAAACCAAACCTGCTACATCAGTTACAACATATAAAACATAATGGGGTGTAATCGATTGTAATTACACTACGAAAAATGACATTTGTTTCTAATTTCATATTTAAATGGTTTATATCAATTTATTAGACCCCAATGTATGTTAGATAGGATTTAGCTATGCTGCTGTTATAATAAACAAGATCTCCTTTTCTTTTCACTTTTCTTTCTTCTCCTTTCTGTTGTATTTAGACAGTAAGCAATGGGCAGAGGGCAGGAGTGTGTGTCGAGAGGGCAGCCAGGTTTCCTCAAGGCCTGCAACACAAGTCACATTGCAGATTGATGAAGTGAGTCACGGCTGCTGACAGAATACTGTACGCTTCCTAGCAATGGAAATATCACGGCACGTTTATAGAAGCATTATACAGCAGAGATGTTTATGTGCTGAAACCTATTCTTTCTTTAATATTACACCCAGATATATTTTTAACCCTTTAATCTTGTAATTTGAAGTTGCAGTGCTGTGAACCCCGATTTAGTTTGACAATAAACTAGCACTAGTACAATGCATCTTGCTGTTACTTTTATATTTTTGTTGTCTGTTTCTAAAGTTGGAACTCCTCTTGCGTGAGAAGATTAAATCTGGTGGGTTTTATTCTTTAAAACAACTTTTCCTGGCTAATGACCCAACAGGCAGAGGGATTGTATCAAGGTAACATTTTTGTTGCCTTCTGTCTAAGGAACAGTATTGTTTTTCTATGTATGAAAGCACAACAAATATAATGAAATGTGTCACCATATAAATATACAATTTGTTGTAAGAAAGAAGCATATTTACAGTAAGGCTAAAAACTGTGTAGCGTCATCCTGATATACAACAAATGACATATGTTTCCATGGCAGAGGCAGTTAATTTAGATGTTTTAATATTTTATTAATGTAAAATCTTTGTATTTACTGACAAATTAAGCTAATGGCAATCTTTGTATTTCAGGGAAGCCCTTATTATAATTATCACTAAGTTTTTGGGAAGATTCATCAGTGCAAAACAATGTTCTTCTCTTTTAACCAGGTAAGGAGCAATGACAGGAATCTGTGTAAACCAGAAACCCATGTGTTTCATTCAGCACACTGTGAAAAGAGCAGTCTGCAGGTGTTGTATAGTGTGGAAGTACAGCATTGTTATCTCTTTGGGAGCCATTCTTGGACCTGCTTTTAGGCACTGTAACGGCTTCAGTCCCCCTTGTACGGGATATATCCGTCAAGACTAATGGACTAAGTATGACTCCCTATTTATGGGAAAGGGTTTCAGGGGCAAGATCTGTTTGCATTTCTACCCTGCCTGATAATGCACAAGGGTCATGTGTTCCTTGCTATCCCCTGGGAATCTGGGTAATCAGGAACCACTATGTAAATAGCATTGTATTTCAGTAAAGATTGTGAAAATGAGCTTTATCTCTGAGTTATTGGTTGTCACAGGCTTCAGTTTTGAGTGGTGTTACCTGACTGAGACCTGTATACAAGTCAGAGTTAAGAGTTAATTGCAAAAAGACATTACACTTCCCATTTGGGATGTCTTCTGACTTTCCATGTGTTTTCATTCCCTTTAGTATTGAAAAGACATTTTAATCAGCACTGTGACAGAAATGTGTCATTAACGTCACTCCTGACCAGGAAACAGTGTGCAGGTTTTTCAGAAGCCTGTGCCTACCTGTATTTATTATATCACATCTTTCTTTTATTTCAGGCTAAAATTAAACGAAAAGTCAACCGTCTCCTTTGGAAAGTTTTGCAGCTGCTTTGGAGAGCAGGAGAGTGAAGATTACCCTGCCTGGCTGGATCCTGTGAAGAGAGCAGGAGAAACTGTTCTTAGAAGTGCAACACAAGCTCATTTCGAATTAAAGAAGAAGGTCTGGGACAGGTACAGCACCGCTGCAGCAGAACTGTGTTTATTAAACGTATGCTGTGATGATGAAACACTGCAAAGTGCACCAATGCTCAGGATCGATTTGTTTCAGTATACTGCACACTGAATTGGAAGAAATGCCATTTGAACAATTAAACTCATTTAAAAATATTTACATATGTAATAAAGGCTCATCTTCTGTAAGGAGGGACACACCTAGCATAGCTTTGAATTTATGACCACAAAGATATAATATCATTAAATTATAATAAAGTGTTCAGCATTTTCTGTCGACATTTACAACAATAGTTTAACACGAGCAATAATCAGGTGATGCAAAAACTTTGAAAAATCAGCTAGTTTTAACTCTGAGCTACCATTAATCTCACAGCAGAGAATGGCTGGGTTTGGAAACTAGCAACAACGATAAGTGTGAAAAGCTGGAGCACTGTTTGACACACTCACAAACCCCTCCCCTTGGGTAGTGTGCCAGGTACCTGTCACACTCCACTGCTCACCTACAGACCACTCTGAATGAACATCTACAGTATTCAAGCCTGTGTCAACTGCCAGCAGTGTCCTTGCTGTTCAATAGAGGTTATCTTATTGTGGTGGTATCCCATATCACAGAACAACTGCACACTCATTCAGGAATGCTGTGACATCACAGTCTCACCCCAGCACCTCTTTTGAGGTGTTTCTCCTTCCCCCGGGTTTCCCTATGGTTCTTTACTGAAGAAAGGTGCTATGTAACAATAACTATAGCAACAAAAGTCAGACACAAGTACAGCGGGTATTTAGAATAACTGCTTGAATTATTTAAGCGACGACTACAGGGTGTATCAAGTGCACAAGAAGATAAGTCTTTAAGTGGACAAAGTCCAATACGGATTCATGATTTTTATAGAAGCAACACTTGGGGACAAATATTATGGACTTTCCACTGAGTCTGACTTCAGCGAAATCACTCTGTGCAGTGAATCAACAATAGAAGGGACATGTGTTTATTGAAATTGTACCATGACCTGTTGATTTCACTCATATACTCTTCTTTAAATGTAGGCCCTTTGAAATTCTGGCTACGTTTCCTAATAAGGAAGGCGTAGTGCGACCACCAGAACTGCGGCAGGTTCTGCACCAGCTGGGAATACAAATGGAGGAGAAGGAATTTGAAAAACTCTGGAAAAGGTAGAGCACTAAATGTATTTCAAACAAAAAAGTTTTGACTGTAGTATTTGTATTTTTTGTCTCATACTCTTTTACTCGGATGTATTGTCAATTTTACACCCAGTGTCTGAAATGACCATGCATTTGCATTATAAATATTACATATTGCACTGAAATGTACTGAAACTTTCAATCAGAAAGTAAGAAAAAACTTGATTATGAAAAGAACTGGTTCAACTAGCATAGACTGATCCATACAGGTGTATCTATGTCAATGCTATGTACTGTAGTATGATCACTATATAAAGTAGTTTATAAAAAGCATCATGGTAATGCTACTATTAGTTCAAGATATGACACTCTACATGAATAAATCACTGGCAGCTGACAACTGTAACACAGCAACACATTGAAAAGGTTTAACACTGTTTATTTTTATATAACAAATCGCCAAAGGCATTTTAAATATGTGTTCATCTCACGGATGAAGCTTCGCTCCAGTCTAGCTTAATCAAATCCTCTGTTATAGCATTCTGTTTTTTTTATACCATGCTATACTTTCCCTATTATTTCTTTCAACGTAAATATGTGAAATGTGGGACGTACGCATCACTATATATTTTGTTGTGCTGAATTACAGTTTATTGAGAACATTTCTGTTTGCATTCAATATTGACCTAATGTTACACATTATTGTGAATCAAGGTATGACAGATTTGGTGGGGAAGCAGTCACCAGACAGACTCTAATGAAGACTTTAGGTTTTGAAAGTCGAAGTGCATCCGAGGAGCACAGGAGGGCTCTTCTGTCTGCTCTCAGCAGAGTTTCCAGCAGCACTGTGCCAGAGAGCCGACCAAGTAAGAACAGCTATACTCAGGAGATCAAGTAGACCTGTGCAATTGAAGCAATCAATTACGAGCAAGCCACTTGTTTTATTGTGAGATAATTGCCTGCCTCTTGTTTTGGACCTTGGGACCATTCTCATCTCCCATTGGCCTGATAGAGATCCATACAGTAAGTGAATCTAATGGAGGAGCTACAAGACAAACATTATGTCTCCAGGCAAGGAAACCCTGATTTCAAAGAAGGGCAGCGGGTCATATACAGTAGCCATGTTACACTTGAGGGAATACAATGGGCAGAACATGAAGCATGTTCAGAACATGAAATGAAACGGAGAGAAGGGTCAGCTTCAATATTCCACAAAGAGGCCAGAGAGCAGCTATCTGTCAGGAAGTCGGCATCAAAAGAGATTTTTCGAAAGGAATTATAAAGGGGCTTGCTGTATGATGAAGTGACCACACAGGATTGTGCCGATGCTGCTCTATTGACAGCCCGTGTTTTAATACAGAGCTTTCAGGGAGAAGCCCTTCAAAGTTCCAGGAGCAGAGAACCCTTTCCCTGGATATAGAGGAGTGGCTGAAGAAGAAGTTTGCAGAGGGACTCAGGGGGATGCTGACTGAGTTCCAACGATTTGACACCAACAATTCTGGAAAGGTACGGTCATGTCAGCCTCTTATCACTTCATTCCTTTTTTTTTTCTTTTTCAATAATTGTTTTTTTCTCTAATGACATTTCGTTTTGTAAACAGACGGAACAGTTTCATTTCAAGTAACAATTGAAGATTTAGGATTTGCTCTGTTTTATTGAACCAGTATCAGGAAATGTATACCCAAACATTTGAATACTCTCACTCACTGTATTTTCATAATTTTCTAGCAGCCACTGCAAGCAAAGTGCATCCTCAAATTAATCTGTTTAATTGCAAGAAGCAAAAATACACATCGAAATAAAGTTGCTGTTTGTTACAGGTGTCGAGAGATGACTTTGTGCAGGTCTTGGGTACGTTCCGCCTGCCCCTGAAAAAGGAGCAGCTCAGTCTGTTCTTGGCTCGCTGTGGCCTGGACGAAGCTTCCTCCGATGTGAGCTACACAGACTTTCTGCAACAGTTCCAGGACAGAACTGAAAAGGGCATGTCTCAAAGGATCCTTTCAGATCCCAATCACAGGTACGTCATGTATATGGGTGCCCTTAACCCTTTAAGGTACAAGGTACATACGGCATGTGTCCCACAGATACAATTATGCTAACTTTCACATTTTGAATGAAACAGGGTTTCAAATGTACTGACACGTTGGATCTGGTCATCCAAATTGTCAGTTTCCTCTGCGTGATACTTGAGTCGCTCTCAAATGTATTTTAAGAAGAATCCGTTGGAACAACCGCACAATTCTGTGTGTACCTTAAGGGGTTAAAAGTTGTTTTTTAATGTTGAACCACTTTTACTAGGATGCCAAATCAATCACTGCCTCCATCACTCACCTGTAATGATGTTCTGTCTCTGTATTAAACCCTCACAGGATTAAAAGCCACATTCAAAACACAATACTATAATCACCAAGTGCAGGTAATGCAAAAAATTGTTGTAGAAAATAAGTACAATTAATTTGATTTTTAAAGAAATACAGATACATATGCAAACCCACAGAAATCCAATGCAATTAGAATGTAATTTGGTACGACAGAAAAAAATCACATGAGGGGTGCTAATGACCTGAAAGAAAAGGTGCTTCTATAGTTAGTGACAGAAAGCACAGAATCTCTTGTCATTCAAATAATTTTAATTGTGCACTATAACTTGGGCATTTTCTGTATTGAATTAAGTTTTATCTTTAGGGTTTTATAAACTTCAATGAAATCCCCTATTATCTGTCTATTTCCCAAGCTGAAGAGATTTAACGGTCTTAAGCAGTCCTCATAGCTCATATCATAAGGTCCTGGGATTAACCTGGTTGCCCTTCTCATTACCTTCTCATGTGCAGCAATGTGCTTTTTGTAGGGAGGTGACCAGAATCGGACACAGTATTATATGTTCGTAGAAATCCTAGAATACCTTGTGTACAACTATAAACTGATGTTGGGATCTTTTGTAAGAAGCTGAACCAAAGGACTTCACAAGAAACAGAAAAGCTGTCACCTCCTTAGCTCTAGATTGTCTCTATAACTACTATATACTCCTACTCTCGGTGTATGCCTGTCAAAAAGGCTTCTGTGCTTTATTATTATCTACACCTGATACAAACAGCATTCTATTAACGTTGTTGCGAAAGTTAATATTTCATTCAAATAATGTTAATAACAGTAATCTCAAATCTTTGACGACCATAAAAGTGCAAAACTACACATTGCTGCATTGCCACCTAGTGGAATTACTTTTAAATGACATTGTTATGATGGATTTGACCTTTTAAACATTCTAAACTGTTTATAACAGTAGACAGTACACTGTTTGTAATAGTAGATAGTACACTGTTTATAACAGTATATATTACGCTGTCTATAACAGTAAATAGTACATTGTTTATAACAATAGATAGTACACTGTTTATAACAGTAGATAGTACACTGTTTATAACAGTAGATAGTACACTGTTTATAACAGAAGTAGAATAGTTGCAGTTCTACACCAGTGCTGGTTCTGTTTGTGTTTTGTGTTTAAGCAATTTGGAAGCAATGTCTTTAATACAGTCTATGTGACTGAAGTTTGACATTAATATTTCTAACAATGCTCTGTCTGAAATGCAAAGTGCTGTATTTTAAACAGGTTTAACCGAGCTGGGAGCCTCACCTGTTACTCGACGGTCTCTGCTGTAGAGGCAAAGCTAATTAATCTTCTACAGTCAGACTTCCTGTCCCTGTTAGGGGATTTTCAGTAAGTCTATATCCTTTTTTTAATAGGTATACTATATTATTAATACAAGTTTGAAAATAGTATTACTTTATAATTCAACACCCCGCAATCTATTGTTGTATTTTAGTACATGCATGCATGTATGTATGTATGTGTGTATGTATGCATGTATGTGTGTATGTATGCATGTATGTATGTATGTATGTATGTATGTCAGAATCATAAAGTAGCTGGGAGAATCCCATGTGAGAGACTTGAGAGTATTGTTAAGGAATTGTCATTTACTGTTACTACATTGTTAATGTTAAACACTAACCTTTTCTTCAGCAAAATGGACACACTGAAAACAGACACAGTGAGTCAGCAGCAATTCAGAACGGCTATAGAAACAAGGTACTGTGAGTAAACTTCTTTAATATATAGGGTTCCTTCAAGCACGTGGAAGAAACGTAACTGGATGGTAGCACTAGAGAATTATTTCTTGCAAACAAGGAAAATGTTATGGGTTTGGCCACACATGATCCCATTAAAAATATTATAAATGCCATTTCTATATCTTTCTCAGCAATGCCTTATTAATGGCTGTTCTGGAGATCTCATTGCAGTTTGTATGCTACACAGGTTTTCTATGAGAATGACGGAGGAAGAACTTGAGTGCCTGCTGGAGAAAGCTCCCCTGGATAAACTTGGAAATGTTAGATATGTGGAATTCCTGGGCAGGTTTGACAGGAGGTACTGGTCAACAAACAATAGTAACATGTGTGTGTGTGTGTGTGTGTGTGTGTATATATATATATATATATATATATATATATATATATATATATATATATATATATATATATATATATATATATAACCTCATTAAACATAAGTTGAAGCACGATATTCCATTGCAGTGCAATTCTGACAACTCAAATTGCAGCTGTAGAAAAGTTCAAACAGCCAATGTATAAACCAGTCCTGAATTCCTCTACACAGCAGTACTAACAAATATTTGTTTAACACCATTTAGTTTTCCTTTCGATTTTATCTTTGACATTGTTTGTGATGTGACTAGTCCAATTTATAACCCATGCAGTTTTATTGAAATGGCTATGTTTATAATTGACAGCAATGGTGTGCACAATCTCTTTGAGGATGGCCAGACTGTTGTTACACAATTTAGCAGAAAAACAAAGAGGGCTGGCCAGTTAGAGGATCACAAAAACAGAGAACGAACACATTTCCAGGTGCTGTATTTGACATAATTATGGTTACTATACCTTAAAGATTCCACTTACATAAGGATCATAAACCTTTATATACACTGTTTTTTTCTGTATGTTTTTAAACAGCTGTCAAAGATCATTAAAGATCTCCTGAAAAACAACTTTCAGGCAGTCGAAAGTGCCTTCAACGACCTGGATGAAATGAACACAAGAAGACTTTCTCCAGAAACCATGTATCAGCTGCTAAAACGGTACCTATTTTACTTTAATATTCACAAACCCACAAGCAACATCTCCTATAGAAAGCTGGTTTGCACTGTTGTAAATCCTCTACAGGTGATGTTTTATCCTTTTTTCAGCTTTGATATCCATCCCCACGTCTCCAGAGAAGAGGTTAACAAGCTGTGGGGTCCTCTAATAACCAATGAAGACGGCACATTGGGTTTTCTGCAGTTTGTCCGCCATTTTGGATTTTCTCCATTGTCAGCGTGCTATCCCAATGCCAAAAGGGTACCACCTGTGAAGGGAGACAGTGACTTTCTGATCAGGTCTAGAAAACTCAATTCTGACACTGAAATAACTGTGGAATACCTGCGTGCAAAGGTGTGCTTAATGTCATAATATACTGAACATTTCCAACACTGCATAGGCCCCATCAGCTAGAATGCTGGTCTAGATTATTTTCTGCGGATGAAGGGAGCATGGTATCCCCCTTCCTTGAGAAAATGTTGCACAATGATTCATCTGACCTATTAATTATATTTCAATCAATAAAATAAAACATCATTGGTTAATTTAAAATGATACCATTTGCAACTTAGGAGGCTGTGTGGTCCAGTGATTAAAAGAAAAGGGCTTGTAACCAGGAGGTCCCCGGTTCAAATCCCACCTCAGCCACTGACTCATTGTGTGACCCTGAGCAAGTCACTTAACCTCCTTGTGCTCCGTCTTTCGGGTGAGACGTAATTGTAAGTGACTCTGCAGCTGATGCATAGTTCACACACCCTAGTCTCTGTAAGTTGCCTTGGATAAAGGTGTCTGCTAAATAAACAATAATAATAATAATAATAACTTGTATTAAGAACCCATCAATGATTGGAGTGTACATACAGTCATATGTTGATAATGACAAACGTCTGTTTTTTACATCACCCAGACTGTGAGCTTACATCACTTTTATTTTGCAGGCTGTACAAGTTGACTGTCGCGGGTCTGCAGGTTTTAATGTCAATGTGTGGGTCACTGGAGTGTTCTGCACTGTCATGTGTCAATCGGTTTTACAGGGTTATATTTTGTTCATATAGGTGGAGCTGCTGGTTGAAGAACTCTGGACCCAGTTTCAGGAATTAGACTCAAGCTGTTCAGGATTTGTTGCCAAAGAGGAGTTTAAGGATGTGCTGATTGGCCTTTGTCCCGAGTTAACAGACTACCAGTGTCACATGATCGCCTCCAAATTTGACCATGGAGAGAACAGGTCAGTTTTCTTGTTTGTGCCAAAGCAGTATTGTTGTGTATCATTACATTATATATTTTTTGTTTATTTGTTTGTTTGTTCAGTTTTTAAAATGTCTGTCATTTAATTTCACTTGGTAAAGTGCTGTATATTGTATGGTATCAATGATACAGTATATGCTGTACCCACTAGCAAGTTACCATAGTTCACACTGTCTGTAAATCCATGCAGTGAGAGTATATATTCAGCTTGCATTGCTTTACTGCACAGTATTGCATTCCCTGGATTTATAACAAGAGATTCTCCTCCTCTTGTATCTAGGGTCTCCTATGTAGATTTTCTTCACCCATTTGCAGAACGAAGAAGACATTTTAAAGCTGCCAGTTCTAAGCTCTTGAAGCTGAGATCTGGTGCACATTCTCCAGTTTACAATGAGGTTATGCTGAAGGGTCTGAGTGACCTCACACTGAAACTGAGACAGAAGGTGCTTCTCTTCATATTTCTCTCGTGTTACATAATTTGAGATATAGTTGAATATGTTTTTTTTTTTTAATTTAACTAGAAGATATGTGCTTGCTACGCTATCCCTAGAACAAATGTGGGGGGAAACCCAACAATTTGATATTTTAAGATTCTTGTTGCAAGGATTTAGTCACCATGTGAAACTGTGATAAAATATGTATATCATATATATATATATATATATATATATATATATATATATATATATATATATATACCATTGCACAATGTGTAGTGCCAAAGTAAAATCTGAGGCAAATGCTAATATTTGGTCAAGTGATTTTGACCTTAGTATGGTTTTATATTGCAATTACTGCTGGTATTTGATTGCAAGCTAACCTCTCTGTATGTGTTAAAGCTGGCTGGCGATTGGAAGAGCCTTCAGAAAGCCTGTAAGAAACTGGATGTGCACAGCACTGGGTTCCTTTTGCTACCTGAATTCAGATCTGTCCTGAAGCTCTGCAATATCGTCCTGGATGAGGACGACATTTACCACGTCATGTCCCGCTTCGACAGAGACGTGACTGGGAAAATAAACTACTCGCAGTTCATCAACGATACCGCGAAGAACCCGTAAATACTGTGGAACACCCTTTACCAACAGAGGAGCCACATGTGTTTAAAGTTATTTAGGAATTCAACCAGGAATGTTAATGAGTGGAGTTTCAAGTATATCAGACTGATACCACAGAGTTTTCCCTGTATTATCTTTTGAGCTAGCCTGTGTCTGTGTTAAATATTGCAGGGAAAATTAATTTCACACACCGGTAATTTAAAATATGAGAGGGTCCTTAGAGTGGAAATGCTTTTTAATTGGCCCTTCTTAATCAGAGCACTAATCATTAGTTTCATGTGCCCGTATTATACATTGCAAGTCACTTTGCAGAGGTTATTAGGGTTCCTCCTTTACTTCAACACTGCACATGTTGTAAAAGGGGATAAATCTCACATGTGAAAGGATGCATTTTGCTTCAGAGAATTCGTCCTTTCCTTTGGCTTCTGAGAAAGGAATCCTGCTTGTGCAACCCACCTCACCCATGTCTTTAGGCAATAATTAATGAATGGTTGTTGTTTCTGCTTATATAAATCTATTAAATGAAATTAATATGCTAGTATAAAGCACAGCTGCAATAAATATAAAGTGGTATTCTATTTCATGTTTAATTGCTGTTCATGCAACACTTGGTTTTTCTCATCTCTGATTATCTTAGTCATTTGTAAATAGACAACAAGATGCAGCATGCTAAGAAACTGAAGGAAACCACAGTCAATACAATTCCAAGAAAAATAAATCAAATGTGATGTGCCAACCCCATCGGCAGCAGACCATGATCATTACTTTGCCATATATCAATACACATAAAGTCCCATAATAGCCAGTGCCACAATAAGACAGTATGTTGGACTGTGTTCCCTAATACTGGTCTAGACACTACAATGTTCCCTCCCCTCCTCCATGCATTCATTGCATAACCAAAAACCAGTGAACCTTTTACAATGCCTGTAAAAACACACTGTTACAAATAAGAGAGACACACTGTGGGGGAGTCCCATGAATCCACCGCTATGACTAAACAGTATAATAAATACATGCAATAATGATCCTGTTTCATTTCATATTTATAAAGTGTGTTGGAGTAATTGGTCAGTTTGCTCTTATAGGCCAGACCGTCACTGAACCCAACGGGGAGAGCTGCTTGTTATGGAGTTGACATAAAAAGAGTGACACGTAATATGACAATCTTCTTGCCTGCAGTACATGGTGCCTGCAATAGGGTCTGAGGCAGGGAGAGAAGCCCTCCGTCCCACCCGTAGGGATTTAATTCATCCAATAAAACTAACATATATAACTTTTATGACATAACATTTTGACAAGTATTTAGTTTCTATAGTACTTCTTTAGCTTATAACATGACCAATCAACGCGTAACAACTGAAGTCGAATTGACACTTGAACAAGCTAAACTGTACATGCACAGCTTCTTCAATGGGACCAATAGGAAATATAAGAAGCCGAATGGGGTGGTACCAAATCTACCCCAGAAAACAGAGAGCTCACAATATATGTATATTTAAAGACTTTTCGTTGGAATCATTTTTTTAAATGTATTATTACGGTAATTTTTATTGTAGTCTTAATAAATTAAACTAATATGTAATAAACAATTTTCGTGGATAAGTAGAAGAAAAAAAATGTAAATATGAAAATTCTTTGACAAACGTTTTCAACTAGAAGTCATTGTATTAAGGTGTTGACCTCTGGTTGAAACATTTGTCGAAGAATTGCACTTCTTACTTTTTAAATTTCCACATATCTCATTTGAATGTTTTAGAGTTCTGGATGTTTTTCAAAGCTAGAAGTTAGACATTTAAATGTGTATTTAATTAGTTATTTTGTTAAGAAACATTTCTATATTATTTAAATTGAAATAAACAGTTTCCTTAAACACAGAGCGTCGCCACTGCGATACCTGCAGTTTATTCTATCACGGAAAGGCTGGTTCAGTTCACACTGGGGCTGTAACATGCCCTGGATATGTAACCGTATCATGTTTAACATTTTTGTCTCTAAAGACCCCATTAAAAATAATACGAAGAAAATGTTCTCTTTGCTGAAAGCAAACAGGATAGCCTCTCACCAGCAAGAAAACTGATTAGGTTGTGTAATTAGCTTACGCAACAACAGAGTCTTGGTGTTTTTCTATCCTTTAGTCTTCTCTATTCTCATTTTTTAGAAAGGCAGAAACCCTATCTGCTCGTTGGCAACTTCTGGATACTGATTGAAATCAGGTGTGGGTATTAAATGCCCTTTGCTCTAAATACATCCCCTTCTGTTGTTTATTTTAATGCAAATGGCAGCATCCGTATTTCTGGAGTGCATTGTCCCATAATGACAGTGCCGGTTTCTGTATGGCAAAGTACCTTCCTCAGGAAAAGATGAAATTTAACCTTGAACCATGTAATCAGAAACCCTTTCATAGAAAGTTCTCTTGGGGTCCTGAACTACATTTGAAACAGGACATTCTATAACCTGTCCTATACAGAACACATCATGGATGGAATAGCTTTTACTCTTTAGTAGAACACCTTGGCCTACTGAACCTCCAACTTTTTAATCAACTCAAGCAGACTCAATTCGGGATCCATAATCTTCTTTGGCCCTAAAGGTCCTGTTGGGGTGTTTGGCATCTTTGAAAAGCAAGACAATAGCAGATTACAGTATCTAGAGGGAAGGCTTTTTCAAGTTGGAAAGACGTTTACATTAAATTATGACCCTTAAAAACTGGTTCAGATCAAGCTAGTCTCAATTTAGAACGCTCCCCTTCACAAAATCACACCCAAATAGTATCTGAAAAATAAAAAAAACATGTCCATGGAAATTGCTTAATTTACGTTATTCTGTCATTAAGATCCCATCCTAGTGTTTTGAGGCATACAAAGATTCTTAAGAATAAGACTAATTTACAATTGTGGGACAGTGAAGATTAGCCAGGACAAAATACAATCTGTTATTCCCAAACAGTGCCCTTATTGATGAGATGCACCTTTCATCTATAGTGTGAGCCTGTATTGTGTGTAACTCAACCTCTGTGAATCTCTGAAGGTACAGATCCCATCTCTACTACAGAATGGCTGTGCACTTTGAATTGCTCTCTTTATCAGGTTATTTGCCACCCTTGCCATGGAAATATCCTTTTTCACAGCTGATCCATGATCAGCATTTTCATGGTAAACTGCATCCCTGTTCCTCTTTCTCCTTGTCAAGCATGCAATACAGAAACAGACAGGTATATAATGGTCAGGTTTCTTCTTTTTTACGGTACTATAGTTCTGCATTATCTAGTGTTCATTGTCATGCAATGCTATTGATTTGTACATTGCATTCCATACATTTGACTTGTTTCCAGTTTCTTAAAGCACATTTACTAGCGGGAGGTGGCCATTCGGCCCATCAGTGCTCGTCCAGTGGCTAGTAGCTGGCTAATCTCAGAACTTAATCTGTATGACAAAAACACCTTTATATTTACACGATTGCTCTAGCTTAAGTTTGGATCTGAGTTCCCCAGATACTCATTCAGGACATTTCAAGTAATTTCAATTAAATCTGGTTTAATACATTGTGTACAGGTATGTTGCTATTTCCACTGTGATCATTACTTTTAACTTCTCCCACCCACCCCGTTGCCGTGAGTTAGTGTTAAGAAGTTATTTTTTTTAAAAAGTACTATTATATTTGCTATTGGGAGGCAGTTGCTCATCTGAAAATCATAGTATGTAACATTATGCAGAGGGCTTTTACATTATCCAAAATATTGAGCTTACTTAATTTATTCTAATTATACAAGATTCCCCAAGCAAATTGTTTGGATTGTCTTTCTAACAGTGGATGAGCATTGACAATAAATATTTAATTACCAGGCCATCATTGTTGAAATAAAGATCAAAGAAATCACACAGTAACGGAGATGCTAAGTAAATGGTGGTTATTACCATCTGCACTTAAGTGGGAGTAATTTAAATCTCTTTTGGATACAGCCCTCTTTTGTGAATCGGTTTACAATGGTCCTTATTAGGAGCCCCCTAAGAAGGGGGTCATTTACCAAAGGAGCTATAAAACCCTAGACAGGCAGTTTGATAGAATAGCTGTAGCTGTTGTACACATCTCTGACTCAGTGTCCAGATTGTGTTTAGAAGCTATGAATATCTTCTCCTTTTAGGAAAACCATTCAACTTCCTTCAAGTGCTGCAGGTATGTCTTACTATGTCTTGTGTGCTCTCTGGTGTAAAATAATGAGGATATTAAAGAAGTTCTAACAAGGCACTTAGATTAATATTTTGATGATTTATCAGCGTCCTCGTGTGGAAAATTATTTTTTAAATCAGATTTTGTTTTTATTGCTGTACCCTAAATTTGGAGGTACAGGGATAGCACCAGTCAATGAGTTAACTTATATAACTTATTTTTTTACATCTGCTTTTTCATTGAACCCAATTAAATCAGTCATAAAAAACACCACACCAGCAGAGATGAAAGTGATACTTATTTGTTTGGTGCTTGTCATTGTTTTTAAAAAACTTTTCCATTAAAGATGATATAATAGTGCATGCTGCTTCTACAACAACCATTACTTGAAGCACTGTATAAAAAGGGTTATTGTGCTGAACCATCTCAAGGGCTGTAAGTCTGTTGGTGTGTGCATTGTTACATTGGAGAAAGGAGATACAATTGGAAGCACTGCTTATTTTGTGTCTCAATTTCTTTCTTCTTAAAAGTACGGTGAATCTGTATCTAGTTTGCTGAAATGGCTGTAGTACCTGTTGGCCTCCTGGCTATCTTCTTACCTGCTGTATGGACCTGTCCTCCACAGAAAGCAGGTAAGTTACAAATAAAATTAGAGAAAAAAAATATTAAATACAGTACTTTGCATAGTCCATCCAGGACATACTACTATTTATTTACTATTATTATTATTATTATTATTATTATTATTATTATTATTATTATTATTATTATTATTATTATTATTATTATTATTATTATGTTATAGCTGTTATAGCACACACAAACTTTCATTCTTTAAAAATCTTCATTCTTTTACTGCTGGTTATTTCAAAATCATACAAAGCAGTTTTAGTTGAAACTAATTACTAGTTATGTTTTTTAAACATAAAAATAGTCTGCCTGCCAGAGCCTTGGGTAACAATTTAGATGATTAACTGGTTAGATAATCTGTTTGTTATCCATCCTAATTAGGCATTAGGAATGCTATGCAGTGCCATTAAAGACCTTTCTCTCAATTAAAGAAATCATATTCCATTACCAGATAGTGACATTATGTTCACCTAAGTATATGAAATATGTAACTCGGAGGTGGATTCAATCAAAGCACACAGTGACTTTATGAACCACAGTACTCTCTCATGTTCTATGGCATGATTTAATAAAACACCCAGATGCTGTAAGAGGATATGTGCCAATGCACCGCTGCATTAGTATAAAATGGAAAGCTCTTGTGTTAAATTGCAATGACCTCTACACTTAACCTCCTTGTGCTCCGTCTTTTGGGTGAGATGTAATTGTAAGTGACTCTGCAGCTGATGTATAGCTCACATACCCTAGTCTCTGTAAGTCGCCTTGGGTAAAGGCGTCTGCTAAATAAACAAATAATATTAATAATGTTAGATAGAGCCTCATAATATGTCTTCTTTAATAGTTTTACATTTCATGTTTTATTTTTTTGTATCCAGACTTTGTGATGGTCTCTTGCTTTCCAAATGCAATCATTGCTAATGTCCCAGAGTGCCCCTATGGGTGGGAGATGAACCAGCTGTCTTTGGGAGGGGTCTGCTACAGTGGGATAAACAGCCATGGATATTTCCGATTTGCAATTCCCGATCTCACCCCAAAAAACAATTCATATTGTGGAACCCAGTCTGAGGTAAGACCTTTCTGAGTGGACTGTCTATTGGTACACTTCTGAATCTAGGCATTGTGTATGTGAAGGGTTAGGCTTGAATATACAGTATAATCTTATTTACAGTACATGATTCATTCGTCAGCTGTAAACTAATAAACTATATCCTGGCTATAATCAGCTTGATATTTCATTCTTCACTGTTGAACTGAAAAAAGAGCTTTAGCTTATTGACTGATTTATTTTTTTTAGCAAAATTTGTTCTGAAAGTTTAAAGAACATTTTTATTTTTTGCTCTCGCCTTTCAGTATGTCGGAGGAAAGGAGCCGAAATACATTTTCTATAACTCAATAGTGTCCAATGATACCTCACTAACAATACGAAACCAGCCTGTGAACTATTCCTTCAGCTGCAGTTACAAAGCATCGTACCTTGTGAATAGCGCAGTGTTCAGCCAAAGGTAAGACTGCCCTTACGCGCTTAGTTTGCAAAATCTCTCCAAAGAGCACTTGAGTCCCAACACTGTGTCTTTCAGGGTTTATATGCAATCTTTAACCTTTTCCAGAGTTGCAACAGTCTATATCAACAACGGCAGCGTTGGTTCCTTCAGGTCACAGCTGTCTATGAACGTGTTTACTGTGAGTGTGATTTTCATTTATAATTCAATGATAGCTGACACATTCAAATGCATGTGGTCACTACTCTGCTATGTTGATATGTGTAGCCTGAACATCAAACACACCCAGTACAGTACCTATGCATGAATTTTACCCAAGATTGAACTTTTTTTTATCTGCAAACATGACAGATTATACCTTACAGAAATGAAAGCTTACAGAAATGAAAGCAGACTAAATAAGACTGTTTCTTATTTTATTTTATTTAATAATTTCCCGTTGTTGCTATGCCACTAAAATTGTTCTGTTCTTCTGAAGAATTCAAAGTTTTTATATGCCAAGGATGCACCTTATACAATTGATACATCAGACATTGGTTCAGAAGTATTCATTGGGATAGAAGCCAAAGGATTGAGCAGCAGGTAAGTGTAACTATAATAGTGACATAGTTCATTCACTAATCTACTATCATGATAGTTCATTCACTAATCTGCTATCATGATAGTTCATTCACTAATCTACTGTCATCTTTAAATAACAAAACACAAAAAGGAAAAAATGAACTTAATGACAATCCTACTTTATTTCCATCTACTGTTTTTTATTATTATTTACATTTTTTATCAAGGAAACTCAGTAACACTACATTGAGTGTCTAATTACTGTGTATTTACATAGTAGGTACATAGTACATACACGTGTACTTACACATAATTGCAATGTTATAATGCATAGTTACAATGTACTTAATGTGCAAATCTTTTTGCACAATATATGTAAGTAAACAATTGAATCAGAAAAAGGTCAGGAATAGGGTTATGGCTAGGAATAGGGTTAGAGATAGAGATATGGATAGGAATAGGGTTAGTGATAGAGTTATGGATGCAAAAAGATGTACAGTATATTGTAACTATTCATAATAACATTGTAATTATGTGTAAGTACACATGTATTTACTAAGTAACTACTATGTAAATATACAGTTATTTGAAACACTTAATGTAAAGCGTTACCCCTATACTTTGCCCTAACTTTAAAGTCCCGACCTAAATTCACAGTCAAATTGCAAAATTGCGATTCACACTCATAGAAAGCTGATTGAAATAGTATTTTCTATACAACAGATTATATTCAGAAGGTTCGGATGTTCCCGGAGCATTTAGGACTGGATAAATCATCAAACTGCTAACTGTTGTGGATGCTGGTTGACAAGATAAACGACTTGCATGATTTTATCTAACATTTCAGATTCAAAGTTGTCATTAACAACTGCTGGGCTACCCCCTCGCCACAATCCACTGACAAAAAACGATGGACTCTTATTATTAACAGGTATGTCTCTGCCTGTTGGAGCCAACTTCTGTATTCCAGGATTTTATTTAAAAAATTTAGATTAATGGTGGTTGGTTTTTTGGGGGGTTTAGTCAAAACTTAGTCAATATATTGCCTTTACACTGGCATTTAGTGCCTTGATATTTTTATTACATTTTTGTATTAATTTAAAACAAATCAGCAGTCCATTTTTGATTTCATGACTTTTTTGTCTTAGTGGAGGTAGCTGGTTTTAGGAGCTCCCCGAATTCTACCTATTATAACAGCTCTTACTGCAATGTAAGGCTTCCAACCTACAAATACTGTAATTCATTAATGTTGTTGTTTTTCTAGCTGTTCAGTTGATAACACAGCAACCATCTTTGAGAATGGAAAAGACAGCAGGTCAATGTTCAAATTTAATTCATTCCGATTTCAACTGATGGAGAAAGTCTCAACAGTCTGGCTACACTGTCAAGTCCAAATATGCGACAGTGAAAAACAAACTTGCCAGCCAGTAAGTAAGAGATCTGTATTGACGCCTGAATCATTGCATATGTGGTAATTTAAAAAAGAGAGACAACATAGGTTGGATATACTTCAAAATATAAGTAAACACCTTTTGTTAAGGTGTGTATCCTCAAAATCCCATAACTGTGTGCAAAGTGAATTTAGTACATCTCAGTAAATGGTAAGTACAGTGTAAATGCATGTAGTTAATGTACCTGTATTTTTAAGTGTGTTCTCTCTGCTCTGGTTCCCTGGGTTTGCTGTCAAGGTTGATGAAGGGAGATCACAAGGACAATGAATGGTGTGAGTAGATATGTAATTGGAGAATGGGAGTACAGTGCAACACCTAGCTACAGTAAGACACCCAGCATCCCATGACTGGTAGTAGTTCAATAAGACAGCTACTGTATACCTCTACACCGGGTGGGAGCGGGGACAGTGCAAGCTAGGTGCTGGAGATATGGAACCGAATTATATCATCTTATTTTGCTGGCTTCTCAATGCTGCTACATGTCATTCTAATCTCCCCCATGTGCGTTTGCTTTCAGACTCACCCATGTACTGTACGAAGTCAGCACACCGATCCAGAAGGAGGGGTGCTCTCTGCAGAGTTTCAGCTTAAAGGTAAGCTTTTAAAAAGAAACGTTTGTCTGCCTGCTCAGTTCGAATCAATAACAACAGCCAGAATTATTATAGAGTGGAGAATCTCACTGTGTTGTCTATGTGATACCCTGCACTAGAGGGCATGTATTTGTTCCAGGCTATACTTACCTTACCTGATATTTTATAAATGAACGGGCGTCACACTTACATGTGTAATTATATGATGTTTAGGTCATGAAACTTGATATGGACATTCTTGGGTGCGCTTGGTTGCCTTCGTATTAATAGGATCTGGTTTGGCTAATGGAACTGGCAGAAACTGGTTTCATTCATTCCCTGAAATTGACATGTGAATTATGATTTAAGCTTGAGCATACTGTGGCTGTACATCATCTTGGTCCCCGTCTGTATGTACAGTATGTCACACTGATTTACTGAGACTTTGCTTTCAGAACTGCTCGTTCAATGATATACCGTGCATGTTGTTTTAACTGCACACTCGTGAGGTTTCCTGTTTTAACTCAATGATTGCTTTGCATCTACTCTCGCAGCTCTGGGTTCATCAAGCCACAGAAGCCTTGCAGGTAATTTATCCATTGCGAGTTATTTTGTATTATTATTGTAATTCACAGTTTATCCGTACTAAATATTTTTTTTGCTTTGCTTTTCAGATTCTCCCATTCTTTCCTTACTGGGTTTTCTTACCCTGTTTGTCTCTCTCTATACTCCACTCCTGTAACTGGGGCAGTGTTGCGATCTGCCATGCTCATATGTTGATGTATAATATATTGCACTATTGTCTCCTACACTGTAGTGCATTTAGTGGGACAACACACTCTATGAGTGTTCCTTCCATCATGATATCAGTCAATGTGCAAATAGACTGAAAGTCAAACATCACCATGTGTTTATTCTGTCGGGTATCTCAGAAGACGTTTTACAAAATATGTGTGTGCATTTGGGCAAATTTAAAAATAGTTAATTCACAAAGTATTTGCATTTGAATATGTGTGATTCTTCTTAGTGCAGTATGTGAATACTTTGAATGAGCTTTCTAAATATACATTGATTTTAATGGTATAATCAGGGTTGTTAAATTTAGACTGATTTTAATTTTTTTTGTAACAATGGTATGGATTTGTACAGAATGTACTTATGTGTAATGAAGTTACTGTAAATGTTAACCCATATGTGAAACTTTATATATTAAAAAATGTAAAAACAAGTGAAATGTTCAATGGATAATGTCAATGATTAAAGTCTCCTCCTTTGATTGTTTGTAAGTCAAAACAAGCAGGGCTCTTTATGTTCTTTCCTTTATTTGACATGCCACAGAATGTTATTGTCGGCACACTGATCACTCACTTACTTCTCTTTACCATTACCAAGCAGATGCAGTGCCTGATGTATGGAAATGAACTCTTCAAACTCAGCTGCTTCATTTAAGTTTAAACATAATTTCTATTCCATACATGGAATACTGCATGAACAGGATGATAATAATAATAATAATAATAATAATAATAATAATAATAATAATAATAATAATAATAATAATAATAATGTTCCCATTTCCTGTTATGCATTTCTAATATAGTTTCCACCCAGCTAGCTTTACTTTTGGTTTCATTATGCATTGTTAAGTCACAAATAATAAATATGATATGAATATAATTAGAACATGATGTACCATACATAATAATAATATAATGCAGATAACTGATACAGCTAATGAGGCTAATAAGTGAACTTCTGTAATTCAATATCAAAGGTGTGCAGGTAACCGAGCCCTCATTACCTAACAATGCCTAACTTTATTGATGCTCAAGCCAAACTGAAACACAGACCCAGGCTGTGTGGGTCACCATCATTTTGACATTGCCTACAAAGCTGCAACCAGCCTAGAGGAATATGAAATTATGAAAATATTTTCTCTGCAAAGCAAATGGTCCTCGTTGGTTTGGTGGATGGCGTCAGGTTTCTTCATTGGAGGCAGGTCACAGGCATGTATTTTCCTAGACACTAGAGCTGGTTAATGCCTTGACCCTGGTAGCAGACGTATAGACATGGTCTTTAGTCTGATGCTTTCTCCTCAGTGCTGCATCCCCATGGCCTTCCCCTGGTGGCATTCTGTGGATCTTCTGCCACCACCCCATCCAAGTGCATGGCTGTTTCCTAAGCATTAGAGGAGTTTAGACATGTGATCAAGTAAAGAGATTAAAGCTAATTGTTCTACATGAATTCCATTGACATCAGACAGGGACATGCTCCTCTGAGTAGCCTAATTCAGGGGTTGCAGTATATAGACAATTTGTTTTTGATAGAAATCTCAGGTTAGGAGAAAGCTAAGGTAATAAGAGTGATGAGCCACACAGAAAGCATGCATGTGGTCATGTCAGGGTGTTAAACTGAATGAACAGAGACAACGAGTCCAGTGGAGCTGACCATCAACAAATTGATGTGAAAAGGTATTTTTTTATAACAGTGTTATTTATATATTTACTGTAATTTAAGAGAGCATACCTCAAGCAGTTCAACAGTAGTGCTGGAGTCTGGTAGTGGCAGATTAAATCCTTTTTTGTTTATCAACCAATAAGTCCTTTGGTTTCCTTTACCCTATTAATATTAATAATATACCATCACTTCACAGTTAACATGCACATTCAGTGCTCCAAAAACGAAATGCTTTCAGAGTAAAATGAATTGAAGTCTTCAATTCATTATTTATTATGCTGTATATATGTGCACCAAAGGGCTTTTATATTGATCTCAATTACCTTCAATTCAACATCTCCTCTTAGGTCCAATTGAAATGTGCCAATCTTATAAAGAATACTTGCAGTGCTCTCAGATACATGGATCTTCATTGCTACAATACAATGGAAACATAGTGTGCATTCATTCCGTTTCTATAGTTATTATAAAGGCCCTAGGTTACTGCCTCTAAAAGGAAAAGATGCATTTCATTTGAAGTGTTTTCTGAAGAATATGATCAATATTTTTTCAAGTAAAAGGACAGATACTAACGCAAGCTGTTGCTTTCCATCCTGGATGCCATATTCACGGTATCTCCAAACAGACAGTACCTAGGCATTGTGATTCCAACCACTCCAGCCACAACTGGCCCTATAGAGATAAATGGCAGAAGAGCAAAGAAGCTCCATCTGAATCTGTCTAAGTAAGCAGTAGGAAAACGCCCTTAATATTTGTCAATGTCCATATATTTTAATAAAAGCATTTATAAAAAGAAAGAACACTGACCAAGTTCCATAAAGTCATGTTATTGTCAACAGAATGAAGTGTTCATGCATTAATTGAAATATACCATTTATTTGTTGACGTATGCTGTTAGGTGTAGCAGCAGTGATGATTCCATATCATTTTCAGCTCATTTTTTCTCTGGGACACTTCCTTTACCTGAGTTCAGACCGATGCGAATCTTCAGTTTTTCATCAGGCAAATGCCTTATTTTAAACATCATGTTCGCACTAAGAAAATGCAAAGACATGGTGGCAATTTCCTCAGCATGCTTTATACCATTGCGAATGGGGAGTCCACTGGCTACCATGTATGCATCCCCAATGGTTTCCACCTGTGTTTAAAGAAACGGTACACTAAGTTACTACATTGTGATAATATTTAGTAACACTTTACATTGTGTCTCTGATGACTGTGTATTTACATAGAAGTTACATAGTAAATACATGTGCACTTACACATAATTACAATGTTATTATTCATAGTTACAATGTACTTAACATGTAAATCTTTTTGCACGATATATGTAAGTACACAATTGTATCAGAAAAGGGTTAGGGTCAGGATTAGGGTTATATCATGCAACAAAATATCTGCAGATCATGAAAAATGACCACTAGGGGTGTGAAGCTGGACGCGGACCGGCGATGCTGCACACATGAAAAATGACCACTAGGGGTGTGGAGCTGGACGCGGACCGGCGATGCTGCACACATGAAAAATGACCACTAGGGGTGTGAAGCTGGACGCGGACCGGCGATGCTGCACACATGAAAAATGACCACTAGGGGTGTGAAGCTGGACGCGGACCGGCGATGCTGCACACATGAAAAATGACCACTAGGGGTGTGAAGCTGGACGCGGACCGGCGATGCTGCACACTGTAAGCAAGCTTATTGATCACAATGCCAAAGAGTTGGGCTTAGTGGTTTTAGAGCTTTTAACCTCATCTCACCGATAGGGGTCCGAATCTGTAACAGCAGAGTATCACACAGCACGGCTCATTACATTACCAAATAATACTAATAATATGTCCTGGGAATTGAAAGCAAGGTTATCTTAACTGTAGACATGGGTTTCAAAGAGAGAGGAGTGAAAAGGTTGAGTTACATTTACCTTGTAGACATCATAGATCTTAATTATTTCATCAAATAAGCTGTAGAGGTCATTGAGCAGATTGACCACTTCCAGGGGAGAGCTGATAGAGCACATGCTGGTGAAACCAACTATGTCAGAGAAGAAAATGGAAACAGACTCAAAACTCTCGGGTTCCACAGACTTCCCAGCTATCAGTTCCTCTGCAATGTAACTTTAAAAAAAACCTTAATTAGAAGGGAAAATAACATGCTATGTGAAGCATTTCCATTACCATCTGTCACTCTAAATTGAAAACTCACGAGTGGAATGTACAGTACACTATATATATTTAACCTATTGTTTTCACTTCTATGAACTGTGATCTAATGAAGCACAGCTACGTTGAAGCTACGTCTTAGTTGGTGCTTATCTTGGCGAGAGCCAAGTTCAAATCAGCATGAAGTTTTAACATCTACTCTCATGTAATGGAAATCATTAGAAGTCCTAATTAAGGTTGCCATATGACTCTATGTACACTAGGACAGTTTGGGATAGTTCAGCCTTTTCAACTCACACCCCAATGCATTCTGGTAAGTGTAGTCCTGCTGTGAAAGGTTCCTGAGCCAGCTAAAATGTACCAGAATGCACTGCGAGTTGAAAAGCCTGAACTGTCCCAAACTGCCCCAGTGTACATGGAGTCCTATGGTAACCCTTGCCCTAATTACTGGTAAGTTTTTGTGCCAAGACTGAGGTCTGTGTGAATGAATCTGTTACCTGGGCAACATGCTGGAGAGCAGCTTGTCTATTTTCTTCTTCTCTACAGTCAGCTGATTGGTTCTTTCCTCTACCACCTCCTCCAGGTGATTTGCATATTTCTCAAGTTTGTTCACCATGTTGTTCACAATGCATACATGACTTAACAAAAAAAAAAAGCCCTCACTAAATGTTAGTCCGTATTACAAAACCACCACACAATCCATACAGTTTCTGACTGAGAGAGGTTGACAAAAATATATATATATATATTTGAACGCAAACACTAATCAGTAACAAACGTATTTTGCATGGTGTTACTTACTATCACGTATGAATCTGCATATTGAATTCCAAAGTAATGCATAAGTTCAGAGTGTTTCAATACATAATTCCTTGAAGGGATAGGCTTGGCAATGATACCTCAGACATACCTTTCAGTACTTGCTTCTTGTAATTGTCGTTTGATTGATAGAAATGTTGGTCTTCGTTCTGGATGTTCATCCCAGCAAGTGTTAAGCATGGCTATGATATGCTCGTTGCATTTGTCGGCTGATAACGAGGGTCTCAATCGAACCATTGCACTGAGATCCTTTATTTTGTTAATAATTTCTTTAAAACAAAGTCAGAGAAAGGTAGCCCTTTTTCCAGTTGAATTAGTACTTCTTGTTGATATACAATCCTATACCTATCAGGTCATGTTTATAAGCAATGTAAACTATTAAGAGGAATCTCATCACAACATGGAAGACAAATCTTACCCTCGGGTTCCATCTGCAAGTCATGGTATGGACCAATTTCTCCATCGTAGATCAGTTCCCTCATTATAATGGCAAAGCTGTAGACATCTGCCTTTTGGGTGCCATTAAAGGTATGTAGGACTTGTCTTAATATTTCTGGGGCTGTCCAATAAAGTTCTGTTATTCAATGAAATGGCATACATTATGTTCGGAAAGAAATATGCTCATATGAAAAATAATATAAAATATACTGCAAATGGATTTGATTATTTCATTAACCTATGGGTGCTGGTTGAAGGGGCTGCAGAAGCAAGGACTCCTCCCCTACTTTCAATCTGCCTCCTGTTTAAACCCTAGTTCAGCCACTTCTCCCTGTCTGTGCCTATTTTGCTTCTCCATCTCAATATTATCTCCTTCTGAGGGAAAGCTAAGCTTGCTTTTTTTTTTCTTTTTTTTTTACAGTGGTATATACTTTTGCTGAGTTTCAGAATACGAGTTTCAGGGTAAGAACTTTGAATAATGTATTTGACATAATAAAGTAAAACATTGCTTACAACTTTCTCCCTCAAAACCAGGTTACAAGACTTCTTAAGTATCTTTTAACAGGGGGGTATATGAAGACCCACCCACCGTCGTATTTGGGGTTTTCTTGAGCAATCACTCTGTGCTTAGGCCCATATCGGAATTCCCATAATCCGAATCCTGTGAGCTTCACCTGCAGTCGACTGTCCACCAGGCAGGTTGTGGGTTTTAGATTCCCATGGGATCTGAGATTACTGTTGTGAATAAACACCATTCCCTAGAAGGAAATGAGAATGAAAATATGCCTAAAGCCCTATTTCACTCTGTGGCAAAGTGCCCCCCCCGTGTATTATATGTTACGTGTTGTGTGTAAATGTTGGTGTATAGTCATCGGTACACGGGATATAAACGGGTCTGTGTTTCACGTGTGATTTAAAAATGTAGATTTGTATTTAGGCACGAGGAGGGCACAAATCACTTCATGTGCTGGTTAAAATGTAATGTGTGGTCACAGGAGTACACTTAATTAATTCACGTGCAGTTGTACCGAGATTCCAATTGAATGATTGACTAGCAATCGAGTCTCGGTACAACTGCATAAAAACAGCATGTTTTCACTCACTCGGGGTTGGGTGTTCGGTGAGTGGAGAACGGGTGTGGAGACGGAGGTAAATGATAGCAAAAAGAATAAGAAGAAGGAGTATTTAACTCACCGTGTTCGTTTGTCTGTCCGTCCACTATTTTGTTTACTGTTTAGTCCGTTTTGTTTACCTGTTTATTTTGGCCGCAAGTGCCGTGTCCTGTTTTTGTGTTCTTTTATTTTGTTTATTAAATGCTGAGCGAAAGCATTTGCTCAGCTTCACCAAAAACCCCAAGTCTCTGTGTGTTTCTATCTCTGGTCTGAGTTCCTCCCTGCAGCCAGCCTGTCACACACTCATACAGTTTTAACTAATCATGCTAAAAAAAACCCCAGTAAAATAGGAACATACAACACATTTTTATGAAAATTATTCTGAATGACTTTCAGATACATTATTGATTGCATCCAAGTTCATTTCATACTGATTAGTGTCTCATCCAAACCAAGTCTAATACCTGGCAGTTCTTATACTCACATTGACGATGTCATAAGCGAAGGACAACTTGAACATCCAATCCAGCTCAATATCCGTGTTACTTAAAACATCCTGATGAGAATATCATTGAGAGAGGGAACGTTAGGAACCCCCATCACTGGTAGAGATCAGCATATTGATGTAATCATATCACATATGGTGCACTGTACCTTTAAGCTTCCCTTACTGCAGTACTGTGTAAGAATGCAGATATTTGGTGGTTCTATGCAAGCACCAATGAAATACACCAGATTTTCATGTCTCAGTTTATGCATCTGGTATTAAATACAAGTAGATACATATATTAGCAGGTCATGTCAATTACATTTGCAGCATGTCATATTAAAACTTTAAAAAGAAAAAAGGATACTTACAACTTTAAACTCTTCAATTATTGATGGCTTTCTCACATCAGTAGCTGTTTGCCTATCAAGGTATTTAATGGCAACCAGATCACCCTGAAGAAAGAATAAATAACTGAAGTCTCACCAATAACTGTTATCAAAACAGACTACAAATAACAATGGAGTTTGGCCCACAGAATCTGGGAAGGGTGGAACCCTGATCTGCAGTGCCCTTTATATCTGTATATATGTCATTTTTCAATTGAATTGCATTTAAAAATGAGATCCTGACAAACATGTTATCCTGCGTAATAAACGTTGCAGTATTGTTTCTGGAGGAACTCTGTGTTCTGAGTAGCTCATTTGAACAGTAGCAGAAGTTTATTCTTTTCTTTTTGCAGTCCTACACACAATCAGATGAAGGCCAGTTCTCCTGCCTGCGTCACCACACTGCATGCGCTTCAGCCTGTTCCCTGCCATATAGAGAACATTATCCTGGGAAACCGACACCTAAACTATCTGCCTTTCGCATCCCACCTGGTTATCCTTAGAATGAGGCTGGCCCTGTATGTAATCAACCACATCGGCAAGAAAGGAAATCAGAGGGGACAGGATTCTAGTCAGGTAAACATACTGTGATACACGGAGGGGACATACTTACATTGTAGAGAGCTGTAGTTGTATAAATGATCTCTTTCCCTATTTTGTCTTTCAAGCCATGGCTTTTGTTGCTGGATCCTACGGTCTGGGACTCCCAGCTTCCACTTTCCTTTGCTGACAGTGTAGTGGATAACGATTTATTTATATTCTGATTTTCCTGACAGAGAAGAGGATATTGCAGTTTGAGACTGAAAAAATGTCTTTGGTAGTATGTAAAAATATCAATAGAAAAACCAGCCAATGTTGGTAGGTGTGTATCCATCCCACCACATGTTAATATTGCAGTTTATTAAAAAATAATGAAATCAGAGAACAGAAATCCCTGGCAGCTTGATTATGTACCGGTCAGACTCTGCAAACAGGGATACAGGATAATAGAAATTATATTATGTTAATAATAAAACCATATAAAATAGGTATTTTTTGAAGCATTGAAATAAAAAATATATATATTTTTAACATGGCTGATAGTGTTTTAGGGGTATTTTAGATGAAAGAAGAAAATATCAGATGACCCCCAAAAAAAGGTCAAATACAGTTGAACCATTAATTATTTTGTCTGGAACATAAATAGCTTGATTGCATCCTTTATTATGGGGTAAGAGTCTGACAGCTCCAAACATGTTTACCTTTGCATCTTTGATAACTTGGATATCATTATGGTTTACTCTCCACCAGATGTCATCATCTTGTTTTCGTAGTTTGTCTTTATGTACGACCAGCAGTGCAACACATATTCCTGCTGCAGTGGTCGCCCCCAGGAACGCGAACACTAAGGTCAGTGTAGCGACATCTTGATAGAAAAGAAGAAGAAGAAGAAGGGTGGAATTAATGGCCAAACGCCTGCAAATTAAGAGGAAAAAAATGAGGCTTACAAACATTCTCTACATAGTTGTTGCAGATGTGAAAGCAAAACTTACTGTTATTTGATAAGCCACAGAGGTTATTGCTGAATCCACACTGAGGCGTGTCTTTAACAGGTTGTCCGTTTGGCCAAATGATATTTGAGAATTCTGGTGTGGGGCTGCAGTCATAAAAAAAGATAGTCTTAAACCTATGGTTGTTCTACATTCAATTTACAGTTGTAGCATAATTACAATGTTTCTAATTACTGTATAACCTTTAGTAACCTTACCATGGTTATATGATATTTAGGCTCTGCACCTTTCATACTGGGACTCACCTGATGCTGTTCCTGATGCTGTCATAGTGCAGAACCGGCACGAATTTGGAGATGTTTCCAAAGGACTGCAGGTCATATACAGAATAATCCATAAACCTCTTCCCAGACTCATCCAGACTCACCACACCCGTCGCTCCTGCAAAATGATCAACTTCTGCAAGTGTTCTAATAGTAAATGTTAATAAATAAGTAAGTGTAAGCATGCTACCCCAGCTCACAAACAATGACACATGAAGCAATCTACAGTAAAGCAAGCCTTCCAAAGAGATCATGTGATGCACTCAACTCTGGTGGCCCCACCTACTATTTCGAGTCCAGCAGAGTTGAAAGGTCACAGAATCATGTGATTTTGTTAGAACTAGGAGGTACTCAAAAGGAGTCTGCAATTAGAGTTCTACAGGCACAGATAATGTCCTGTGGATTCTGAATATCCAATACTCAACAGAACTCAGAGCCACTCAGAAAATACCATAGAAAGGTGAAAAGGTAAATCCAATGGCATTTGAAGCTGCTTACCCTAGATTTTAGATAATTTAAATAAGGCTCTCCCTGGCCTACAGTAATTACAGTTTTAAGGTGCACTGTTCCATACACAATAGGTTACATTTTTCATAAAACACAGCCATATTCTGCAACTGTTTAGAACATCAAAATAATAGGGTTGCTTCCTGTCCCTGTTTTCCCTGGATCGTCCCGGTTTTGAGGAAGTTGTTCCGGGAGTTCAATATGCCGTCCCAGAACACTAAACACCAGTACCATAAATTGAGCACAAGTTAGATAAATCAGGGTACAATATTACTGCAATAGACAAACAATACGAATTGGTTGTCAATACTATTGCAGTAACTTTATTAATGTTTCCTATAGGTTGAATGTAGGGCTTGTACAGTAAAAAGGAGTTTAAACGTTTAACAACCCCCTTTCCGTTCAGAGGTCCTGTTCTTCTGTACCTCAGACATTCCCTTCCAGAATATGTGATGCCTGTTGTCATAAACAGAATGATTCTGAGCAGGAGTATCACTTACCATAAAGCTGAACCCTGTTTGCTTTCAAGCTGTTTACCAGACCTCTCCCTGTAAAGGATGTCTTGTCTGCCTTTATCAGCTCCTTTACTCCTGTGGCATAAAGTAGCACTGCATCATGGAGATAGGCAGCATAAGAACTCACCTTAAAAGAACATGTACAAAAAATAAGTACACAAATACAGTATGGTTTTTTTTAGTTAAAATAGAATAAATGCAACGACCACAGAACCACACATTACACCCTAGGAGTGATCACCATCACCACTGGCTGCATTGCTGCATTAAAAATAGTTATATTCTGAAAGCTCTTTACTCCTAATTGGTGCAGTACAGATATTTAAATAAAATGCATGTAATAATAGTCACAATACTGAAAATGAACAAGCAAGACATTTCATCTAGGGATATGCAGCACAGCCTTGCAGTAAGTTAGTTTGTATTAATTTAATTTAATTTAATTTAATATTTTTGTCATAGTTGTTCTTTCAAAAGCATTTTTTTTTTTAAGTACAAGAATCTGGCCCATTTGATTCATTATGGCTCACCAGTAATTTCTGCAACAGTTCTAATAACCAGAATTGCTACATTGATTAATCTTGCCTTTATTTGTAGAATATTTAGTAAACAACAAAAAACAAAACACAAAAAACAAAAACAAAAACACAAAAAAAACAATTATTTATTTAACTATTTCTATCACAGATTACACTGGAGCAACAGTGACACCCTGTGGGAGGTAGCTGTATACATTTATTTATTTTATTTATTTTTGCTCAAGCATTGATCTTCAACATACCTCCTTTCCAACTACAGATGTTAACCAGGAAATGTCAATTACATCCATATGGCAAGAGTACATATTACCTCAAAAGTATAAAGGTTAATTAGCAATACCTATCTCTATTTAACAAGAACTCTAAAGAAATGTTATAATGGGTGTTGTAGAGAATATGTAAAGAAAAGTTTTCACTGTATATTATATCAAACCTCTTTCTCTGAAGTCAGATTGCTGTAGAATGGAGGCCCTTTCAGTCTCTGGTAGATTTGATTGACTAAATCAGAGTAGTCAAATCCTCCATAGGACTTTAATGTCACTACGAACACTGAATCAAAGGCTGCTGGGGGAGTCTGAACTGCTTCTGAATTTTCAGAATATTTCCAAAGGTTATCCTGGCAAAAACAAAGCAAACACTTTAACTTCATACCGTGACCTTGCTTTCACAATACAGACCAACCTGGAATATCATACCCAATCATTTTCTTACAAGTCTCACAAATCTAATTTTGGTTGTTGAATCCAAACTTTAAAATGAAACCTTATTCTGTGAAGTACTGAGACTTTACCTAAAGTCGTATATGAAATGTTGATTTGACATATTGATTTGTTAATTCACGGGGCGTTTGCTGAGGCTGTAAGGATAGAGCAGAGGAAGCAGAGACGAGCTTGTTAGTGGGACAGAGGCGGACAGAGAGAGCCTGGACTTAGGGTAGAAGGCGAGCCGATGGCCCGGACAGAGGCGGGCTTGGAGGGGCCCAGACTTGAAGTTATGATAGGAAGAGATCCCCGACCAGTGAGCCACCTTTACGTAGGACCGGGCTTGGTCGAAGGCTGAAGCCCAGAGGATCTGAAAACACATAAAAGGGCTTTGACTCGGCAGAGGCACCTCTCGGAGAGAAGGAACGGTATGATGAGTCAGGACCTGAAAGGAGAGATAGAAAATGGTTCCCTGATCTGGTGCTGCCCTCGGACGAGGTGAGGCACAGGCCTCCGAAGCCGGGAGCAGAGAGGCATCCCGCAGGGAACCTGCAACAGGGAGAGATGGGTTAGTCTGGAACTTGGCACTGACAGAGTAAAGCGGGCCACATCCCAATGGAAATAGAACAGAGCCTCGAGTGACAAGGTAAGATTAACGCATGAGCTCAGAAAGGATAGTGTGTCTGACTCACAGCGGTGAGAACCCCCCAGAGCGAGGACGAGGTCGCTGAAGCAGACCTGAGGTCGGAGAAGTGAGATTGTCCCCCAGAGGAGACCGACATAAAGGCACCTAGAAGAAGGAGGAGGAGGGGAGGAGGAGGAGGACAAACCAAAAACACTAGAGAGGGAAGGTGCATAAGATTGTGGCTTAAATAGACAATTAGTAATGATAGACATTAATTAGGCAGCCCCAGCTCCTGCCCCCTTAATCTCGTTCAAAGCTAACATTTACTCACTGTAATTACCAATTGTGTTTATTGGGATCAATGATCATTTTTTCATTTCTGTAAAATGAAAAAAATACCATTCCCATTTTGCTTCTTAGGCTGTAACAGTGCCTGAAGATCTTAAGTGTCTCTAATTACTGTGTATTTACATAGTAGTTACTTAGTAAATACATGTGTACTTACGCATTATTACAATTGGTGACTTGAAATGAATGAAAACAAATAAGACACTTAACTTAAGCATATTGTGGCTGGTCTTAATTGTCATTCTTGCAAAGTGTTTGGTACCCATTAACAATGCTGTTGCTAAGTAAAATGGCATATGAACAAAATAATAATTAGCACAGGTTGTTATACAATAACCCTCATTTTAAACATGTCAGCAATGTACTGCCACTTCCATTGACTTGACCACCTTTTTAGAATTGGTTAACTTTTTTAAATGAATTAGGCTGTAATAGTAGCTCTAATAATAATTGGCCCTGCCCACCTATTCATTATTAAGTTAGAGAAATGTAAAACTTCTTCTGAAACAGACAGCAACAGCATCCTATAGCAATACAAAATGTACCAAGCCTTTTCAATGCAATGGCAGTAAAGAGAGATACACGTGGTATTAGGAAGTGTGTTAAATGATGCCATTTCTCCTTCATGAACCATTACTCACCATAAAGCCACTGATCTCAAACTGCTGTAGTATAAAGAAGACATACTTCCCATGCTCAATCTGGAGGTTCTGAGCTTCCAGCATTATTGACCTTGCATCCTCATAATTACATATTACAATAATAACTACAGAAAGAGAAGAAAACAGGAGCAGTATTAGTACACTTGAACCCACAGTGGGAGCATGTGCTGTATTGTGTTCTCCCAACATACTAGGATACCACACAAGTGCACCACGAGGACATTGTCAAGTAAAGCACATGAAAGATTGAAATATCATATCAGTTTTGCATTAAATCTGAAGCAGTATTGTGATGTCTTTACAAACCATTTGATGCCAGTAGTGATCGCTATACTGTACAAATAGGGACATGGTACAATAATAAATGCTGTGTGCAGTAACCGAAGGGGATGAATAATGTTGTCAGTGTTGACATTTCTTCATTGACAGAGAATTGTTACTCTAGCTTAAAAGAGGCAGCCATACCAGAGTCTGCTCGCCCTAGTCAGGAAAGAGCCTTGTGCTGCTGTACTTACTCCTGGCCACGGTTGAGATGTACTTCAGATTCTTGCGGTTGAGATCAGGGTCACTGGTGTCATACTTCACACTGGCTATAATGGTGATGTTGGGGTTTAGCTGGCTCTGCACAGACTTCCAGAGATCATCCATTTTGTCCCAGGTGCTATGGGCAGAGCCCCCTCCAAGCAAGGCCACATTCTTCCATCCGAAGTGCTGAAGAGCCTTCAGCAGGGTCTTCCCCATTCTTTCAAGGGGTGACACCAGTTTGACATAGGTGTCATAAACAGCAACATTGTCCAACTTGGGGGTGTGGCCTACAAAGCTAAACATTGGGATGTCCCATTGGGAAGCCATGAGACCTGTAACCTGAACAAAATGAATGAGCCCGTTTAAAAATGAGCTCAGTTATTATCTGGTAAAGTTTACATGGTCAGATAGATTAATCGCATGTTGCATCAGTCAACAATTGTAACAAAGAACACAAAAAGGGCACCCTATAGTTGGCTTATAGGTTTTTCAGGGCTTGATTTAAGACTATTTACAAGCAAAAACACGTTGCAGATGAGAAGTAGTACAATGTGTTGTGGGTAGCCACTTTTATTTGGTAGGTTTTGTCTTAAGTATGAGACTAATTGCTCCCCAAATAAATCATGCAGACTTATTTTTACTAATTGCTCCCTGTGCTATGTAGATGTCACATCTGACAACACAAAGCCTTTCACTCCAGGCCAATGGCTAATCACAAGATTTATAAAGATCAAGCCACGCTCATGTGCCCCTCTTGAGCCATGCATTGAGTACTGTAGGTGCTCCTGTTTGAGAAGGAGTGGCTGGATGCTAGGGAATCAGGGGTGTATTAGCTTGTTAGAGAGACTCTAAGGCCTTATATATCACAGATTTTAACTTCAGGTGCAATTTGCATCAATTGTTGTAGGAAGAAATCACACCAAAAGGGTTAACTTTACTGTAGTACATACCCAAATGCCTAAATGTACTGTTGAGAACATTTTATAAAACAAATAGTAAAAACTGGGTCACTAATATAGTCAACCCAGGACCCTTTGTAACCAGAAGCCTAAGCTTTCATTAAAACATTGCATTTGGATGTGCTTTTTTGTATTGAGAATATGCAATGATACCCTTATGCAATAGAGTTATGCTGTTTACACAATAATAGTTATAAATGGTTAATCCAATATATTTAGAGCAAGCCTTCACAAAATACAGGGACACTAATCATTTCTGTATTCTGTCTTCTAGAACACAATGCAAACACGCCGCTGCTTTAGCAAACAAAATAAAAAATGCATCATTGAAAATAAATATTCTATACCACTGGAAAATGTGAAAGAATGCAGCTATAGAACAGGCCCAGTGTTTGTTTATTGAATCTACATCCCAGCGGAAAAGGAACTATTTACTTGTTATCGCTTTACCTCTGCTACCTCGGGACAAGCGGGGCCAAAGAGGGCTGAGATGTTGTCGTTCCACACCTGGCTGATGAATCCACTGAGAGAGGTCTTGGCGTCACAGTCACAGTCAAAATACGCAAAGTCCAGAGTGTAGTTATTCAGGAAGGCAGGGTCCGAATTCACCTTGTCGATAGCAATCTGCATCGCTGCTCCCAGTCTCATTGCACTGAATGGAAAGGAGATGTTCTTGGGAGCTTGGAACCCCAGCAGGAGACGAGACCTCTCCACCCCACTCTCACTGCCTCTCAGAAAGAAGCACAAGGCCAATAGAAAAGGCATGCTAATAAAGTGGTGATCATTAGCATGAAAGCAGGCCAGATTTTGAAATATTGTTCTGAACATCATTTTCTGAGCTGTGATGCTCTTCTGCACCTGCCCAAGAGCTTCTGAAGATGTGGTGCTGAAGAAGGTGCCTGTCCCTATATATACAGACACATGCAAGGTGCGATGATTAACCTCAAGAGCCTCTTCGTCTGTTTGCCAATGAGCAAGCTTTAATTAACAGCATATCCTTAACTCCCATGGCCTCATTAAAACCACCTATTTTTAACCCTTTCATTGGTTTTAAAGCAGAATTAGCTTGATTATGCAATTAAAGCTTTGCAACGTGTTTGGTGACATATTTTTAAGATTTGGTTGTCTTCTCTAGAAATAAAATAAATAAAACTCATAAAGTCATGGGCTGAAATTATTATTAAAATGAAATAAAAGTAGTCTGTTTCTGTGTTGGGTTTTTGTTGTTGTTGTTGTTATGATACCTGCAATAATTGAAAATATTCTACATATTGGAATGGATGTATGACATATTATCTGCAAAAAAATGGTGATATGTTTTTCTAAAAAACAGGAATATGGCATTATGATAAAAAAAGTCTAATATTCAAGATAAAACCGTACTTGGGCAGATACATACATATATACAGGCATACATACATGTGTATTGGTGCAACATTTGGATGTTGTTGAGGGATAGTGATCATACATTGATAGATACATTAATTTAAGCACAAAGAGTAATCTTACATATGAACTGATTTTAGATTACACTGATATACAAAAAGCAATATCAAATTTGACCTATTCTGCAGTGTTATAGAAGAAATTGAAATAGACTTCTAGTTGAAACGTTTGTCATCGTATTAATTTAATGCTTGTGTTACATTTGTTTTAATTGTAATACTGCAAAGTTTGCATTCTTCTAAATTGAGTACCAAATATTGAATCTTTTTTTTTTCTTTTTTTTTTATAAATCTCTCATTTCTACCCCGTTTCCACAGCTTCTCAAAAAAGTGCTTCACTTTTAAAGTCACCTGGTCAGCGAGCAGCAGGGAGATAAAAGACAGAATGTATACCATCAGTCAGTACAAAGACCAAGGGCTCTGGAAATGTGTGGCAATCAAAGCAAAGTGCGTTTTCTATCAGGCAGAACATCGCTGATTATTGCAGTTCCTATTTTATTGGAGCCTATTTGGTTCATCAGTCAGATAAAACCTATAGAAATAGTATTTAGGAGAATTCAATCAAAAAGTATGTTTTTCAAGACACTGCACAGTTGGGCATATTTTCAAGAGTTTAATCCTGTCTTTAATCCTATATTGTGTAAAGGAATAAAAGATGCTACTTTCAGGTAGCAACTCACTTCCTGTGCTGTTGTTCAAGTTTAGCTGTGATCAGGTCATATAATCTTTAATTGACTGTAGCATGTATTGCCTTATTAGCCTATCTTGGCACCCTACCACGCAACAAGCCAGAGTGTAAAATAAAGTAATAGACTGTTGTCAATAAAAGATTGTAAATGTTGCACTATGCTGGTCTTTGATCATTTTTGTCAAGATGATGTTTAATCAACAAAAACATATTGACCTTTATCAGAATAGGATCAAAAATGTCAAAGTTCCATTTTCCCTGATTACCCAGTCAATTGGTGAGATGAGAATCAAAGTTCACTTGGGTTTAATTCAACAAAGTATGCTCTTCTGACAAAAAAGGAGAAATCAAAGGTGGAAATTGCATAACCTGAAAGTACGGGGTTGCAAGGAGAACCAGGAAACGTGAAATCTATACAATGTCTACATACTGTACTATAGTGTGGTAGGGTAGCCTTGATTAAGGCCAGCGGTGGGAACAGAAGAGGCAGGAGACAAGAGATTGCAGTCTTTAATCATTTGCTGCATACTTTTGTTTAACGATTAATTATACAAACAAAACAGTTAGACAAAATACCAAACCAAAGAGACAACACACCCAAGCTTTGCAATCATGGAGCTTGGACAAAGAGCAGAACCTGCTGCTGTCATTCCTTTCTCAAAACAAAGGAACCGCAGGAGAAAGGGCCTGGCTCCTTTTGTGTACTGTGTGGCCAGGACTAATTGGCAACTAACCAATTAGAACTTGGCCACATTCTGCACATGGTTTTGGAAGAGGTGGGGCCTTAGCCCTGTTACATATGGTTAGAATGTACTTAGGTATAAATTACACAGGCCACTGTGAATTTGCATAGCACTTCATACATAAAAAGAAAAAAAAAAAAAAATGTCCAATGACCCTAAACCTAAACCACTGCTGAGAAATAAAGTATTGCTCAATATAGATGATGCATGTTGACTGAGAGCAGCTCAGAGAGATACAGAGAACACAGTCATGATTTGTTTAAAAGGCATTGGTTGAGGAGTGCTGTAGATGTCCTGTTAAACTGGAGTACATCAAAGCTGAGTAAACTGAAGAAAGGAGGTGTGTTTCACAGGTAAGTCTGACTTGGCATCTGTGGTTAGTGTGTTCTGAACAAGGAGAATGCACAACTGACATTGTATTTTAAGATTATTATTATTTTATTTTTTAAATGGATTAGATACAGGGCACTAGATGTGCCATCCTCGTCTTTCATTGTATATCAGTACAAGACAAACCTCAGCATGGATATCCTGGGGAATCGGGTTTTCTAAATAGAGTAGCTTGATATTTCGTCCTGTTGGTTAATGGTCTGATTAAAGCAATTAGCGCTTTGGTTCAGGTTTGGTTCTGTTCAGGTGTTTATTGTGTTGTGTTTTCTTTAACCTGTCCCAACAGATCTTGGCATGTTTAATGACTGAGTGATTAACACCTTGCAATAATGAAGCACCAAAGCAATGCAGTGCACCCTAAACAAATCTGAGAACTGTTTGTGGTTTTCTCAAGTCATTTCCATTACTGAAGGGGTTTGCGTATACTGCACACTAATCAGAAGTGGTAAAACTATTCACTGATTCACCCATTTTATTTGGTTTCTCAGGAAATGTTTACTCTAAGGTAGGAGTTATTAGTAAGTCATGTAAAATGTTATCTGAAATACTTAATTAACCATTAGCCTGACATATGGCCTATAATTACAATAGTTGTGAGCTGTTATAATCATTCCCTTATAAAAATGTACTTTCATTCCAATTGTAGCACTCCCCCATTCAGATGGACTTCCTCAGTCGATAAGCTTTGTCACTGATGTCTCACTATTTGCGTTTGACTTTTGGCCCAATTCAGTTTTTTCAATGTTACATCGATGTTAAAAATAATACAAATTCTACCCTTATTGCTCTTCTGTTTCACATAAGGTAGTTTTGCACTGGGCACAAGATCATTTTTGAGATGATTTAATTGATTTTTTTCAAAACTGAATTTTCACCAGTTAAATCTAATTGTGTACTTTTGGGAGGGTTTTTTTCCCCAAAGTTTATTTCTATGCACTGAACACAGCAACACATGTAATTACCAATGATCCGAGCTGGCTTTGACGTGGCCTTTGTAACTGACAACACTACAGTCATTTTGCTGCAAACCTTATCCGGACAGTGTGCACATTTTCAGAGTTATACAAATCTATTTAATGCCTCCTCCTTCAGAACTGGCCTTCCTTTATAAAAGAGCCTTCAGTGATTATGCAACATGTCATCAAAACATTTGAGATACGTGGCATCTATATTGCAGTAATAAAGGCATCAACTACGCATTGGAGATGAACTTAGACTTCAGGCATTGTTTCAGAGCACTCATTTGTTTGCATATAGAAAGCAGTGTCTTTCTTTGAAGCTATCAGGGCAAGCATCCTCTTGGTTTATCTGAAAGTGTTTACTTTCCCTCTGTCAGATAGAAGACGACTTTATAGGTTCAACACATAGAACATGTCATTTTCCCATTCATTCATTGTTGGAGCCCTTGAGCTGTTCTGATACTTTCAAATGCATGTGGGACTTACTCCAGGTACTTGCTCTGTTGACTTCTGCTCTCCATTTACTTTCTTGGAAAAGTAATTCTACAAAAAAAGAGAATGAATAAATAGTGTGGCTGGATTTTGATTTGTTTGTATAATTGCAAGTGGAAGCGAGTGAGATACAGCATCAGTGTTGAAAGTCTGGATGACATAAGGGTAAAGGTTATTAGGCTTAAGGTAAGTCTTTACAACCTTGACATATGGCCTAGTTCCATGGTAATATTCTGTATAGTCCCTATTTTATTGTATGTAGATCCATAACCAGTGCATACTGTACTGTACGTCTCATGGAAAGATGTTCTTAACTCAGTACTAATGAGTAACCATTATTAATGGTTAATCATTTGTTAACTAATAAAACATTCTTTAGTTCTACAAATATACTCTTACTAAATAGCATTTGAAAGCAACATTGTATTTGCGCAATGCAATGCCACATTATATATCTTTTAGACTATTGGACTGGAACCAGGCACATTATTTACAATAATTGAGGAGGTGTTACCTATCGCTAGTCAAGGTTCAAAGGTTGCCTGGGATTGTATGAAAGCTGTGCTGTGTCTGTCTTCCAGCACATTTCAGGTGTGGCGATACTGAGCGGAGGAGGTATGCACCAGCCCAGCACGCAGTGCTCCGAATAGCAGCAGAAAACAAAGAGAGGCTGGGAATCAAAGAAGTTATCAAGGGTATGCAAACACTTTCCTATCTGTCAGGAACTTACTAGAATGTTTTAAGACTTTGCCGCATTTGGCACAAAGCTTTATTGTGTGTGCATCTGTAACAGTTTGTATGTTTTTTAACTCTGTAAATGCAATGATTGATGTACATTTGCAGAACATGCACAACTGTATAAAGACACAATTAAATACAGTACAATATATGTAAGAGTGACACCAGCATTACTGAAAGATGTTTCGTGAAAGAGGCCTCTACTGCTAGTCATTCTTTGTAACATTTTGCATAATAAACATTTTAACAGCATTTAATGAGAAAGCGCAATACATTAGAACAAGCTGTATAGTGCTGATATAAATACTATTACAGTTTGGGTATTTGAATTGCAATTACAATGTAGATATTGTAGTTATGTGGTTGTACTTACAGGTAGATACTATGCAGTTAAATAACCTTTAAACTAATACAGAATTGATTTGTCCTAATTTAGATGTATGTATGTATGTATGTATGCATGCATGTCTGTATGTATGCATGTATGTATGTATGTATTTATTTGCACAAAACAAAACCAAACTTTTTTACTAAACTTTTTTACTAAACTTTTCCCAAGTTCTAACTACTCAACTGAATGGCTGAGCCACTTACCAGTCACCCTAACCAATACTTTACAAGTATTACACCCACACCTTTCTTTAAGGGTCTCCTCTTAGGCCTTAGCCTTAACACAGACCCAGCCCAAACATTTTGACCTGCTATATATACACCTGCCTGCTTAACTACTGGCAGGTGTTTCTAATTAAATTCGAGCCAAGTGCAATTCACGCTGGCTCACTCCCGTGGCATTCTGGGGGATGTAGTCCTGAACCTCAAGGACTACACCTTTCCTTCCCCTACTCTGCCACAGTATGTACAGTGTGTATGTATGTCATTGTTTAAATAAGAATTATTCTTTTGGTAGAAAGTAAGTACATCATTCTGCAATTCATCAAGCCTTCTAAAAGATTTTACACAAATAATATAGCAGGTACTACTGCAAGTAACTTTGGCACTATAGTATGTAAAAAGATGGACATGTCAGTCCATTAGAATTTACAAAGCAAAGTACACTATTTGTGACAATAGTGGCTATTTTTTCAACCTCTGGATTGTGGGGATTTCATTGAAGTGCATTTCCATGGGGCAAGTCTTTGAACATTTGACTTGACTGCTCCTGGGAAGTTAGACCCTCAGAAAGTCTACTGCAGTACAGTAGCTTTGCTTTCACGTCACCATACTTTTACCATACTAGGAATGTATCAATTGATTTACAATAGGTCTTTAAGAATTACTGTACCAAGCTTGTATATGCCATTTTTACACTACAGTATACTCAAATGTACGTTACTTTGTTTTTGCCATGACAGAAGTATACAGTAGTACTTGCTCTGCTACATTTGCTGTATTGCCTGCAGAGATACACTTGACTAATTTCCTCACAATGGAGGTAATCTGAACAAGAAAATAATTTGAATAATCATCATAATCTCAGTTCCTAGACAAGGAAAGGAGGAAAAGAAGATACACATTGCAATACTTACTAGTGAGGAAAGAAGAGCAACTGCTTTCAGCACAAATTGTACAGATTTACTCAATTTATTTAGATCAGAGGCGTGCACAAAGCTAACCCACTTTACAGGCTATTTCATCACTGCTTCAAATACGTTTTGTGGGTGAGAGTTGATGACCTTCTGAATCATGCTGCAGCATTTGTTCTTGGCCATACACAATTGCATAACAGTTTATTGCATAAGCAGATCAGATAAAAAAAAGACTTAAAAAAGTGCAAAGGGAAGTGAAATCATAAAACCAACAAGACACTGAGCTATACTGCACTGTGCAGGAAATGTGTGCACTCTGTGGTAGTTGAGTCTTTTTCTTGTGTCATTTTGAATGTCATGTTAGTGCCATGGAAAATCCTGGTTGTTTTGTCTTTCACAATTTATAACTGTGCTCAAGTAACCCAACTTGTCCTGTTGGGTTTATAAAAGAGTTGACAATATGTTACCATGTATTTTAAATACATTTCTATTGCTTTGACACATACTGCAATATATTATTTTTGGGGTAGTATCAGTAACTTGTAAAAATAATTTGTGAATTAATAATGTTATTGGGATTTGTGCCAAGTTGTGTATGTTCCATGAGGTTATAAAGAGACAGATTGAGCCACAATGTGTAGACGTACAAGTAAAATGCTTTGTATTTCCATCTGCATGGCGATTGAAGATCAAGTTCACTTTAGTTTTTTTGTTTTTTCAGGTTTGGATTCAAATTGTTCAGGATGAACTGTATTCTGCAGTTTTTCTTTTCCCCACTCCCCACTCCTGCCATTATTGGACTCTTCACATTTGGGGCTGGTGTCCTGTGCTGGCTGATAACCCGACCCAAACCTGTCATACCTCCAGTAGACCTTAATAAGCAGACAGTGGGAACCAAGGTACTGAACAAGTGCAGTGTATAGAGTTTTTGTTTTATGATCCTATGTACTCCATAGCTTTACAATATCAAGTCCTTAATGCCATATTTAGCATATGCTAAGTAGTAAATTGACCAATTCTATTATAACATTAACCCTATTAGCTATATCCTTTATTACCTATATGATCTTTGAATGTACCTACCATTAAGGAGGTGGTCGTAGATCCTGACAAGAGCTAATTTGGCAACTGGTTGACGACTATTTAAATCATGATAAAAAAAGAAAGTGTTGAAAAACATAACTTGGAAAAGCTAGTGCAAATGTGTAAGGTTGCAAGTGAATGTTGAATTTGTATTATAAGTATGATTTGATGTTTATTTTTGTTCACAATCAGGAGGGTGCAAGGAGAAGTGCTCTGCTTAGGGATGATACACTTATGTCATATTATTACGACGATGCCAGGACCCTATATGATGGTTTCCAGAGGGGACTACAAGTGTCTGGTAATAATCATTTTCAAAAAAGCATAGTTTCCTGATATTGAAAAAAAAGCAAGGAAACTTACCCACAACATATCTTATTTTCATTAACTTTGAAACACCAGTTTATTATTATTTTTTATGTATTTATTTATTTTAGGGAATGGATCTTGTTTAGGCTATAGAAAACCAAACCAGCCTTACCAGTGGCTGTCATACAAACAGGTAACTCCCTTTAGACTTCCACAAGAGAAAGATTCATTCTATGTTCCTGTAAAGGTGTTGCTTGACATGATGTTTTAACATGCATTGACCAGGTGTCTGACAGAGCTGAACACCTGGGATCAGGACTGTTACACAGAGAACTGAAAGCATCGCCTGAGCAACTTGTTGGCATATTTGCTCAGAACAGGCCTGAGGTAAAGTACCAAATAAAGACTTGAAAGATCATGTCTATATGTACATGTGTTTTAACACAGGTTTCAAATCTTAAAAACATATGCAGTGCACTGCTGTCTCCTGACTCTAAACACCTGCTGTTATTTATGACTATTGAATAGAAAGCAGCTTCACATTTCATTTGAATTGCTTTTTAAAATCTCTCTCTCTCTCTCTCTCTCTCTCTCTCTCTCTCTCTCTCTCTCTCTCTCTCTCTCTCTCTCTCTCTCTCTCTCTCTCTCTCTCTCTCTCTCTCTCTCTCTCTCTCTCTCTCTCTCTCTCTCTCTCTCTAGTATACATTCCTTACTGTTGTATGGTGTTTGCAGTCATTCTGGGTGGTTATGTTCTGGGGTCTGTTGCTTCAGTACTGGGGCATTACCATTTTAAAATGTAGACCTGCCTTTAACCTGCCTGGAGACGCCCGTCCGAGATGAGCACCCTTCCTCATTCTGTCGTCCCCCTACTTTCTGTGCCTATGTACACCCAGTACATGTGGAGTAGAGGGGGCTGGCAGCGCTGAAAAGTCACATGATTTCTATGGAAGGCTTTTCGGTGCCAGAACTAAGGACACTCCAGACAAACCCAAAGCAAGCTCTGAGCCATGCAGTTAATGGAAGATTTAGAGGAAATGATAATAATACAATATCTTGAACAACAGAACCAAGAGCCTCTCCGAATGATTGCGAAGACCATGAAATAGTAATGAAATAAGAATATGAATAATAAAAAGAAACACAAATGAGATTTGAAACTACTTACACTTTAAGCGTTATTAATATTATTTTATTTTATTTATTTATTTTTCTTGAAGAAACTCTGCATGTCATTGTGCTTCAAGTGTTTAACCCTTGTTTCAGTATTGTTCACTGCTTGGAAACTAAGGAAAGCTTAGATGGGGTTTGACAAGGCTGTGATTGTAATAATAGTTTTTGCTTTGACTAAATACCATAAATATTGCACAGAGGGGTTTGATACTTCAAACATCAAACTGCAGTTCTATTCAGCTGTTTAAGCCACTTACTCAGACCTTTATGATGTATACTTGCACGTCAGTTCTTAACTAGCATTAATTAGGAATTAATGCTGTTTTTCATTCTGCAGTGGATTATTGCTGAGTACGCCTGTTATACCTACTCCATGGTGGTTGTGCCACTGTACGACACACTAGGACCTGAAGCTCTCGTATTTATAATTAACAAAGGTAAAACACGAAACACACACCTAATCTTATTACATGGATCTTCTACCCCCTTTGTTATTGCATTGTACTTGAAATATTATTTTATCAATTGAGTTAAGAAGATTTTTTACATTTTATTTGTATTTTATTATTTTTTTTTTCAGCTGATTTATCAACAGTCATATGTGACAAACCCGACAGGGCCCATGTTCTCCTGAGTAACTGTGAGAAAAACCTGACGCCAGTCCTCAACACCATCATCCTCATGGACCCATTCAACACTGAGCTCAAGGAAAGAGGGGCAAAGTGTGGAGTTGAAATCCTGTCTCTGCAGGAAGCTGAGGTAAAACCAAGCAACTGAGTTACATTTGAAACAGTATTTTCTTTCTGGAGGCAGGCACACACAGTACTATCATATCTCCTGCCAGTAAACAGAAGGAGAGTCAGTGAATCATCATTTTGTCAGTTATCATCAAATTGAGAGCATTCATCCTTCAAGTTTCCAAACAGTGGATATGGACCATAATAATAGTTGAATGACATATGAATAAGTGCACTGCAATTGTTTGTTTACTTGGGTGATTTTTTGTTTTTTACACAGCCCATTGCATAGCCTTTCTTTCAGACTTTTTCAGATGCTGCAAAAGTTTCTACAAAAGCAATCTTACAAAACAGTCCTGTATTATAAATGGTACAGTGTTCAGTCTTGTATATTCTAAAGACATAGGGGTACTGGTAGTATAGTATTTTGGTAAGGTCAGTAACTCTCACATGGATTTGTTTAAGGTTGTCTTCGGTTACAAACCATTTTGACCTGAGCTGTAATTTGAAAGTATGATAACAATAAGCAATCTTCCTGTTTTTTGCTTTTGCCTCAACATGTGAGCAGCAGCATAATCCTGTCTCTAATGACATCCCCAAGGTTCACATTTTTACATTTACAATATAAAGACACCTGGCATAGGGAAAACTTCATTTTTTAAGCAATTTTACTGAATATTACTGTATCTTATAATTGCTGTCATTTGCTTTAGGTTTTGGGCAAAGAACACTGGAGAAAACCAATTGTAAGTAATGTGAGGCTTCAACGTTGCATTCTTGTAAACGTCTGTATTTTTCAGGGGGCATGAATGAGGGCTCCTTCCCCTACTTTCTTCCTACCGATACCACCTGCTAATCCCCTATTCAAACCCCAAGCTTGAGTTGCTGTTTTGCTTTTTCTGTTTTCCACCATCCTGCCCTCCCCCACTAAGCTTTCTCTGCTATCTGGCTACTGCACCTTGCAACTGCGCCCTCCTCTGCAACTCTGTCTCCCTCTTGGAGGTAAGTGACGCTCACTTCCCAACCTTAGAAGCCCAGCTACCGCTGGCTTCGTCCTCCTCGAGGAAGGTTCTCTGAGAGTCAAGAGGGACCCCCGGCCAAATTTATCTATCACTGACATCTCCCATTTCTCTCATCTAGATCCCCCTTGGGGGAAGTATTGGTGCTTCCCCTCCGTGATCCAAGGGGAATCTCCTTACTGTTCAAATTATAAGCACATATCTTCCATTAATTCCTGAGGTCACTTACTCCATGCAGCCCTCGATCATGCTGAATTGTACATTTAATAAGCAGTAAGCTGTTGCAGGAGTGGTTACCGTTTCTAACAGCAATGTTTTATCTCCACAGCCGCCTAAACCAGAGGATCTCAGCGTCGTGTGCTTCACGAGTGGCACCACAGGTGGGGATGTTGTTACCTTGTTTGAATCCCAGCTTGTCTGGAATTTCATTGTGTTGGCATCACTAGGCTCTTTTAAAGAAGGGTCTACACTCTGCTTCTGAAGTATTGCAGATCGTGCAGCTAACAACTAAACATATCCTTAACAAATGGTTTGGGTCTTTTGAGTAATTGTTAGTGGATTTTGTAAAAAAAATAAAAATAAATAAAGCTCACAGAAACACATTTTGCAATGTCTTAAGCAATAATATACTGTAGCTTCTGGTACCTAAAAGAAAATCTGGTGTGCAACATATATTTGATCTAACCATTATATTTGATCTCGTTAGGTGATCCTAAAGGAGCGATGTTGACCCATGAAAATGTAATAGCAGATGCTGCTGCTTTTATTAAATGCTTTGAGGTTGGTTCAGATCAAGATTTTTTTAAAGGTTTTAATAGCACTGACATCTTGGTTTTTTGTTTTTTTTGTTTGTTAATACAGAAAGTGAAAATTAGTTGAAAATCTCTCCATGACAAGCTATCCTTATGTTAACAGCTACAGTCCTATGGATATTTATTTGATAGAGCAAGGATTAACCAATTCAAATATTGTAAAGGCTCAGTAAGTCTCCTCATAATACTGAACTCTTGTGGGTAAATGATCACACTCTTGCTAGCCCAGGCCTGCACTGGTGTGCAAAGCAGTATAACAATACATACCCTCACTCCAGAGCCTTTTCAGCAGGTTACATGCTCAAGACATACCCTCACTCCAGAGCCTTTTCAGCAGGTTACATGATCAAGACATACCCTCACTCCAGAGCCTTTTCAGCAGGTTACATGATCAAGACATACCCTCACTCCAGAGCCTTTTCAGCAGGTTACACGATCAACACATACCCTCACTCCAGAGCCTTTTCAGCAGGTTACATGATAAAGACATACCCTCACTCCAGAGCCTTTTCAGCAGGTTACACGATCAACACATACCCTCACTCCAGAGCCTTTTCAGCAGGTTACACGATCAACACATACCCTCACTCCAGAGCCTTTTCAGCAGGTTACATGATAAAGACATACCCTCACTCTAGAGCCTTTTCAGCAGGTTACATGATAAAGACATACCCTCACTCCAGAGCCTTTTCAGCAGGTTACACGATCAACACATACCCTCACTCCAGAGCCTTTTCAGCAGGTTACATGATAAAGACATACCCTCACTCCAGAGCCTTTTCAGCAGGTTACACCATCAAGACACAACTGCTCTTACCAAAAGAGCTTCAATGGGACTGCAATAGCACTGCAGTTACAATGTAATGGCTCTGCACAAAGTGGCAATAGCAGCGCAAGGGTAGCAATCATGTTTGTAGAATTAACATTTTCAACCAACAATAAAAAGATTGTTAATAATAATAATAATAATAATAATAATAATAATAATAATAATAATAATAATAATGTATCCTTTGCAACTGATTCTCAATGCATTTTCCTCACAGAGCACATTTGGCCCGGTGCCTGAAGACATCTCTATCTCATTCCTACCCCTTGCACACATGTTTGAGAGGGTTGTTCAGGTAAGACATCTGAGGACGTATGATGATGTAAATGACACAGAATGGACTGGCTGGGGTCCTGTGGTACATATAGAACACAAGATTCCAGACTGTAAACTATGGTATTTCTACCACATGGGCTTAGTTCAGTTTTCTTGCGCTATGTGTTATTTCTAAAGGACTGCAGTTTTTTTCTCTGCAGTATCCCTCTGCATTGTAGACAGATTTAGAATCTTTTTCAGACCATAAAGCCAGAAAAAATATAACAAGAGTGTTTTTTTTGTTTTGTCTTTTTAATTAAGCATTAGTTTTTTTCTGATTTTTCTGATTTCAGCAATATAATTGCACACTCAATTAGCTATGTTGTTAATTGAAAACTGATTCTGTTCAGGGCCACAGCTGTGTATCTCTAATGCTGTGCATGATTAACCCAGAGTATGTGCTATGCTTGCCTTAATACCTCAGCACTGGGGCGTCACACTCCCTGAGCTGCAGTCTAACCTTTCTTTCATATAGCTTACAGAACATAGATGTGAGGTCTGACCCACTGTAGTCAGGAATCAGTGCTACTGGCTACATGAATTGCTTACTGCAAGTGAAGGGAGGCTCTCCTTCACATATCCACCAGCTAGTTAAAAATGCCTATATTTTATTTTATATAACATTTTATCTTGGGTGGGTTTTAATATCCATAGAGGAACTCCAAAATATTTTATTAAATGACTGTATGCCTTGCTAATATTAGCATTGAGCTCATGAGTATTTAAATGATGTACTATCTTTGTATATCTTGACTGATGTATTAACGGGTTATGTTTTTTCTCTACAGACTGTAATGTACAACAGTGGGGCCAGGGTGGGGTTCTTCCAGGGGGATATCCGACTGCTGCCCGATGACATGAAAGCCTTGCGTCCTACAGTTTTCCCAGTGGTGCCGCGCCTGCTCAACAGGGTCTATGACAAGGTGCATTTCACAAGTGTTAAGACGAGTTAACAGCTGGGGTGTTTTGGGCTACAGTTGAATGGCTCTGGACTGCTTTTAATGTTGTTTTTTTTGTTTTTTTTGTCAGTTCTTAAAGTGAATTTGTTCTTTTTTCAACTTTAACATTCATTTGTCTTTTTTTCTGTTAGGTTCAAAGTGAAGCCCAGACACCATTTAAGAAATGGTTACTGAACTTCGCTGTAGATAGAAAATTCTCTGAGGTTAAACAGGGAATCAGCAGAAATAACAGCATTTGGGACAAGCTTATATTCCATAAAGTCCAGGTATGCTAAAGTGAAGTGAGAATGGAGACAATGTGCCACTATAATACAGTGTACTGTACAGCTCATTCAACATGTGATATATTTATATCATCATTAAGATTCTGTCAATGTCGACTCTCATCCAGAATGTGTTGAATATTAGAGAAAGCATTTTGAGTGAACATGAAATCAAGAAATCAAGCAATTCAAGGATTTAATGTCCTTATTTCCTCTGCTTTATTGTTCGAATGTTTATTTTCCATGTTTCTCCCCTCCAGCTAAAAAGTTTTAACAGTCCTGTTCTCTCTAAAGGAAACCATGGGTGGACGTATTCGTGTGATGGTCACTGGGGCAGCTCCGATCTCTCCAACGGTTCTCAACTTTCTCAGAGCAGCCCTTGGATGTCCGGTAATTTATGGGTTACATTAAAATATCCATTCAATGTGAACGCTTATGTAACCGGGCGGAGGCTAGGTGTGAACTGCTGACCCCGCGGACCACAAGCGAGAGTCTTCGCCACAATGCAGAAGAGCCAGGCTTGTCTGCATTCGTCGTTTTAGGACAGAATCCGTAACAGCAGTGTTTCACACTACACTGCCTGCTTGCACACTACACAGTACACTTAATAACAGAATATTTATAAATCCTGCAATTAAATGATGGGCCCAATGCTTGTAAAGGACCAGGAATCTTTGTTTATCTCAGCACAGTCAAGTGGGACGATAATAATTATAATAAAGCTAATAAGACATAAGATTTTAAAGAATTGGTTATCACTCCTTTAAGTACAAATGTATTATTTTGTCCTTTCAGATTTTTGAGGCTTATGGACAGACGGAGTGCACAGCTGGGTGCACCTTTTCCATGCCTGGGGACTGGACATCAGGTAGAGTCACAGTATGAACTGCAGTCATTATGGTTTCCTTATCAATCTATTTGTGTATATGTGTGCTTCAGATGATCACATGCTGCACTGTGAGAGTGCAATTGCACTGCAGGGACTTGGTATGTGAGAGTGCAATTGCACTGCAGGGAGTTGGTAAAGCATTTTACCACCTAGAAAACAAGAGTGGCGAGCTTTCAAAAAAACAATCAACAAAAATATTGATTTTTTCAAAACCCTGTATTACGTGGCGACCTCACCATTTCATCTACAGGACAGTCATTCTCCCCTGTTCTCAAGTTTGGCACTGATAGTAGTCTCTTTCCACTGAACTGTTCCCTCAAACCGTCTCAGTCACTCATTTCGGATGTACAGCAACACTAGATCATGATTCCTTTTCTTAAAGGTACAGTCGTGGTCATGCTGGTTAATAAGCCTGTACAATGTCTCCCCTCTTAAAATTGTGTAATTGCTGCACTGTACATTTTTCTATTTGCTTTAGTGCTTTAAGACAGGTTTCAGAGTATCTCAATGGTGAGAAAATGGTTATTTGTATACACTGAACTTTTTAATTTACTAATTCATTATGTTCTAGTGTGTCCATCCCAAATAAGACACAACTATTTGTTAGTAAGGAGCCAAAACATATATATTTTTTTATTTTTTATGCAGGCCATGTTGGCCCACCAGTTACCTGCAACATAGTAAAACTGGCCGATGTTGAAGAAATGAACTATTTTGCTTCTAATGGAGAAGGAGAGGTAAGAGAGCTAGAGCATCTCATTTTGAAGAAAACAATATACTTACCAGAAAGAAAGGCAGGGAAAAAGAAACAAAAAAAATTTTCCCATATAAATGACTTATTTTCAAATAAAAATGCATAACTTTTTATAAAATTCTGTAGTGTTTCCAAAGTGTTTCTGGAAAAACTAAAATCATTGGTACTACAGTACGTTCGCCCGTGCTCACAATACACCTTAAGCACTGTGACCATTTCTCCCGTGAAACCGAACAGTACACATTTATGGAGAACTTGCTCAGCAAAAAGCATATCAATGTTTATAACAAAACAAACAGGCACACTGAAATCAGGAAACGGAAAGGTACATTTTAACAATGTAAAGATGCTGTAAAAGGGATAAAGGCTTTAAGGTATCTCTTATTCATTTTCTTAGGTCTGTATAAAAGGCAAAAATGTATTCAAGGGATATCTGAAAGACCCAGAGAAAACAGCGGAAGCCCTTGATGAGACCGGATGGTTACACACAGGTGATATTGGAAAGTGGCTGCCGGTAAGTCCCTTGTTTGTCTCCTTTACCAAATTCTTGAACATTTTCTCTGTAGTCCGCCTAACTAATGCTGAATTCACAGCATCTTTTCTATTAAATTTATACTGTATAAGCACTGTACATATCAATGTATGACCCATTCCACACTTATTTATAATAACCTTAACCTACCTTTTTTGTATATTGTAGAAATGTCATATGGATAGCATTAATAACCCTTATGCAATGCCCGTGAGGTTGATTAGGGCATTGTTAATACATTTACCGGTATCATTTCTTATTGAGCCTATTGGAAAAGCAGTCTGTTGAGGCCTTGTTGACTTAATTAACAGATGTCTGCCAGGGAAGACTTGCCTTAGCCTGCATAGAGCTGCATAACAGATATCAAGGTTTGCTTGCCAACCAGGCCTTCTCTGACTTAATGAGGTTTTTATTTTAAAATCCCCAAAGTAAATATTTAAGTGTTTTTCTCCAAATACAATTTTCATGTCCTGTATTGTGGGTTAGGTCTTACCATAAACATAATAGTCACCATTATTGACTTTCTGGATTATGACATGGTAATGCATAGAAGCTACAGTATCCAAACTGAAAGTTGTAAGCCCCTGGCTTGATTGATGTAAACTGTGGGTACCATGAGGCAACATGTTTGTGTGTGTGTGTGTGTATTAATATATACACGCACATTTTTTTCTTTTTAGAGTGGAGCTCTTAAGATTATTGACAGAAAGAAGAACATCTTCAAATTGGCACAAGGAGAATACATTGCTCCTGAAAAGATTGAGAACGTGTATGTGAGATGCGGCCCTGTAGCTCAAGTGTTTGTGCATGGAGACAGCTTGAAGGTAAGCCACAGCCGTTTATAATGTAAGCCAATACCAAAGAAGGGCTCTTGTTACTTTACCACTTCAGATACTTGTTTATTTGTGAAACAATAATTGCCCTATAAAAATAATCATTTAACATTTCCTTTTAGTTTTTAGGTCTATTAAATAATCCATAACCTTGTCTTCAAGTAACAGCACTTTTACATTAACAGTATGTATCCAGTTATCAGTGTCTCTTTATTTAATTACTAGCTACCGTAAATAACCAAGGCATTAAAAACATTCCTTATCTTTTAGTAGCATTTTGGTTTTCCTGTCTCTGGGGGTATTTTGGGATAAGTAATACCATATTCATACAACAGTACAGTACCAAGACAATGCTGATAAAATGATTCTTTTACATTCACACAACAAATCCGGTAGTTTTAGAGAATATAAGTCATTCTGATTTCAAAAATGTATATTCTGGTTGAGAGTTTTCTAATAACATCCCTGGAATATCCAGTGCGTTTTACCATCAAGTGTGGTCATATATACAATCAACAGTCTTGTCATAAAACTCAATATGGCCTGATGTTGCCTGAAATGTGGGTATGTACTAGAACCATGTTCACAAACCCATACTGATTTTGTTTAAAAAACAGAAATAGTTGATTTACTGCAACCACAGATAAGGTTTGATCCTCCATGCCTCTCGCCAGCAGAAATATTTTGCCACTTTGTTTCATGAGAGATTATTTCAGTTTAGAATGAACGTAGCTCTATTTTGATTCATATCCCTACTCCTTGGTATTCTACTGCATCTGAACAGATAGAGAGTTGGGTGGTTAGCGGTGCCTTTTGGAATTTTAATAGCATTTAGTTCCAGCAGTAAACTCAAGTACAGGTATATCCATCGTTTTACTGTAGGCTGACCTCCACATGGCATTAACAACAATAATGTTATTTTCCAGTCTTGCTTGGTGGGTATTGTGGTACCTGATCCAGAGGTGCTTCCAGATTTTGCTGCCAAAAAAGGAATTAAAGGATCTTTGGAAGACCTCTGTAAGAATGCTGTAAGTTTCAAATGCCAGTAATTGTGTTTTACCCCATTTATCTAGAAACACATTCGGCAACGCAGAAGATAAAACACTGGACATTTAAAACATCAGACTATACAGTATATACAAGTTAGAGTGTGCCTCAGAATAAATGGGTGCAAGCTCAAGAATACAATGTTGTCCTTTGAATAAAAGGTTGTATACATATTTTCTGGCAAAACACTTTTCAGCAAAAAGAATTCTGTCGTTTTTATGAATGTTTACATTTGCTGCACAGGACATAAAGAAAGCGATCAAAGAAGATATGTTGAAGCTGGGAAAAGAGTCTGGGCTTCACTCTTTTGAGCAGGTACTGTAAGGAATTACGCTTTGTACCCATTTTCTAAACTGCATTTTACTATGTTAAGAACTGCTAAGAGGATGGGTGTGTTACATAGAAGTTACAGCCTGGAATTGTGCGTTCTATCAGTTTTATGCCAGGAATGATGAAGAATGAGTGAACATACAAATACTAATAGAACACAAGATTACACACTGACTTTGTTCAGTTTTCTTAAAATTTATTCCTGTATTACAGTATGTATTATTGATAAACGTACTATTATTTATTCCTTTGTGTTATCCTTCCACAGTGAAACAGATTCAGGCAAAATGCACCACACCACAGTGCAATGTCAGCAACAGATGTATGAAAGATTTGCCTCCTTAGTTTAACTGTGATGACAAAAGTTATTTTGCAATACCTGTATAAAATATCGCTCAATGGATTTGACATAAGCTAGTTTGGTAGAATATATGTTTATTTTACTGTAACTGCCTTTTACACCAAGATCGTTCTCCTTTCTCCTTTCAAGATTAAGGACCTATATCTTCACCCAGAACAGTTTACCATTGAAAATGGACTACTGACCCCAACTCTGAAGGCAAAGAGAGCAGAGCTGACCAAAGTCTTCAAAGACGAAATCGACAAGCTCTATGTATCACTGCAGTGAATACTGTACCTGACGCAGTGTCAGTTTTGTTTCATCTGAAGACAGGGACTCTTGTGCCTCACTGATCCACAAAGTGAAAGTGTGTGAAAGAGCTGCACTGTGGACTTCCAAAGGAAGGCTATTCAATAGGCTCCTCATTGTATCTCAGTGAAAGCTGAGCAATCATGCACTGTACAAGATTTACATGTATACTACAGATGTGATATTTTCACAACAGTTCTAAAGATGACAACCATCAGGTGTATTTGAAAACAATTGTATTCAGGTTTGCAAACAATAAATATACCTGTTCACAACAGTCAGTGTACTAAATCTGGATGCAGCTGTGAATGCTATGAATTTGAACTGCTATAAAGATCCCCAACAACCAATATAGTTCCAGTATCACATTTGTAGAGAATATTTTTTTGTAATATTGTTTAATATATGGATTGAAATTAATAAAAAAAAAAAAAAAAAATCAAACTCAGGTGCAATATGATTTATTTTTTTTAAATCTGAAGGTATAATACGTAGGGTTGTGTTATAAAATATAATAAAAAAATGTATTTGCACCGTACAAAGGATACATTGAAATGCATGCGAAACCACTGCTTTTACAAATTGCATAATTCCAAAGAAAAAAAAAAGAAAAAAGCAGATTCAAGTAAGGGTTTGTTCTGTTGAAAGAACAATTGTCAAAAGCACCCAATGACATACAGTACTGTGCAAAAGTTTTAGGCAGGTGTGAAAAAATGCTGTAAAGTAAGAATGCTTTCAAAAATAGACATGTTAATAGATTATATTTATCAATTAACTAAATGCAAAGTGAGTGAACAGAAGAAAAATTTAAATCAAATCCATATTTGGTGTGACCACCCTTTGCCTTCAAAACAGCATCAATTCTTCTAGGTACATTTGCACAAAGTCAGGGATTTTGTAGGCATATAGTCAGGTGTATGATTAAACAATTATACCAAACAGGTGCTAATGATCATCAATTGAATATGTAGGTTGAAACACAATCATTAACTGAAACAGAAACAGCTGTGTAGGAGGAATAAAACTGGGTGAGGAACTGCCAAACTCAGCTAACAAGGTGAGGTTGCTGAAGACAGTTTACTGTCAAAAGTCATACACCATGGCAAGACTGAGCACAGCAACAAGACACAAGGTAGTTATACTGCATCAGCAAGGTCTCTCCCAGGCAGAAATTTCAAGGCAGACAGGGGTTTCCAGATGTGCTGTCCAAGCTCTTTTGAAGAAGCACAAAGAAACGGGCAACGTTGAGGACCGTGAGACGAGTGGTCAGCCAAGGAAACTTACTGCAGCAGATGAAAGACACATCATGCTTACTTCCCTTCGCAATCGGAAGATGTCCAGCAGTGCCATCAGCTCAGAACTGGCAGAAAACAGTGGGACCCTGGTACACCCATCTACTGTCCGGAGAAGTCTGGTCAGAAGTGGCCTTCATGGAAGACTTGCGCCAAAAAGCCATACCTCCGGCGTGGAAACAAGGCCAAGCGACTCAACTATGCACGAAAACACAGGAACTGGGGTGCAGAAAAATGGCAGCAGGTGCTCTGGACTGATGAGTCAAAATTTGAAATATTTGGCTGTAGCAGAAGGCAGTTTGTTTGTCGAAGGGCTGGAGAGCGCATACGAATGAGTGTCTGCAGGCAACAGTGAAGCATGGTGGAGGTTCCTTGCAAGTTTGGGGCTGCATTTCTGCAAATGGAGTTGGGGATTTGGTCAGAATTAATGGTCTCCTCAATGCTGAGAAGTACAGGCAGATACTTATCCATCATGCAATACCATCAGGGAGGCATCTGATTGGCCCCAAATTTATTCTGCAGCATGACAACGACCCCAAGCATACAGCGAAAGTCATTAAGAACTATCTTCAGCGTAAAGAAGAACAAGGAGTCCTGGAAGTGATGGTATGGCCCCCACAGAGCCCTGATCTCAACATCATCGAGTCTGTCTGGGATTACATGAAGAGAGAGAAGCAACTGAGGCTGCCTAAATCCAGAAGAACTGTGGTTAGTTCTCCAAGATGTTTGGGCCAACCTACCTGCCGAGTTCCTTCAAAAACTGGGTGCAAGTGTGCCTAGAAGAACTGATGCTTGATGCTGTTTTGAAGGCAAAGGGTGGTCACACCAAATATGGATTTGATTTAGATTTTTCTTCTGTTCACTCACTTTGCATTTAGTTAATTGATAAATATAATCTATTAACATGTCTATTTTTGAAAGCATTCTTACTTTACAGCATTTTTTCACACCTGCCTAAAACTTTTGCACAGTACTGTATACCCGGATATATATAATTATCTATCTTTTTTCTCTTCATTCACTGGTAGATCGTTGACTGTATCATAAAGGCATTTTTCAACACATCTTTTTGGGAACCAGCCTCTAATACGAACTCCAGCTTAAAGCAATAAAACAAACACAATGTTAGGGTTTTTATTTACAAATATAAATAAGAGACAAGCATGCACACCATTGAGCACGTGTGGGCTATCCTTCAACCGATCCCTGCACAGACAAGCATGCACCCCATTGAGCACGTGTGGGCTATCCTTCAACCGATCCCTGCACAGACAAGCATGCACCCCATTGAGCACGTGTGGGCTATCCTTCAACCGATCCCTGCACAGACAAGCATGCACCCCATTGAGCATGTGTGGGCTATCCTTCAACTGATCCCTGCAGACAAGCATGCAACCCATTGAGCATGTGTAGGCTATCCCTTGACCAATCCTTGTGAAAGGGTCCCAGTAAACCCACTTCCAGTGACTCCTTCATACAGATTCTATGACAGGAATGAGCCGCAATTCCACAGACCAGGATTGCTGATCTAATTTACACAATATGTAAGCACGTTGCTGCCTTGCATTAGGCGAAGAAATGCACCACAAAGTGTTAACCCCACTCACATATTGCCAGTGCTTTGTACTGTACGGTTCCAGAATAAACTGTCTCTGGATCCTATAAAGACTTAATAATCAAGCCAGTGACTGAATCTGGGATACTCTATTGACAGATGTAAAACATTCAAATAACTGCACTGTAAGTACGACTATATGAGATGTTAATGTATAGATTACATCAACATTGTATTAGTAGAAAACAAAAATGTTATACTAGTTCAGACAGTTGAACTATTGATTATTTAACTATTTAAGTACCTTTTACTTGTTCGTCATCGAGTACTTTGTCTCCATACATCCACCTCCTGTGAAATCAAGTCAAAATGTATTAAATATCTTTGGATTTCATACATGTGCATGCATAAACTGGCACAACAATATGGAGATACAGTATTTAGTAATACTAAAATAACAATAACTACAGTATTAAAGACACCAAAGGGATAATTCAGGTTTCAATACATAGCACTGAAACATTTCGCATGGAGAGTTTCATTGGGCTTATGCCTCTGACATCAATGATCTTTGACTGCTTCTACAAAAAGAAGACAGTCCAATAGTCCCCATTGCAATTTCCCAACCTCTTAAATACAGTGAGCCACACATCACTTATTTCAGAATAATCTGAGATTCATTATTGATTTCCTGCTAGGAGTGATAGAATTACCAATGCATATTCAGCTCTTTTTAAAACAGAGAGGTTTTGAAACAGAGCTAAACACAACACTGAATGATCCACGAAACAGCTTAGGAAGGGGTGTGAATAAGGTAAATATATCAAGGGGTGATGACTAGGCTTACTTTAGGCCCCTGGTGGCAAAGATCATCTCTCCTTTGCGCAGTTTGATTCTAGGCTCTTCGGTGCAGGGCGTTGTAAAGAACGTTTTCACACCTTTGTTTAGAGGGCAACAAGCACCACTGTAATCCTCTATTACACGGTACTGTACCTGTTACAGAAACAACAATGTTAAACTCTTACTGCTCAAAGTGGGGTTTTTCTTACAAAGTTTAAAATGGTTTACTACTGCATTACACAGAATCGGGTGAACAACTGTCAAAGCAGACTACAGTCAATTAAGACCACAATTTCATTCTTTGATTTAAGATGAATTTGATTCCAGATTAGTTCTACTCAAACATTTGAATCCACAGACTCTTGTTAAATTTTTTTAATCTTTGCTACATTAAACATTTGCCAGTATAGTGCCTGTAGGCAGATAGTGATAGCTTATAAACACAGACTTTGATACACGACTATGATTTAACCTATTGCACATGCATTGATTGCCCTCTGCTGTTCAGATTAAATCAATGATGGACTTACACTTCTAACTCTCTTATCAGCTTTCTGCTTCAGCTGCTCAATCTGCAAATAACAAAAGGAAAAGTATATGTCAGCTCTTTGATAACTTTAAATATGTAATACTTCAGACACTGAACAGTTATATAGAAAAATAATGATAGTGTCAGGTGTGACTCATTCACACTAGCATGCAGTAGGTTAACTAAAGAAATAATTACAGAAATGTTACCGGTTGTGCATTGCCATTTGAAGGCAGAAAGGTATGAAAAAAATGCAAAGCAAAGCAGCAAAATATCTTTTTCAGGTCCAAACAGGTTAAGTAGCCACTTTAAATAGTGAAGGCCCCCAGTTTTTTTAAAAACTGATACATTGCAGAATGTTCATGAGATTGACAACCTTCAACTTTTGGATTGCTGAATTAACTCACAATGACAGAATGAAAACATGCAATGTTATGTAAAACTCATCACTGAATAAAATACTTTTCGTAAGATGTTCCAAAAATAGCCAATGAACACTTTCTTATAAATTCTATTGATTAGATCCAATTGATAGCATCTTCTTTGATGCAGGGCGTTTGCACTCATGGTTAAAGAGGGTGAATTGCAGGGCGTTTGCTCTCATGGTTAAAGAGGGAGAATTGCAGGGTGTTTGCACTCACTGTTAAAGTGTACTGGTCACATTTTTCTTGAACAGGCCACTCTATGCCATCTCCCTCTGGAATCCCAGACCAGGTAAACACCTGCTTAAAGTTCTCCCATTTACTTCCCAGGTCGTACGGGAAAATAAATTCTTCTCCTATTTGGTAATATTGTATTCTGTCTTTGGCCTGTGGGTACATTTCATAGATAGTGTTATTTATAGAACAGTGCCTCAACACATCAGAATATAAATAATAACAATTACAGTTTACAAATGTCGTATGTTTATCATTTCTACGAAAGCACATTTCGTGATTTCCAGAGATAAGAGCTTTGTACAAAGCATTAAATAGGACCAAATACCTCACAAACACATACAAAAATAAAAATTATGTTTGGAATACATTTTACCTTTTCCTCAATCCAAACTTCAATTGAAGTTCTGTTTCTTAAGATCACCTTCATCTGTAGACAATAATTAATTATTTGGAAAGCAATTAAACAAAAGCAGTAGAATGCACACCTTCAGGAAAATTTGTGCATGTTAATCACACGTTGTGCATTAATAATGAGGCGCTAAGTAAACAGATTATAGTGCTCCATATACTGCGGTATACAGTGGGATTTTGGACAGGGTAGTATACAAGAGTACACAAGGACTAAGGATGCTCAAACATGCATGGGGTAAGCTTAACATTCTAAAAACTAGTGTATAAATGTAAAGTTTCACACAGCAGAATGTAATAAGTACATATTTACAGTTTGATGTGTCTCTCGTTTTACTTAATTAGCATGTTCTATTAACAAATAGGATTTAGCTAACACCCTGTTTCAATGACTTGGCCTCTTTTAAATTTGTGGTTACAAATCTACTGTACCTGAATGAAAAACAGCATTCCAACTGCTATGGTTGTGCCAAGTGCCAACCCTAAGGCAAACAGAGACGTGGCAAAAGCACAAACCCCAAAGGAAATAATGGGGCGTTGATCTCTTCTAACAGCGCTCATATCAATCTTTACAGAGCTCCACCCAAAAGATATCTGCAAGTTAAAAAACATAAAAAACAAATTAGAAAGAGGCATGCCAGAAATTGGTGTAAAGAGAAAATAACTTATGTATGTGTGTGTGTATATATATATATATATACACATACACGCACACACACACACTGGTACAAGGAATCTAGCATGTTAATCTACATAGTCCCTTTCTGTACTTGTGGTTTGAATCTTTTTTTCATTTCAGTTTACACAGGTCAGATGCAGGTCAAAGTTCATCATTGAGATTCAAACTCATACCAGAAATGCATATTATATTAGTAACGGAAATATGCCTGCTCACCCGGTCGTAAAGCTGCGTGTACATAGTCATAATGAAAATAATAGCCGCATGGATGCAGCCAAGGGGGGCCAAAATCAGAAAGCTGGTGAAGTAAGCATGGTTCTGGTGGCCACAGCAGTTGTTGATCCATGGACAGTGATGGTCCATCTTCATTACACACCTAGACATTCAAGAGAATAGCCATTTTAGAAACCCTATAGTCTTATCCTAATTTGTCAGGAACTCACTCAGGAAATTCACAGGATCGGGTGCGGATACAGATATTAAGAAACTACAGTAATTGAAAACGCTCATCAAGGTGAATGGGGTGGGGAGGCACAACTAGTCCCCATTAAGAGTATATCATTTATATATTTCTAATTGATAATTATGCCTTTTCTATTGGTTTTTAAATTATGCAACTACAGTATCATACTGAGTGTGCACTTTGTAGTAAATATGTTAATAAAAATAAATAAATAATAAAAAGCTAAATAAATGTTGTGCATATAACCTAAGCAAAAGAGAACATACAGTACTTGTAAGACTGATTTAACAGACCCTGATTGGCATTCACCTTGAACTACCTAATGTTAACCTTAAGTAATTCAGAATGTATTCAGAATGAAGTAAAACCAGAAATGTGGTCTATACATAGAAAGCCAATATTACAACAGCGTAACTCCAACTCTAAGATGACCTGCACTGATTGAACGAAATGCCAGCTCATGTATATGTACCTGTTACACTTGCGGCAGTGGTGTGATCGTGGTGCCTTGAATCCCTGGCACACTCTACAGTACTGCAGGCACATGCAGTCCTTTGAGCTTTCCTGTTTAAAAAAAGAGGCAGAACAGCATGGTTAAGACTTTAGGTGTTTTAAGATTAGGCTTGTGAAACTAGTTATGACAGATTTATTTACAAACACCCTCATAATCCTGAGCAGACATGGGTAAATAGTTAAATACCCTGATTTTAAAAGATCATATTCACAGAAATTAAACTTGATAATAACCCTTGTGATTTAGGGCTTGACTTCATGTTGACTGAATTTAAACAGGTTTAAAAATAAACAAACTAAGCCTTTCAAATCCTATGTTTGGCTTTTGAACCACTGCGATAAGGAACATGTAGTTTTTTGTGTCCAGGGAATTTGATCCTTTTAATTATTTAAATATTTTACTCTGCGTTTGATGGATTAACATTAAGAGTGACAAATAAGATTACTAGGGGTGAAAATGTTTTCCTATTTTATATTATCATTTACACACACACTCATCCTGTGGGTGTCCCCAAGTGTGTATTAAACTGTGTGCATGTAGTTACTTTATACACACTTAAAAATGACCCCCACGTTTCCAATCCCATCCACTCTTACCGGTTTCCACCCCAGAGGAATGTACCCAGGACCAACAAACATTGCATTGAAGTAGTTGTAAAGAATAAGAACAGTCCAGTTTATCAACATAATAAAATTAATGCTTCCCCCGGTGGTGTCCAAAGGCCAGTACCAAAGGACAGAGTCTAGAATAGCCATAGTTGAGCATACTGCTATCACCATAAGGGCTATAAGTGGTCCCCAATGGCACAATCTCTTCAGTTCTTGAAGATTTTCAAATCTGATAAGTGAAGATAGTACGTTCATTTTTATTGTTATCGAATAAATAAAAAAAAACTGGGTAAAATCCGTTTTTCTTTTAGGGACCAAGGGACGGTTGCTGTATTTTTCCCCACAAGATTGAAGATGTAGCATGCGAAGTTATGTGACAAGGTTGTCCTTCAGTGCATCCCAATATAAAATGCTTAAGCATCTTTTGGATCGAAATGTCTTCCTCAAAATGCGTACAATCTTGGTTTACTTATGACAGAAGAATATGTCCCATCTAGGAGGAAGACAAAAAAAAAGTTAATGTCTGACAAACAGATCGGTCTGATCATAGCTATTTCTGGTAATCCAATCTAGAAGCCAAATTATGGTAAAACATTAGACACTACTACATCAGATAGATTTGCCTTGTGACCTTGTCAAAACTGTATATAAAATTAGACGACAAGACGACATCTCTAATTCGAACACGTACCCTTTCTGGAGGAGTTGGTGCCCCCCCCCCCACCTCCACTCCGTGCAAGCTGGTTTGGGTAGACTCGTACCGAAAATATTGTAGTATCTAGTTTGTACCGAATCAACCGTAGTAAAATATGACATGTCTACAGTCAATAACAAGCCTAGAGCACAAATTACAAACCCCTGGTTTGTGTACATTTTCAATTCAGCAACAATAAACAAACAAACGAGTTCTAAAGGAACTGACACAACGCTATTGTATTGTCAGTATTGCTTCAGCTGCTCTATAAAAAGCCAGTAACATTTCCAAATGTATTTAAATATGAAAAGCAAGATTGCTCGACATTTAATCACAGACAATATTAAATGAAATGGTTCACAGTCTTTCTCCACAAGAACCAATCAGTTTGCCTGTCTATATGTCAACACTATGTATGACAAAATAATAATAATAATAATAATCGTAAAATTGTGGATATACTTGTCGAGAGAAGAAAGGTTTATATAATTGGATCATTTTATTCGTGCAGTCTTATTTTTACTTGAATTATTATAATGCTTTTTTTGCGCAGTTGTATTCCCGGACCTTAGTCAATCCTTCCTTGTTCTTATCCTGTCTGTTTCGTAATTCTTGAGGAAGAAGCCATTACCAAACTGAAGTCCAACGCTGACCAATGGTTATATAAATCTTTGACGCTGACCAGGAAATGCAACGACTGTACACACTCAAAAATAAATAAATACATAATAATAACTAAAAACTAACCACTTAAAGTAAAATAGAAATACGTTCTGTTAATTTACAAAAAATAAAAAAATAAAACAAAAAACACCGTTCTCCAACACCAATATATCAATGCCGGTAAATAAGTATTACCTTTTTTTTCTGAGAAACACAAACTGTTTCTTTAAATCCGACCCACCTCCTCTCGTTGTGGCTCCCCGACTGACACTTCCTGTAGGTGCCCCAACCAACTAAAACCAAGAATATTTCTCACGCGAGAATATTCTGATATATGTTTTAAAATTAATATAAACCATTTTTAAAAATACATGTTTTCTTTATTATTCACATGTAGTTTGCAAATACATTTTCATTTTGTCAGTGGGTTTGCTACTTTATTCAGAGGGACCCTTAGTAAGAGTTCCAGTTTCACATCGGACGAGAATTGTGGTGTACCTATCAGGAAGTGACGGTGACAAGTACTGTCTCAGAAACAAATTCTGGATTCCTTAAATCTTAAAATCCTAAACTCTTGAGATTTTAAAAAACAAACAAACAAACAAACAAAAAATGTCGTCTGATTTTGAGACATACGAGCAAGATTTCGGGACCCTGACAGCTGAAATAACGAGCAGGATTGGACAGATTCCTAAATTGGCTGGAGGTAAGGGAGCAGGGGGCACTGACTTGTGTTAGTCAACAACAACAACAACAACAATAACAATACAGCTGAACATCTGCGCAACCAAAATTACAATTAGCGCAAAAAAACAAGGTTATAAGCGAAATGTGAGTTGGCAGTGCATGTGTGTACGAAATGATGGTTAAGACAGAACTGGAAATTCTGATCGTGAGTTTAAACATAAAAAAAACAAGCTGTATGTGTCTTTAAAATAACACCGTAAGCGAATGTAGAACGATAATGCTGTAGTACACGCAGGTATGTATTCACTTCCTCCCTTTTGGTTGGTGTTACTGATGATTACAGATCACATAACGCCTTATCCATTTCATGGAGTTATGTTTGAGCTCTTTCTATTCATTTCACGGATTTACTTTTGCTGTACAGCTGCTGAACTAATCGTGTCTGTAACTCGTTTTAGACTGCTGTCTAACTCAGCAGGGTGGTGTAAGACTGCAACCGTTTTAAGAGAACAAGTGAGCCGATACATTTCTGTATCACCAGATACTATACATTAAACCATTCTGAAGATACCTGTGCTGTATGTCCAGTTACACAGCTGAGACAGTGTAGCCCTTCAGTCTTTTAAGAGGCATGTGTTTTATGAACTAAGCCCAGGCATAAGCTAATTGAACTGTCAGGATCATGTTGAAATTGTACAGCAAGTACATACAGTAAGGCAGCCAGGTTGCTGCAAGGTGACTGGACAATGCAATTGACATTTCTATAGGGGCTTTCATCACACGGATCCCAAAGGGATCACACACACACACATAATGAATGAACAAGTAAACTATTAAATTAAAAGCAGTCTAATACAAAATGTAATCAAACACTGTGGTATGTGGTGTGCCATGGAGTATCATTCTGAGAGCTATATATTTTTTTTAAACTGCTATACCAATTTAACAAGACTGAAAACGGTGTTAATTCAAAGCCTTTACAGTCGGGTTTTGAATTTGTCCACAGTCTGCTCTGATGGAAATGACCCAGAAGGTAATGCATTTCTGTTTATTGCACTCATGCTGTTCATATGTGTATAGAATCCAGATTAGTGTTACTCATTTGAAAATGTCTGAGTTTGTGAAACCCACAAAGCATGAACCATTGAGATCTGTAGGCCAATGTGATAAAAATGGACCAACCAGCAAATTGCAGTATTTAGAGGTCAAAAGTGCTGTTGAAACAAAGCTAACTAGAGACCTCACGAAATTCAACGTGGTGTGCTACACATATTCAGTGATAGAGAATCTTGGAAGCTAGACACATTTTGTTCACCAAATAAGTAATCATGTCCTATGGAAAATAAATATTTTTATAGTGTGCACATCAATCAGTATGTTTCCAATTAACTTTGTTTAAACTTACGGGCCAGATTTACAAAGCTTGCTAACTTATGGTAGCCTAAATGTCTGATAATAAAGCTCTGGATCTTTGCAGACTTCCCCATTTTCTCATAACCTATTTGATCTGCTGTTTATTTGGAGGTTTTAACCTCATTGAGTTTATTATCAATCTTTTTTTAAAACAGGTAAGGGGCACTTCCAGCAGTATGCTTGAATCACCCATCCATTTTGTCCAATAGTGGGGGATTAAAAAATGTGGGTTCAAAAAGTGATCAAATCTCCTACCTTGTTGAGCATAAATGCTGTCTAAAGTTAAACCCCACCTTTCCCAAGGCTGGGTGATATTACAGCATAGAGGGGTTGGGGAAACAAAACAGGCTAACCCAACTCAGGCAAGTATGTATGGTAATGCCCCTACACCAGTGGGGTTTACTTTGATTTATGGATTACTGAAGCTATTGTTGTAATACTGTAAATTAAAGTCAAGCTACTGATTTCACTATTGTTTAAAAGCATGTTATGGTTATGCATGCCATTCTGCAGGGTTTGTCAATGTCATTGGCTTTTAGTATAAAGTATAAAGAGTGCAGATTTTGTTCTGAGATTTACACTAATAACAGATTTAGCTGATACTAAACTATGTGTGCCTGTTGAAGCAGGGATACCAATGTAGGTGATTGATAAAGTTCCTTGATGTTTATGGGCTATGGGGGCTATGACTGTTTTATGATTGAAGAGAATGTTCAATTGCTGCAGAATGCAGCAATCAATCTAGAGAGTAACAGTTAATTGTCTTTTTTTTCAGATGAGAAAAAGAACATGGTTGTAAATGTTGAGAAGCAGCTAGAAGAAGCCAGAGAGCTAGTATGTATTTGAACTACTTTGAGATGCATTCACTGTGCAACTGAAACCATAAAAGTTAAAGAGAAATAGTTCGAAGTTTCATGACTGTAAAAACATACAGACCGTGTTTGTAATAACAATTACTGTAAAAGGCATGTTCAGCCCTTCCTGAACTCAGTTTAATTAGGAATGCCACACACATAGATGCTAAGCAATGAACAAAAGCTATTTCATTTAAAAACACATTTATTTTCTTATTTCTCTGAAATGCCTATACAATTCACTGCAATTCAATAAAGTTTCTCCTCTGTTTAAATCCTCCAGCTGGAGCAGATGGACCTTGAGGTGCGGGAGATCCCAGTCCAGAGTCGAGGCATGCACAGCACCAGACTTAAGAGCTACAAACAGGAGCTGGAGAAACTTGAGAAGGATTTTGTGAGTCCCTTGTGTATTTGTGCCTGCTTAATCATAACAACCTTAGGTACCATATTTAATGATGAATTATTTCATGCCAGTATTACTCATGTGCCACCACTAGATGTTACTGTTTAGTTATATATGATATGATATGTATATTCCAGCGTAGTCAACCCATTGCACATTGAAATACAAACAAGCGTCTTGTTATTTCTTCATCTAGGTTAACCTCTCAGCTCCTCTGTTGCACCCGAGCCATATCGGTGTATTTTGTACAATACCTTCAAAATAAATAACAAACAGCCACGTTTCAAACCGAGCATCAGAGTGCATTTTAAAAAACGCCGATTTTGTGAAACTGAGCACCACAAGTTTTTCCACTAGCTAAGGTTAGCTGCCTGTTCAGATTTCTCTTGGGCTGACGTAGCAGAAATGCTTTATTTCTGCAATACACGATCTTTATTTGTTACAATGGTGCAACTAGATCCTGTATAACGTGCACAACAAAATGAGAGCTGTGTAGAAACTGAACACAATGAACATAAGACATTGTCTGCTTTTTAGAACTCTCTAAATGTCAGTGGTCAGCAGACCTGGGCTTAACTGCACTTGTAACTGTGTAATTTGTTATCCATTGCAATTACAATGCCATTATAAATGTAGTTGAACAGTGGCACTGTGTAATTTGTAATCCATTGCAATTACAATGCCATTATAAATGTAGTTGAACAGTGGCACTGTGTAATTGTAGTTGTAATTGTAATTATAACATATAATTGATTAATTACAGTTCAATTACACACACGTTTCCAAGTTCAGTCATTCAGTTTCATGTGGTGTTTTACATTGAGCGATCATTATTCTCATATTTTCAGCCCTTTTAGTGACCTCATTTTTTTTTTTTTGTGATCAAATGTTTATTGGGGACAATACAAAAATATATAATTTTAAATACAATACAATAATTCCCCAGGTTTTACATTCCCCCTCCCCCCCTACCCAAACCACCCTCCACAAAAACCACCCCCCACAAAGGACCTCCCTAACTAATATCAGTGAGATAAAACTGAAGAAAGATTAATCAAAGATCTAATGGAGTCTGCAGCCGATCTCCAGGCCTGCAGTCTGTAATTATAATTGAATTACTGCAGCATAATTGGAACTGAACAAAAATATCTAATTGACCCCAGGTCCGATGGTCAGTCTGTAATCTCTATGAGCCTGCCTGACCTGGATTTCTGGCTAAACAATATTGGGTTTTAAATACAGATATTGGCTTTACCATCATTCCGGACCAGTAGCACACCACATGTAGTAAATGCATAGCTAGGAAAATGATCCACCCCTTTTTAAATGAATTGCATGTAACATGCATGTACCATTGTAAAATTACAGTGTTGGCTGAATGCAGCATGTTTCTGGAGGAGTAGAAATCTGGCATGGGAAGAGTTAAGGGAACTGTCCCTAATTTCAAGCCTTGCATATAAGAGTTTTTTAAATTTTTTTCTGGTTCACAGGCATGTGACAAATGAGCTGATAGGTTCCAGCGTCTCATTTCTGTGTCCTAGACACAATTGTTTTGATAGCTTTATTTTATTTTGACAGTTAAACAGAACCCTTACTTAACTTATCCATGGAGCTCCTGACAAGAAATTGCCAACTTTCCATGCACACTGCAATTTTAAATGAAAACCGCTGACACGGCCTTAAAGCTTAGTGACAGCTCCACTCTGTAGCCACATTCTAGGAATATGCAGATGACATAATATTAATAAATAGTTTGGGCGACATAAATTGCTGACTGTGTAACAAGAGCTTGCAATAAAACTACTGTAAAAAAAAAAACATTAACCCTTTATATCTTATATACTGCCCTCTAAGTGCAGGAATTGGGATGCAGTATGTATTGTATGCAAAGGGTTTAGATACTGCTTATACTGCTGTTTATGGAGTACATTTGTTATTTTAATGCAACACCTGAATATGACTGACAAACCAGGGGGCATTGATAGATAATGGCCCCCCAAATCTACCAGATCTACAGTAAATATCAATCTCTTAAGATTATGTAATAGGTGATTCCATGCCTCTTCTCTGCCATAACTTCGGAACACAAACTACCTCAAGCTTTCTTTATTCCCCATGGGGAGTGCTACAGTATTGATGCTGCCATCAGACAGGGGAAAAACTCAAGGCAGAAAGAAGCCTATATTGGAAAGATACTTTACATTAATTTAGTTGCAGTTTCTATGTTATTTTGGTAATACTACATGTATGTCAATGTATTTTGTTCACATCAAATGTAAGTTTTTCTTACAGTGTAAAAAGGTGAAATAGCCTTTATATATATTTTGCACACTAATGATAGCCTTGCTTGCACCAGTGAATCCAAACAGAAGAGGAACTGTTAGAGAACAATAGGGATTACAAAGTTTCAGTGTTTTGAGACTATAGTATATATGCTTGCACTGCTTCTGTGTGCGATAGGTGGGTAAGGACATAATGTAGTCTTAAACAAATCAATTGGTAAAGGTACTTTGACCAACATCCAAACTGCACCCTGAGTAGCTGAGAATAACCTCTGTTTAATGCCTGGGCCTTTTTATATCCAGACTGCTGTTACCCAGATTTGATATTTGCCAGGGGTTGTATGGGTCACTAGACTGTGTAACCAAAACAAAGGTTCAGCACTCAATGACAGCTGACCCCCAAACTCCATTGATTCAATATAAATCTTCTAAAGTAACATCCTAAGGGTGCCTCGTGATGTTGGGTTCATTTTGATAATGGGATTGAAATCTTTAAGCTGCTAGCCATTGGAGACACTATTTAAAAAAAAAAAAAAAAGTATTGTTCTAGTTGCTTCTCTTGATTGGCCCAGAAATGGCAGTCAGCTGGGGGAGCAGAGTGACATGCCTCTTAGCGATTCCTTTTATCTAGTAGACAAGTATCAACACTGTACACTTCCTAATGGAAGTGTAATTTAATGAAATCTATTGGGTAAACATGCTTCAGATGTTCAAAGGAGGTGACAAAGTTTTTGCTGGCAGCCAGGCCCTGGCTGGGTTCCAGCCCCTTGGTAGCTGCATTGCATACAACATGGAGGACCGCTCTTCCCACACAGAGGGGCAGGGGCAGGGGCATGTTTTATTACATTACTCTGCTGTATTATTATTTGATTTTGTATTGTTTGTACCTTCATTCCGCACCCTGTCCTGTTCCATATAGATTTGTATTGGATGCATTGCTTTAAAGTAAAAAGGCGAGAAGCCCTTTAGCACTGTATACATGACTACTGGTGTTAGCCTTGGCTGTGTTTTTTATTCCCCCACTTGCTCAGTTCACTTAGCCGGGCATCTCCAATTGTAATTGTAAGGTATTATGATCTTGCATAGGTAAGACCATTTGACCTGCACCCAACTGCACATTCTGCAACAGGACCTCCCCTGTGAGGCCCGCTGGGTTGCTTTAGTTCTACTGTGATCTTTTTTTTTTGATTGACTTAATAAATTGCATTATTATTGCAACTTAATGGTAAACAGTAATCTTGAAAAGAAACATTTAATATCCACTAGGATAGTGGATGGCGCAGGCAACATTAATATAGTATATGAATGCTAGAGGATAGTGTGTTCTTCCTACAGTCCTTAAAAGCTCTGAAGCCATTTCTCACCATACATGCATTTATTGTTTTTTGCTGGTAATCACTTACTGTGGAATTGATTGCCCCATGTATCTATTTAGAAGCTTATTGACTGTGCTGTTAGTTAAATTGTCTGGGTTTTTCAGTACAGCAGTGATACTGTAGCCATTTTTTGTTTTTCAAAGTGTGTACCAAGTGCAGCTTTTATTGTAGTAATAAATGAACGCTTCCTAAAATTCTTCAAAATAATACTGGATTTAATATATATATATATATATATATATATATATATATATGTATTTATTAAACCTGGTATCTGCTTTTATGTGTGAGGGGATTCTGAGCAAGCCCAATGGCAACAATGAGTGCTTCAGATCTTGGCATGTTTCTGTTTGTGACCCAATACACCTGGCTGAGCCTTCATAGCGATCTTTTTATCTTTTTAATAACAGCACAGCTTTCTTCAGTAATCACAAGAGTTTTTGAATAGAACCTGTCGACTGGAAGCTATTCAGGCAAAAATATGAGGTGCAGAATTGCTCCAGAAACATATCGTTTGTATATTTTTCATTCCAAATCCTCCTTTATAGCAAAATGCATATAATTCTAGCTGACACGTTATTAAAAGAAAATGTAGACTATACTATTCTTTGTGGTCCAAGGCCACAGCCAACCCCTTATTAATATGAACTGCCACCTCTATTTAACAAATAACATTATAATTGATAGTACCAATATTTAGAGCACAGTTATGTACTACTGTACAACCCTTATTTAGAGGAATGAAGTGTTATCTCAACACTGTACTACGCGAATAATATTTACCGTAATATAACTTATATTTTTATTATCTAGCCCCTGAGAGGCAAGAAATAGGTGAGGTAAGAAGGCATGGAGGCTAAGCTCGTGAAAAAGCCTTATTGGATTGCACTGTTCCCAGCATTTGTTTAACATTTTTAGATTAGTTTATTTGCTTTGGCCAGACTGGGCTGCTCTAAGTGGGCTTCACTTATTCTGTAATAAATAGACGTGAGCACCGTGAAGCCTGTAAAAATGTTACTTTCCAAATTAGCAGCTCACAGTTTGTTTGAAAGGGCTACCTGCCAAAGTATGGCGCTGACTAAATGTTAGCATTGTGTAGTCAATACAGCTGCTTTCTTGTGGCTGCAATCTGACAGTGATTTTATTCTGAAGAGCAGCAGCACCGCTAAACAGTCGAGTCCCACATCTGGTTTACCACAGAAAGCCACAGAACAAAAAGGCCACAAATTGGATTAAAGAGGGAAAAAGACAACAAAGAAAGCCATGTGCTTGGTTTGGTATGGTTTTTTTGGACCAATTTTAAATTTGAACCCTCCTAACCCAAAAGAAAAGTTGTCTTTGTACCTCTTTGGTAGGAAACCCCAGCATTATCCGCCAGAACACAGCTCATTGGCTGAAAGTCAGTTTGAGAAGCATTTCATAGAACCATTCTGTTTTTCCAATTCTGTAAATCTCCCTTTACCTGGCTTGGACCTATGCTTTAAGCTTCTCTGGAGTACCTGCACTTAACAGCTTTCTACATTCCATTCAAGTCAATCCAAAGGATACAGGTGATGGAAACATACAGCAGCATTGCTTCATATTATTCCGTGACAGAGGAGCCCTTAGAGTCGTATTGGAGGGTAGACATCTCAAGAGTTCTGATTCTGGGAATTCTGTCATGCTGGCCCTGATATGGTACGTGGGACTTGACTTAAAGAAATGAATAGATGTTAAGCGTCAGTGCTGTGTTTGCCAGCAGGTGGTGATATTGTTTAAGAAATTTGGCAGTACAACCCCCCCAAATAAGCCACAAAGCAGTTCAAGAGCAGTCCTGTAGAAAAAAGCAGAAGGTTGCTTTGGAAACTTGCTTGACAGCTTCTTTCCTCTTCTTTCCTCCCCTCTCTCTGTTTTGAAGAGAGAAACAAAAGTGATTGGGCTGCAAACAAAAGCAATCCTTTTTAAAACATCCAACCATATATGTGTGTACTGTCTTTGAGCTAATATATACAGTGTGTATATATATATATATATATATATATATATATATATATATATATATATATATACACATATATATATATATACACGTGTGCATAAGACATATGTTCTGATTGTACTGTGTTTGTGTGTGTCTATATAAATACATTCATAATAAAAAACAAATAAAAACCATAATATTTCTTATTTAATACAAACTAAAACCACAAAAACGTGTGCATCCAGTTTTTTTCAGTACAGTTTTCAACATGTGTTTTTTTTTTTTTTTTTTTTTTAAATATAAATACAGGTTCTGTTATAAACACAGATATATGTATACAGATAAAGATTTAAATGCCGGTTATTGATCTTTGAGGCAACCCAAAGTTTAACAAAGTTGTGGTTTATGTAGTAAGTTTAAAAATATGCTGAACATGGCAAACTAGTGTCAGAATGTATGAGAAAGAGGCATTATCCTGACACATATTTAAGTTTTGTTTTCCTTTAAAAATCGTTTAAATATTGACTTCCTGAGCTTTGGTAAATTCATGTATGCTATGTGACTGTTTAAAATACCTATGTGGCATCTAATCCATGCGATTTGGGTTGTTGAATTTAGTACTTCCAAATCAGGTCATGTTTTTATGTGCTAAATATAGGTGTGTCATGTGAAGAAAGCCTATAAACTACATGAAATGCATTGTATGCATGCTATTTAAATGGACAGAATGCATTGTTCCTACTGTATTAGTTAACTACTGTTAAGTTAAAACCTATGCTGAGCAATGCCCAGGTGACTCTCTGATTCTGAGTCTACACAATGCTGGATGCATGTGATCTATACAGTGGTTCTCAAAAGTATTCACCCCCCTTGGACTTTTCCACATTTTATTGTGTTATAACATGGAATCAAAATGGATTTAATTCGGAGTTTTTGCCACTGATCAACACAAAAAAGTCCATAATGTCAAAGTGAAAAATAAAATCTACAAATTGTTCTAAATTAATTACAAATATAAAACAAAAAATAATTGATGAGTGAAAAAAGCTACTCCCAGAAATATAGAGATTCAATTTGGAGTGAAATCACAACACCAACAAACCCGTTAGTCTCTTCCTGATAACAGAAAAGATGTTCTTTTGCATCTCAGTAATATATTCTTCCCTCTACAAGCTCTGTATCCACCTTCAGACTTGTTAAGCGTAAACTGGAAAGTTAAGCGTAAACTGGAAATGACATGTGGCACCAGCAGACAGTGGTAACTGACAAGCAGGACTAGAAAAGGTGACAAAAATCTTGATTTGTCAGGCTGGTTTAAGTATAAAATCATAAACTATTTATGAAATGCATTATGAATTTGGTTGCTTCAAACTGCGGCTCAAACTCTGGCATTTGCAGGTCCAACAATTGCAAGCTTACTCACTGTTAGTGCAAAATTATTTATAGCACAACTTAAAGTGAATAAAAAATGAAAAACATATAAATCAAAATGAATTTGTTTTTCGTTGAAGAAGTTTAACATAATGAGCCATGACAATTAGTTGCTGTATTTCTCACTTGCCACTGTTTTTTTTCTTCTCCTCTTTTGCATTTTAACATGAGCTCTTATTTATTGACTATTGTATGGAAGTTTGTATATTATATGAACCCATTGTTAACTAATAGCTGTGACCTTCTTAGCTATAACTGAAATTGGTAACATATTATATACTCTGTGTGTGTGTATATATGTGAGTGATGTGTATATATATATATATATTACACATGGATGAAGGCTAGATTTGCATCCTGAGCCATTCGGGAAAAAAAAGGCGTAATATGACCCATATTTGACTCCTGTGCACCCCGACCACTTTCAAACAAAATGTCTTGTTTTAATCACTCGACAACACGCACAATTCGTGGTTTTTAGGCACTTTTAACAAATCTGTCTCTGCAAAGATTTGCAATCATCCTCCACCAATGAGAGCACCAAACATGCGAACGAGACAAATAACCTTCAACTCGACAGCGACTCAGAAAAAAAAAAGCATGCCCCATTGAAACACCTTTTCCTTAAAAATATGTTATTTTTTGCAGTTCATTATCTACCCAGCATAATTCACTGTTCCTGAATTATCAAAAAGAAAGCAATATTTAAAATTTGTAATATTGACTTAATTTACGTTATTATTATTCATTAAATTCAGTTGCAATTTGAACCTTAACACCCGTTTATTGTTTTTTTTCTTACAGATACTAATATGCATGTAGTATAAAAAAACAAAATAATAGATGGGCTTCAGTGAGTTACAGGAAAATAATTTATGATGTCACATAAAGCCTAGGTGGAATTATTTTCTTGTAACTCACTGAAGCCCATCTATATATATATATATATATATATATATATATATATATATATATATATATATATATATATATATATATGCAAATACAAATTAGCTGTCTATCACAGGTTCTCATTAAATATAAATGTGGTCACTACGTATATATTTAATTGTCTTTTTATGCAGCTACAATTCCTTTTTTTTTATTATCTATGTTCAATTGACAGTTGGCCACAATAACTAGTGATTGTAAATCAAAAAATCTAATTCTTTTAAACGCCATCTGTGGAAGGTATAAATATTTTCCACTAATGATGTGGTTAAATCCTTTGCATGCTATTGTATTGCAGTGCAAATTAGGTAGATAGATAGACAGAAAGAAAAACTGTGTGTTTTGCAGAAGAAAGGACAGACAAGTTTAAAAACAAAAACAAACAAAAAAAAAAACACACGGCACCATCGTTCATATATGAATGCCTGGTGTGCAGTCTGGGAAGGGTTCAAGTTTGTAAAGCATTTCTTTCAGGGTACAGTTCACTGAACCATATGTTGGTAGCCACAGGCTAATGGGCAACTGGGCCCCTACTCACCAGGTATCTGTATGTAAGCACCCCCCAGAAATCCCTTCTCCATTTCCCTCTAATCTCCCCTTTTCTCATGTACTGACCCAGGAAGTCCCACTTTATTCCCCACTGCCTGTCAGAAGATACTGGTCTGATCTGACTAGGACCTTCTCTGGTTATTCATATGCTTTATCCACTGGCACTTTCTATTGATTTTTTCGCATGCATTTCTGTTTTGTTTCACAGCAGATACTGGTATTGAAACTGCAATGTCTTAATGTCGAGCAAAAGAGCTTTGATTTTTCATTACACCTCATAACTACTTCCATATTCTAATATTGGGTTTAATCTGCTTTTATGCCTTAAGAAAGAACAATTTACAGTGAACTTGCTCTTAATACATTTACAGTGTATGTTTTTCTCTGACTAATAGCTTGGTCTGTTTTGGTGCCATGTTGGAGTAAAGTTAAGTTAACCTCTTCTGCATTCAATTTAAGGGAAGGGTTATTTGTTCAGCCTACAAGTCACTCATACGATAAAACGTAATATTTATTGTTTTTTGTCCATACACTTCATGCATTCACTGTTTATGGATATATCACCAAATAATATCCAGTGGTGATTTACAGCCATTTAGGCTACAGAGCCTTTGGCAGTTGTTCAAAGTTTTTTTGTAAACAAAGCAGCACTGTTTCTTCACAAACCCACTTTCCTCCGATGAAGTAACCTGTCAAACACGTCTTAAGTGTTAAAGACCCACACAGTTATTTTCTATGTAGATGAACAGTATTTCTTTTTTCATCTATGTCCATTGTTAGCAGTATTAAAAGAAGCTTGGACACCCTTTTTAGTGCTGCTATCTCTCTTCTGCATTATGGATTGACTTTTCAACTCGTTAGATGGAGAAGATCAAAAAACACATGTATTGTTACTGCCAAATATTTTATATCAGTATTTCAATGTATGGACTGGCTCTGTGAGGGCATTATATTTTGTTGTTCTGAAGTGTTCAAATTTAATGCACAATAATTATTTAACCCTGGCTGCCAGCACAAAATAATTTGAATAACAAAGATGATGGGCAGTAAAAAGCACTTGCAGTGTTCTGAAGTAGAGACTTTGCCGAAGACTAAGATGGCAGCTGACTGTACAATTGCTTACATTTGTCTTTATTTGATATGCATCAAACAAAAAAAGAGCACTTACTTAATTGAACAACCTCTGCCAATTTGTTTGCTTTTTTGGTGAAATGAAGGAAAAACAAAAATAATCTCGGTGTGATATTCCTCCACACCGTGCAGTGTTTTAGCCCCCTGTCGTGATGAAATGAATTATTAAAGAACCAGTTCTGATACCACCGCCTGCTTAAAGGTCTCTGCTTTCTTTAATGCTGCACATTACCTCTGCCTGGATAGTCTGAAACTGCTGCTATTGAGATTTCAAATCCCGGCCTGTCATCCACATCACCTGGTGCTTTTTTTTCTGAAAACATAATTTTGATAATGTGTGTGTGTTTTTTTTTTTGTTTGTTTGTTTTAAAAGAACAAAATAAAGCAGGTGTGGGGGGTCCAGGGAGTGAACTATTTAGTTAATTTTAAGAACGATTGAATTAACTTAATTGCACAAGTTAGCAATAGTGACACAGAACCCTGTTAAAAGGTGACACTTCATTTATTCACAAAAGGATCAATCACTAAAACATGCACACATTTAAATGTTCATCTAATGACACAGCTGCTTAGCCTTAGTAACAGGTTATGCCTGTCGCTGAATATTTGTTTCATGTATTGCTCTGTTTTTAAACAAACAAGTACACCCTATACACTGTACAATATATCAATGCAGTGTCTGCTTAGAGTTGAATTATTTATGTATGCCACATTTAAAAACATATTTCAAACCATTTATTAGAAACATTTTATCATTGCCTACCTCCAAAATAATAATAATAAAGTGCTTTTTTATCGTGTCTAAATGCAAAACATCTGCTCCTTATCCACTTACTGGTCACAGTAATGTGATGCACATACTTCAAATGATTTTGCAGTAAAGAAGGACAATAATGTAATTACATGCTCATACAATATCACAAAATAAATACCAAGATTGTAACATATCTGGATTTGTTTTGTGGTGATGCTTTTTCTTAATTGTACTTGTGGTTTTACCGTCACACTCCCTTCACAAAGTCCCTTCACAATTTTTTAATAACAGTAAGTAATAGGGGAGTGAAATGAACACTACATTTGGGAAAAAGGAAAAACAAAGGGATCAGACCTGCTGATGGGTCTGATTTAAGGGTTAAACCCAATAAAGCCTGATTTCTAAAGTTAGAAAAAGAAAAGCGTTTTCATCCAAAAATTGTGTTATTCACCTGTTGGGTCCCTTCATTAATGTTGTGTTGCTGTTATAAATTAGCAATGATAATGATTGTAAGAACAAGTAAAGGTATTTCTTTTTTTTAATAAGTGTATAACATTGTAATATAAAAACATTACATTTCCAATGTTTTAATTCTTAAGAGTATGATGGAATAGTACCTGATTTTACCCGATTTCCCAATAAACTGTTTGTGCGGAAACCTTACTGATAAGCCTTTCCCTTTTAGTATCCTGTATTTTGTAGTGCAGTATTTTATGTGTTAAATTAATAAAATCTATCACTACAATTTATTTTTTATTAATCATACAAACAATTCTATATTTAAAGTGTTCTTAAAAAAAAAAAAAAAAAAGACTAAGGTGAATTTGTTTAAATAGCTCACATAACATTTTAGATTAAGTTAAGAAAGACCTTTGTATTTTTTTGTGCTTCAGGGAATGCTTAACCAAAATTAAAACATGTGACAAAAGAAAAGACCTTTCAAAAGCTTTTTCTCTATTGCAATAAGGTACACTCAGTAAGGTATCAGTGTGTTCATTCTTTTTTAAATTTCAAAGACACCCAGCTGATTTCTTCTGCAATTTGATCTCATTGTATGTGGATGTAATCTGGTAAGTCAGATACTTGAAATAAGCATCAGAATTAGAGAATCTGCTTTTTTTTCATTTTATTGCCTTCAAAATATTCCAAAAGATCATAATGGCATTGCATTTTTAACACAGCTACTCCTGGGTGCTTTGAAATGTGTGATCATTGTCTTTCAATGCACATCATACAACTGAGTTAACCTTTTGTATATATATATATATATAATCAGCATTAAAATAATTGACATAACACAAGGCCATCATGAAAGGCTATGACTTGATACAGTAAATATACAGGCTTTTCCTTCAAAATAAGCTACTGACATATTAAACTAAATGGTATTTGGTTTAAGGTACTGTATAACAGAGACAGATCTCAATCTCTACATTGTTTAACACTGTATTGTTGCCTCTGGTGTCACACTCAGTGTGATTTTATGGATAGAGTGGCCATATTGCTCTACTTTCTAGGACATCTCAGAATGTTTATTTAAACTCACATTGTAATGCGTTTTGGTACTTGTAATTCTGCTTTTTGTCCTGAAAATAGACAGGTATATGAATGCATTGAGATGTGACTTTAGAATTCAGAACTGTCCCAAATTGAGCCAGGAACCATATGGTCGCCTTCTCAATTGTCCCTGCCTGTTAAAACCTCTAAATACAATAAATGCACAGTGGAAAGAAGTCTGTGATACAACAGGGCTACAGGTGTTGGAGCGGCAGGATTAAGATCTGTAAATGGACCTTGTCCATTATTTTAATAATTAACATGCAGTTGCATGAATAGGTAATAGCCTTACCAGAACCATTTCACTTAAGGGTACATTTATCAAGCTGTAATCATATGAGAAATGCTGCAGACTTCTATTGAAGCAGTTGTTCTTTTTTCCAGTCGCTTTTCTTTTTTACTTTCAGAAGAATAAAGACCAGTATTTCCCATTGTTTTTTTGATTGTTTGTTAAGCACTTAAGACTTGGTTTGCCGGAACAGATCTTCAGCAGTAACAAACTGGCAATTTAAGAATACTTAAAAAGCTGCTTTTTATACCCTAAACTCAAATCAAACCTTCTCTGATTCTTCAAGCTACAATTACCTGCAAGCCAACATTTCCCAAAGTTACTAGGCTGCTCTTTAAGATGAAACAAGTAAAAAATGGAGTATGTGGGTGTTTGCCCAAGAAAAAAAGATGGGAAAAGCATGGGAAATATTTTGATCTTTGTTTAACCAGAAAATGACACGGACAAAAAATATATAGATAGTATCATTGCCGTACATAACATCTCTGTTTCATTAAATTGCCTACCCACAAAAACGGCAATTATAACCTTTTTGCTTTGTTATAAAATGCTACTCAAATAAGCTGTAATTATATGTGACAATACGTTTTTTTTTTTTTTATGGCATCGGTTTGTTGCAGTTCTCTGGCTTACAGGAAAATCCAATTGGAGTCAGAAGTATTATTATGATGATAAAAATAATACCCAGGGCTTTGCTTTAATTTTACTGTTATACCATCTAGTGTGCTTACTGCTATTTAAGCTGTTTAGACAAGATTGAATGCACACTTTGTGTATGATAAAAAAATATATATATATATATATATATATATATATATATATATATATATATATATATATATATATATATATATATATATACAAAGGCACGTTTATTAACAGTTTTTATTTATTTATTTATTTAGAAATATTGCTATATAAATCAGTTACTAGTAAGCACACTTGTCCTGTATAATTGTAGTGTAAAGAGCAGTAATATTCACACACTCTTTGCTAATCAAATATGTCTAGTTGTTTGGTGAATATAGAGCGTTATTTCTCTATAGCATTTCAACACAAAGCTACTCTGGTTATTTGCAAAGCATTGTAGTCTGTAGATATGATTTGGGTAAGTTTAATGAGCTAATCTTCTGTCACAAGCGAGACACATGTTTTAATGCAATCAAGTCATCTTTTGTATTTACTGGCTGTCGTTGCTTCATGTTCTGAGTAAGCCCAACACAGTTTTTGAGTACAATATGTTGTTTTAACATTTAATGAGCTATATGCCTCACCTTTAAACTCGGCATCACAGCCTGTTGTTTGGAGAGCGCAGTGCCCTGTTTACTTAAAAACATTTGTAAAAGCAGCTCCAAATCCGATGCAATGTCAATCAAATCCTGTAGATGAATTATTCTCTGTATACTCCTAAGCACACATTATCACAGATGTAGAACAATAGCAAGTTGACAGAAGTGACACGTGTGGGACACGTTTTATACATACATATACATATTTTTAAGCTTGATATTTATTTCTTTTTTTCCCATTTGGTTTTTATTGTGCGAATGTAACAGCTCTGTTTTTCATGGGTTCCATTAGGGGGCTCCCGTGCTTAAGGATGCCCAGTTATTTCAAGCTCTACTTAGACTTTGTGCTCTTCTTTTTCAGAAAAGGTCACGCATCGCCTACAGTGACGAGGTTCGGGACGAGCTCCTAGGGGATGATGGGAATTCCTCGGAGAGTCAGGTAGGACGCTAATCGTGTAGCCCTTGTGGGTGGCTGGAGGGTGAGGAAGGTCACGGGCACACAGGGCTTCTCAAGCTGCTCGCTAACCGTGTTTGCAACAAGTCATGTGGAAGATATGCTGCTTAATGCAAAGCTGATGTGTGAATTAGGTTCCCAATGCCAGGGAGAAGACACTTTGCCTTCCCATACCTACTCTCTGTCTGTGTTCTTCATTTCAGATTGCTCATTTTGTTGATGCAGCAATCCCTTTCTGTAATGCGTTTCGGTCTTGTGGACCAGATCTAATCATCTATCAAGCCAAATGACAGTAGACCAGCAGAGCAGAAACTACAGAGTGGTTAAGTGTACACATAGTATCACTGAAGAAAAAAGATGCCATCTATATAGGACATGGCAGTGATTTATATAATATATTTGGAAGAACAACAATTATAGTTTAAACTTTACAACCCTTCTCAATTGTATTCTTAAATCAAAAGGTTTTAAGTTACAATGTTTCTTGTAAAGTCTTTTACCATGATAAAAATAATCTATAAATAAACCACTGATAATTCAAACGGAGGCATTCAAAGAAATATTGCATTGCTATAGCTGTGTTTCTGTGTTTGGAATTGAATACAGTAAGTGCATGTGCATTGCTGTTGCAATTTTATTTCTGAAACAATTCTATTAGATATTCTATTTAAACAAACAAAAAAAGATGTTTAATGTTTAAATGTCTGCTTTTGATAACTAAGCACTAACTCTTTTTGACTGCTTCTCTTATTTTGATAGCTTTGCATGTAAATGGTTAATACACATCATAGAAATATTAAGACTAGATCAACATTTTCTATAGCCGAGCTGTCACAAATAGTGGGGTTTTTTTTCTGATATCCTACTTGTTACCATTTAAATAATAACCTTTTAACCGCACGTCTTACAAACATGTATCATCAGCTGAAATATGTAATTGATATGCATATTACCCATCAAATTAGGGAGAAAAGGGATTATGATGACATTTAATGAGCTAGAATTTGGGTGGTTGGTTGGCTCCTGGAACTGTCATAAATACAAAAATAAATAAATAAAGGAAATCATTGTGTTAATCAGAAATATAATCATGGTCTGATAATTTACTGTTAAACATAACATTAAAGGTTGGTTTAAAAACACACAAAAACAGTTTAATGTGGCTAAATTATAGATAGCAGTCATTTAAATATTTTTTTTCTTGTATAATTGTCAAAATAAACACAAGAACCAAGAGACTCGCCTTTTAATATCCAAACCTTTTTTTTTCACGTGTACTCTGAAGAATGGTATTTTTAAATAAATGTTGATTCTTTCTTTGACAACCGTTACTGGCCATTAGGTGTTTCCTGGGGGGTGGGGGGAACATTTGCTACACAGATAGTGATCATTTCAAACCTAAATCTCTTCATATGAAAACTGCACATTCTAACCTTTTTTTTAAAATCCAAAATGTAAACTTAAAAAAAAAAAAAATACAGTATAAAATGATCTTTGGCCACCGTGTGGTTAAACCATTTTCCACTGGCAGACAAATAAAATCAGCAGCCCACTCGTTTTTGCAGATGCCGTATTTACCTCATTTCCATTTTAAAAACTTCTGGTGAGAACGCCAGACTGGCTCTTGCTGTGTATGGAGTGTACGAAACTTCACTTTTGTGATGGAAGGGAGGTTAGGGGCAAGCTGGTCAATTTAATTCCTGAAGATCTAAAAGAGGTCAGGATTATTTCATATAGTCTCAGCAGAGCAGATCATTACCAGACACAAATCTGTTCGTTACATGCCAAGGATTTATAACAAAATAAATAGAGAGCCTTCATAAGTTCTGAAAACGGCATGTCTGCCCAGCGATAATGTGTAAAGGTTGTTTTAATAGAGTTCTACATTTATTCGTTATCTGTATGCGGACAGAGACAGAATTGGCGTTATCGCTTTTTTTTAATAATTCGGTAGTTTATCGTATCACGTGTTCCCGCCTCACACACACACACACACACACACACACGCACACGAACACGAACACGAACACACTGAGGCATGGTTTCGATTTCAGTCGCAGCAGAAGGCTTGGCCACAAGAGATTGTACTGGTTTGAACCAGCATGGAGCAGATTTAACAGGCTACAAAGGAAGCAGATTAGCACTTGTATCAAATTCTGTATTGAATGAAAAAAAAAATGGCTTTGTTTGAAAATCCGCTGATTATCATAACAGAAAATTGCAACGGTGCAAATTTGAATACAGCCTGGAAAAAAGGGGAAAACACAATTTGTAATTATAACATTTTATAATGTATTGCATTCAAGTTAATATCAATTCCAATAATACCTGGATATTGTTAATATTTATTAATACGCGACCTAGCATAACAAAACAAAATAAAGAAAAAAAATCAGCAATAAAAAAAACACAGCTCTAGAGCTTCTGCAAATCTTTCATGGAGACTTAAAATCATCCAAGCAGCACAAACAAGAGAGAACAAGTTTTGTTTGGACCCCATTGAAAACAGCAGCGGCACTGCAAGTGGTCATTGGTTGTGGCGGGCTGGTGGGACACTAAATAGCATGGTCTGTGGTGTAGTTTTAAACTTTGGCCCTTTTAAGTAATGCAGTTATTGTAAAGGGTGATGACCTTAAAAAAAAAAAAAAAAAAAAAAAATCCCTCCAAGCAGTGTTTTTTTTTTTTAACCGAAGAAAGACGTTATTTGTATTCTGTTCTTTGCTAAGATTTTCTTAACTACTGGATTAGCCGTGAGCTTTCTAGCCTGGAGCTTGCCACTTACTGTTTCCGACCGTATTTGCAACTAAACATAATAATGGAATGTTAATATTACATTTTAGTAACACAGCACCAGCACTGTATCAAATATATATTTTTAAACAATATAAAATAAGACTTAACTGGATTATGTTTTATAGAAAGCCTAAATTAGACAATTGGGTAACCTATTGCACTATTTTAAATTCATTCTGATTTTTATAAGAATTTGACATTAATTGTATTAGTTTGATTTATTTATTTGTGTTTACAAATAATATTGATATTTTGACCATCACCAATCTGTCAATAAAGATTAAATTTGAGATGTACACAATCAGCTGTGTACAGCGTCTTGCACAGTGTTAAATAAGACCCTTGGTATAATATTAACAGCTAAGAGACAAACTCCAGGAATTGTGAGGTTTTCATAAGAAAAAAAATCAAATAAACAGGTATTTTCTGTTGAGCTTCCTTACTGATTTTTATTTAAGTATGAAATGAACAAATACATGACAAAAGTAGACAGTAATAGCAAATGGCATCAAATGTTTCTTTTCAATCATTAAGATTCTTGGGTTTTTTCTGGTGGTTGAATACATAAATCAATATACATTTTGTAGATTTGGAATATGTTTTATGTGGTTTATTAATATAATTATCAATATGGTTTATCAGCTCCTTTATTATAGTGCTTTCAAAGTACTGTTCTTGCATGGTTATTCTCAAATTAAGGACCACTCTGCACAAAATCTGAAGTGCAGCAATAATTGGACATCAATTCATGAGCCTTTGTCTGGATTGAGTTCATAATTTATGATCAAGTCCTGCCTCTTTCTGATACATTAGCAAATTATAAAAATAGAAAATTCAAAATGACCAAACAGTACAAAGTAAGATGAGAAGAGGAGCTAATAATGGCCCTGAGCCTCCCCTTAGATCTGGTAACCTTTAATCTTTCAGAAAATGTAGATATAAAAAATACCTGCAACTGCTGACAAATTAAGAAACATGTTCTTCTCTCCTGCAGAATATACTTGTCTTGAAATAAATTAAAAGGGTAGTTTGCATTTTTTTGTTTGCCAATAAAGCACATTGCTTAAAAGACTCATAGATGTAGCATTATTAAACACGCATGTGTTGACATGATCACACATTTAATGCAGCCTGGTATAATGTTTTCTTATAATGTACAAGCAGTGAAACATGAACAATAAAACCAAGTTTGTGTCATTAAATAAAGCACATTGTTTAATCGATCTCATGAATTAACATTTTGGAATTCTAAATGATTGACACAAACGTAGTGATACATAGCTGGCTAAACAATATAGGTATTTTGTAATGCAAAAACAGGGATAGTTTTAATGTTGTTTTTAAATTATTAAATGGCTTAATTGCATATTAGCAGAATTAAGAAGTACTGTACTTTGTTTATTGGCATACCTTTTTTTTTTTTTTTTTCAAACTAACAATGCCAGAAATAACCTGTAGTCTTTGGGAACAGCATTGCATAACAATCTATTGAGGTTAGCCAACTTCTCTTCACTTTATGTGCAGTATTGTATGAACAATGCTCTCACTGAAATATGAATACACTTATTGTGTATCCTGGATAAATGAATATATAAATACATAGATGAGTGGTCAATGAAATGCACTTGACTGTATAAACAAGCATGATGTACACATTACACAAATACATCAATAGTGATTGACTTCGACCCCATACCCATTCTGTACCAGTTCAGTATTTTAAAAGTGAACAGGATGATTCTTGTTTTCTCCTTTGCCATATTGAGTGCTGTGATGTGACTCTGATTTATTTTCCTTGATGATGGTACTTTAGATGTAGTAAAAAAAAAAAAAGAGAGAATTCCATTCCACTTTCTTTGTTTAAAGTGACAGCGCGAGAAGTGATCTTTGTTTTTTCAGAAACTCTGCATGAATCTGTGTTTAGCTTCGTTTAATGTGTTTGTCTGTGATTTCTAAATGCTAAACATGCAAACAGATGCATCGTCAAGGTTAATTCTGTGCCCTGCCTCATGACTGATCTCTTTCCTGCCATTTCTTTCCTTTTTATCTTCCTCTGTGCGTTCTTGTTGCAGTTGATAAAGTTACGTGACGAGGTAAGTACTTCCTTGCTAGCTATTTTAGTCTGCCATTCCTTCAGAACTTCCATTTTAATTTTCTTTTAGTTGGAACCATCCCCAGACTCCTTGCTCCGAGTATTTTAACATAAATAAAAAGAAAGCTTTTCTTAAATGGTATAATCTACACTTTCACCATAGAATCCTCAAACAGGACGATATACAATATCAAATTATTTGAGATTTTGATTATATATATATATATATATATATATATATATATATATATATATATATATATATATATATATATATATACACTACATTGCATCTTCTTGGTCATTCTTGGGAGCTTAAATAAAAATAATATGCTTTGAATTTATATTATTATCAACAAAAATAATTAAGTTCCACTGGTTTAAAACCCCTTATAAATTGTCTGATTTTCTCTCAGGTATTTCCTGAAAGTAGCAAAGTCTACACAATATTAGTTTTTAAAGTGACACGCTGTACAGATTTAAACATACGTTCACACACAGACAAATATATATATTTTTAGCGATCTCGGTTCCCGCAGGCAGGCACATCACACAGGGCGAGGCAAATCCACACACAGGCGGAGGGTGGGCGCGAACCCGGGACCTCTCGCACTAAAGCAAAGCGCCGATTCCGCTGTACAAAAGAGCCGGCTCCCTTGCAATGAGCGTATATCGGGCTTATGTCTTTGTATGTGATTACGTCACCTACCAGCCCTGTTGTTGCCTTACCCCGTGCACGCTACACTCTCCCCTGCCAGCCTCAAGTCCGCCCCGGACTTGCTAACCAGGCTACAGTCCGACGAGTGTGTGCCGGGTACCTACGGCCCACTTCTGACACCAATGTAGCTTTTTGAGCTATATATATATATATATATATATATATATATATATATATATATATATATATATATATATATATACTTTTCACAGTAATACGAGATGAATTGCATTTCTGTAATTAAAATGCATTAGTCGTAGTATTGTAGTGTTTTTGTTTTTTCAAGAATAAAATTGTCTACTTTCAACATACCATACCAATACCATACCAATTTCATTTATATAGCATCTTTCATGTGCAAGCAGCCCAGGGTACTTTACAAAATAAATAAACAGCAAGCCAAAAGCACTCCTTATTAAAATAACATATTAATATGATTATTAATGATTCATTATTGATAAATTATAACCTGTCTGGTTAACACATATTCTGAATATACCTATCTTGTGAAAAAAATGTATATATTTATTTATACAAACAAATGTCCTTATATTTTTTACAGAGAGTTTTTGAAACCCTACCTATGTCTACTGATCTGCTTTATTTTATTTGGGAGGTGTGGGGAAGGTTGTTTAATGGAATGTATACAAGAGAAGAGGGGTGGCTGGCTCATGGTGTGTATCACACTAGTCGTTGCTAGAGCAGGGCCATAGGTTATCTGCAGTGTCGCACAGCAGAGACATGTTTTACTTCACCATTCAGTCATACAAATAGTTACATTGCAGAAGCCAGTTATATCAGAATATCTAGTGTTGGTAAAACAAAATGTCTCAAAACTGCACTACTTTTATCTCCTGAACTCCTGATAATACATGATGTAGTATCCCTGTTATACAGTGGATCATCGAACTCACAATTAAGGGTCTCTGCAGATAGAGGAATATTTTTATAAATCACTGAATCACTCCTTTTATATTGTTTTTCAACACCAGTAAGATAAACAATGTTACGTGATAATAGTAGAACTCTCTTGGGGTTTATTTTCATATAGAAAAAGTCACCATGTATGCTTTAGTTGATAGTAAATATTTTTGTATGATAGTGACAAAAAACAAAATCCTAAAAAAATATTATTATTATTATTATTATTATTATTATTATTATTATTATTATTATTATTATTATTATTCCAGCAGAATTGTCGTAATATTGATCATTTTTGGACCCTTTAGTTTAGCAAAACAGTAAGCTGAATGTACTGCTGTAAGTTAATACAGTACTGGGTGCAAAGATTTCAAAATCAGATGTTTTGCAACATTATCACTGGTCCCACTTTTTTGTTGAAGGTTATCCTTCTTTGCTTGTTTTTTATACAGGTATTTGCATTTAAGATGTATAGCTAATACAACACTGTCCTATAGATGCAGGATATTCACAGTGTTTCTTCCTGGACTATATCCCGTCCTGTGCTATAGGGCGGCGAGTCTAATTGCAGCTTGATAACTGGTGGGACTGAGTGTCAGCACAGCAAGTGGTTTGATAACAGGACGCGGCAGCACTCTTGCTGCTACAGCGTTGTCTTTGAAAAATCAGCATATTCCAAATCGAAGTTTCAAATTTACACAAGCACCTAAAAGAAAGGGTCTTTGTTTAGAAACCTTAGTTAGAACTCCTTTACTGCATGCCAGTTGCATTGATTTTAATTAATATTGTTTGTCAGTTTCTTGAAATTGATTGTACAGGATTACTTAATTATGTTGTTTAGATTCAAAACAGCACTTCCTCTGCAGGTATTTCCATCAAAGCTTGTGAGCTTCTCTACGCTTAGATCTCTTTTGAAAAACTATATATGTATTTTTTCGACTGAAAAACATGTTTAAATATTTAGCACCAGCATCCTCAGCTGTTTGACACTTGTAATTCCTCATCTTACAAGTTCCAAACAAGCCCTGAGAAGATCACATAGTTGGGATGAATCATAACTGTCATTATTCAGTTTGACACTCCCGCTCATTGAAAACTGTTATATTAACCACTGTTTGATATCTATCTATCTATCTATCTATCTATCTATCTATCTATCTATCTATCTATCTCTCTCTCTCTCTCTCTCTCTCTGTGTGTGTGTGTGTGTGTGTGTGTGTGTGTGTGTGTGTATATATATATATATATATATATATATATATATATATATACATACAGTACTTTGCAAAAGTTTTAGGCAGGTGTGAAAAAATGCTGTAAGTAAGAATGCTTTCAAAAATAGACATGTTAAAAGATTATATTTATCAATTAACTAAATGCAAAGTGCGTGAACAGAAGAAAAATCTAAAACAAATCCATATTTGGTGTGACCACCCGTTGCCTTCAAAAGAGCATCATGCATCAATTCTTCTAGGTACACTTGCACACAGTTTTTGAAGGAACTCGGCAGGTAGGTTGGCCCAAACATCTTGGAGAACTAACCACAGTTCTTCTGTGGATTTAGGCAGCCTCAGTTGCTTCTCTCTCTTCATGTTATCCCAGACAGACTCGATGATGTTGAGATCAGGGCTCTGTGGGGGCCATACCATCACTTCCAGGACTCCTTGTTCTTCTTTACGCTGAAGATAGTTCTTAATGACTTTCGCTGTATGTTTGGGGTCGTTGTCATGCTGCAGAATAAATTTGGGGCCAATCAGATGCCTCCCTGATGGTATTGCATGATGGATAAGTATCTGCCTGTACTTCTCAGCATTGAGGAGACCATTAATTCTGACCATTCCCCAACTCCATTTGCAGAAATGCAGCCCCAAACTTGCAAGGAACCTCCACCATGCTTCACTGTTGCCTGCAGACACTCATTCGTGTACGCTCTCCAGCCCTTTGGCGAACAAACTGCCTTCTGCTACAGCCAAATATTTCAAATTTTGACTCATCAGTCCAGAGCACCTGCTGCCATTTTTCTGCACCCCAGTTCCTGTGTTTTCGTGCATAGTTGAGTCGCTTGGCCTTGTTTCCACGCCTGAGGTATGGCTTTTTGGCGCAAGTCTTCCATGAAAGCCACTTCTGACCAGACTTCTCCGGACAGTAGATGGGTGTACCAGGGTCCCACTGTTTTCTGCCAGTTCTGAGCTGATGGCACTGCTGGACATCTTCCGATTACGAAGGGAAGTAAGCATGATGTGTCTTTCATCTGCTGCAGTAAGTTTCCTTGGCCGACCACTGCGTCTCACGGTCCTCAACGTTGCCCGTTTCTTTGTGCTTCTTCAAAAGAGCTTGGACAGCACATCTGGAAACCCCTGTCTGCCTTGAAATTTCTGCCTGGGAGAGACCTTGCTGATGCAGTATAACTACCTTGTGTCTTGTTGCTGTGCTCAGTCTTGCCATGGTGTATGACTTTTGACAATAAACTGTCTTCAGCAACCTCACCTTGTTAGCTGAGTTTGGCTGTTCCTCTCCCAGTTTTATTCCTCCTACACAGCTGTTTCTGTTTCAGTTAATGATTGTGTTTCACCTACATATTGAATTGATGATCATTAGCACCTGTTTGGTATAATTGTTTAATCATACACCTGACTATATGCCTACAAAATCCCTGACTTTGTGCAAGTGTACCTAGAAGAATTGATGCTGTTTTGAAGGCAAAGGGTTGTCACACCAAATATGGATTTGATTTAGATTTTTCTTCTGTTCCCTCACTTTGCATTTAGTTAATTGATAAATATAATCTATTAACATGTCTATTTTTGAAAGCATTCTTACTTTACAGCATTTTTTCACACCTGCCTAAAACTTTTGCACAGTACTGTATATATATAGTTGGCTGCACTCTTAATACCTACTCCTGGACTAAAAAAAAAAAAAAAGTTTTCAAAACAGTCTCACCGATATCTGAAAGGCAGACGTTAAAAGGATAATTTTCTGTTAGACTTCATTGGCAAGTCCATATTAATCTTGCCTCCTTTACAGTGAAGCCTAGCGTGGATCATTTAGAAAGTTTCTTGCTCTTTGTAAAAGTCCTGTTTCATTTTGTCGAAAGGTCCATATAAAGAAAGTTTCCTGATCAGAACAGCAGTCTTGGTCCAGGTAGTGGTGATTGTGAAGGAGATGGTTGCCTGGTTTGTATTTATCATTTAGGACAGGTGAATTTTAAAAACTTATCCCTCGGGCTATGTGATCCTATGAAATCAATCCTGTGCCTGAAGTGATTTTCAAGGCAAAACTTAAAGCCTTTTTAAAAAAGATATATATATTTTTGCTTTTCTGCTTTAGTTTGCAAAAACACCTCTTATATAAACCAAGAGGCAGCTGCTATATATTTAGTAACATTATGCTTTTTTATTTTTTATCCCTGTTAATTTACTTCAGGCTAATTCGGCCCATCCTGCATCTATATCATTATTCATTATTATAGACTCCATATTGCTTCCTTGACCTTTACATCAGGTTCTGTCGATACCCATCTGAGCGCATTGTTCTAATGATTCCCCAAAAAAAGAAAGAGAAAGGCAGAAATTCAAGGAAAGCTTTGAAGTGGCTTTCGCTGCTGCAGTCGGCTGGCCGCCTCTCCGAGATGTGTCACCTTTGCCGAGAGGGAATAGGGAAATCACGTTTCGAATGGTAATGATAACATACTAATCACTTGAATTCTTTGAAGATGGGAGCGAGATACTCTGTCAGTATCCCTGGCTGCCAGTGCTCCAAGGCACACAGGCATCATGGTCTAGGTGTATTAGCTTAAGCGTGCATGTCAATACAGCCTGCATCTTCCCAGATCCATAGGGGCTCATTAGAGAGAGCCAGCTCGTTTTCTCTATGTGTTTGCACCCCCCTTTTTTAAACTATTAAAAAGTCTTTCTGCAATTTTAAATGACATCTGTCAACGGTGAAAAAAAAAGTTCAGAGAAGGTTTTTTCCTTTCTGATTGCCAAACTTTGAAACTGGTTTTGAAAAGTGAAGAGTCGTCTTGTTGTTGTTTTTTTTTTTTTTTTTTTTTCTTGGAGTGATTAGTTTGTACATCTTTTGACAGCTTAACTCGAACTAGGGATATGGTTATTTTACTTTAACGTGAAAGAAAATGGGAATAAATCACAACAAGAAAAGTTACTATTAAAAAAACAAAACAAAAAAAGAGGAGCTTAGGATAGCTGTCCAATGAATCAGTTTGTTAAAAAAAAAATTGATACACTAGAAATTAATACACAAAAAATACAGAATAAACTAAGAAGTAAAATAGCATATTTTGTGAACTTAGCAATTACTACAGTATGAGTGAAAAAATGATGTTTTTTTTCAATCTCAATACCTGCTTTCTCACGTATACAGAGTACTCTCCACACTTTCAAATGAATCTTAAATGGCAGCAACACTCCTGTTATATACCATGCTCTTCTCATGCTGGCTTTGTCCCTGGCAATTGGATCAGATATTTGAGTAGCACTTTTTGGGCCACAGTTCCCTTCTGGGTTTAGACTTTTTCTTTTAAGCAAAACAATGAACAGTGTCTCTTAGTAACCTTTGTTATACTATAAAGACATTAAACATAACATTTTCCCTGTTGTCAAAAAAGATTTCTGAACTAAATAATCCATTTTATATGGTACGCCAAAAAATAAATAAATAAATAAATATATATATATATATAGATATAGATATAGATATAGCCTTGGCTGCTTACACTTGACACCTTGGCTACTTATTAGACTTTCAAATGAATGTCTAAATATGTTGCTGTACATGTGAATTGATTGAGAACATTTTAGAATATCTTCATGCTAAATATCATTTGCTTACATTAATGTATTTTATTGTAAGTCTTTTCAAATATATATATTTATTGTCTGCATCATAAGCACCATTTTTAATACAAATTGTTTTTAAATAAATACATTGTACACAGTATTCACTGTGAATCTTTAAAAACTGCATATCCATTTACAAATGTGTCATCATTTAACTGTTAATATAGTATCGATTTTGGAAATGTAATTTACCACAGTTTACTACATAATTGATAGACAGTAGCCCAAACGACCTCAATACTGCCTGTATTCAATTCCTTAACATATTCTACTTTGGAAAAGTGTGATCCTACCCCATTGTTTTATATTATATTCTAGATTACATACTGTAACACCACAATTAAAAAGATTCCCTACATTTAGCTGGCACGTGTTTGACAAAATAGTTTGAGCAAAAACCAAGCTAAAACAACTGTATACATGATGTTTGCATTAAACACAAAACAGGTTTATTAGGCATGCATTTGTATCCCAGTGAATCAGCAAACTAGTGTTAGATAATGAACCAGGAGTTGTGATCACATTGGCATACAAAGTGCAGAGACAGATTCCAGTGTAATAGAAATAGGTTGCTGGTGCATTCATGCATGAATCAACCTTTAAAAAGAACTGTTACATAAAACACAAAGGTCCTGAATGTGCACGTCCAAGAAAACTGTTATGGAATATGAATAATAGTAAATAAGCAATGTATTATTGTTACTGGTACAGAATGACTAAGAAAAAAAAATAACCAACATAAAATTGCTATACAAAACGTTTTTTTTGTATGGTAATCAGACAACGAACACTCCTAAGATTGTATGACACATTTTAGGGTCAATTATTTAGATGGAACTGTTTTAATATAGATCTGCATTAATGAATGCTTTTCATCTGTTGCAATCTTTGTTTTCTGTTTCAGAGAGCACATCTGTTGGATAACGCTGAAAAGCTAGAAAGGTCATCCCGAAGACTAGAAGCTGGCTACCAGATAGCTGTGGAAACTGGTAAGCATTCCGAGTGCCAGCAAATTGTCTTGCTTATGCACAGCAGTGTTGACGACAGATGACATTTCAGGGGTACATCAAAGGAGCAGCACAGACAGTCGCTCGAGATGTGGTTTTACATATAGCACACACACACACACACACACACACACACACACACACACACACACACACACACACACACACACACACACACACAAATGCACGCTTGTTTGTTTTTTTCTTCTTAAAAGACAAGAATCTATTGAAAAACAAGCTTTATCCATATGCTTGGTTGACATTCCAATAGCAGTAACTTGCATGTTTTTTTAACCAGCATTAAAGCTTCCTCTGTGTTAAAACCAATGCAACATTTTAGGCAAAAAATGAATATGTTCACCTTCTAAACAGTTTAAAAAGAAGAATGTAATGATTAAAAAATGATATCTATTAATATACTGTCACCACATTGTCGATGCTCAGTGTGTTCCTTGGAGAGATGTATGAAAGAATATTCTTGTGACAACTTTTCCTTGCTTGTACTTTAGTTAGAATAAGCTTGTCAGTCTATCTTTCTTTTTTTTTTAGTCAGCAGACTTAATCATTTAAGTACAAGGAGGACTCTAGAGATGGTTTCCACCATAGAAACAGACCTTAAAATGGCTGCTGATGACAAGCGTGTTAAAGATTTATATACATGTGTTGTGAAAGAACTGATATTTTGCCTTTATAACTGATAAACGTGTACTTTTCATGAACACTGGACATCTGTCTTGTTAAAGCTGTGGCAGCTGAGGCTCCTCTCATTCAGTTGAACTTCCCATATCCAGTATGTTTACTGAACCTAAACATCAGTAGAGGTAAAGGTGAGAAGTCTTCTCTTCCATGTTGGGTTGCAGGTAGTACCCCAGTGCACTCTGTGGTGGACAAAATTTACCTAATAGATTCACACCAAGATGGAGGAGAAGGCTGGTCAATTATGTTGTACGCCCAGACTTTTCAAATTGAAAAAAAAAAATCCAAAAATTCAATTGCACAATAACAAAGGGTGCAATGAAAATGGTATCAAAGCTTTTATTTTATGAAGATCATTTATCCATAGTGGCTAAACTGAACATCTCAGCTTCTGTGCTTTCCAGCCAGTTTGAACCTAGAATCCCTCTCGGTCCACAGCTGTACAGCCTGTGTTTTGATACATAAACAACATAAACACACCTGAACATAAGCAGCCAGGCTGCTAAGAGAGAAGAGTGAACACAAACATTAGACCTTTTGTTTGAAACCGTGGCAGGAAAGAAACAAGTTCCCATGCTGGAATTGAAAGCTTTGCTTGTTGGAGGCCTTCCTGTGGGCTGGTGTCAAGCAATGCTCAGAAACTCTTGACAGAAATACGAACGTTGGGGGTTATTCCAGAGTACGGTATCTTTGCATTGTCACATCTTTGGTGCCCAAGCTACACCCACACCAAACAGATACAGTGAGTTGGGGGGTTTACTCAATGCTGGCATCTGCAGGCATCTAAGGCCTTAATACATATAATATCTTATCTTGGCTTCCAGAAGACTGGAGGGAGTTTAATTTGCTACCAATGTGTTATAGGTGTGCAAATGGTATGATGGCCGTATATTCTGAGATTATTGTGTGTTCACCAGATAAATATTCAATTGGGTCTACTATGACACCTATTACAAATAATTGCCAGTATTTCCTCTAATGGCACAGTGGCATTCCTGGATGTGAAAGGATTCACATTTCTGCCATTAGAAATGAACCCCCAAAACTTATAAAGTAGATTGAAAATGCCATTAAGAAGTGGTATGTTGTATTATTCAGAAAGCTAGCCTACCACTGTCTGCTGGAACATTTGTATCCTGATCAATAAAATATGTAACCCTATTAGCAGTGCACCCTGAAATACGACGAGAAGTGATTATACAGAATACATTAATCATGCTTAATAAAATTAAAACTACAGCTAAAAGAGAACAATTACTTGAACTTGCTTGGTCAGAAGTAAACCCTTCCTCTGGCTGGCTATGTGATGCACTCATGGGTTATATAATCATAGTTCATTTTTGTCATGTTGTCTTTTTAAAATGTTTTAAGCAATTCTTAATGTGTTTTAACAACAAAACATGGTTGAATGGGTAGATTTCTCTTTGGCAGTTCACTGAAGAAACATTATCCAAATGTTTTATTTTAAAAATAGTGTTTTGGGAATTAAAAATCCACTTTTTTTTTTAATAGCTTTTAGATAAAATAGTTTATTAAAACAAATGTCCATACTTTTTTTTTGCGCTCTGTTGTTGTGAAAGAGTGTACATTGGTTCAACTGTTTTCTACCGTTGTGTTATTCATTGCAGTCTTGGTTATCAAAATGTTGTGAGCAGTAAATCGACCCTTGATATCCATAGTGCCCTTTTGCGAACATTCAGCAATATGATTGGGAGTAGACCAGTAAGGCAGCTGGGCTCATGCATATACTTCAATCTAAATTGATCTGAAATTGAAATACCTCATTAGGAATTGATTTCAAGCAGTTTAGATAAGCAGTGAGAGCCTTCGCTTGGCCCTGGAGGCTTTGGCTCCTGAAAGTTCACTCAGTGCCACATACAGAACAGCTCAACAGGCCATCAACTTTATTAGTGCAGAGATAAGCTGATTAAGCCTTGTCAATCAGAGGTGCCAGTAGCTCAATTGAGAGCCCCCTCTTTTTTTTGTGATAAATCATTGAAGCGACCAACAAAGCTATAGATGTGCGCTAAGCAGCCCTGCAGTTGTCACCAAGCAGAACGCGAGGGCCCTATGATGATGTGACGACTATATTAAAGAGTACATCAATTTGTTTAGAGCGTTTTGATTTTTGCAGTGGTATTAAGAGAGGGGAGCATCGTTGGTACAGCTTTACTGGAAAGCAAAGTGCGTTAAAATAAAAAAAATTAAAAAAAAAAGTTCCTTTTGAAGCCTACCGTGGCTTTGAGCCGTGCTGTGTGTCAGTCAATGGGTGCTCAAGTGTCCCTGTAACTGGTACGCTCTGATCCTTATCCCATCCTCTATCCACCTCAAGTACTGATAAATAAAAATAAGCTGCAGAAATGTAGGCTTGATGGACTGTATTCTTAGTATTTGAAAGCAGTGTCATGTTGTACGTATTTGTAGACAACTGATGTTAAAAAAAAAAAAAAAAAAAAAAGGTTCATGTAGGTTGTGATACAATTGTGAGCCTTGTATGTAATGTACACCCAGAACATAACGTGCCACAATGTTTCTAAAATATATACATGTATAACAAAACTCATATTAACTTGGCTGACAGTGTATTTATATGCTCACTTGGTAGTATAGTAATACATTGTTTTATTATTCTGGGTTTAATGCTGGTCCCCTGCTAATGAAAGGCGGTTGTACTTTCCATTTCTTTCTGTCTTGTTTGCTCTGTGCAGTGTACATGTAGATTAACCCTCAGTACTCGAGATAGTGGAGAGAACTATCAACATTCTGTATCATATGTAAACAAGAGGATCACTTTCTGAAGTGATTAATAATATACATCCTCCCAACAAATCATCGTAAGTGATCATTTGTGAAAATAGGATGGCACAGATTGTTACTGATGGCCTGAAGCCCTTTCACAAAGGGAAAAACGCAGAGCAAGCATCGTGTAACTTTGATATTGAGTTAACTAAAGTCATGCCATTCATTCTGTAGTAACGTTTAGTGTAGTGTCAATTATTAATATCCATTATTCTATTACAGTTCAGTCTTTTATTTTTCTCATTATTTCATTTTTGTTGATTAATACAAATATAAGCCTCTGTTTATGTTAGACATACCCTTGTCTTTAATCTTTGCTTTTAAAAAAAAAAAAATATTAATATTCATTTTAAAGGATTGCACAGCAAATAATGTAGGTATTCCTGGATAGGAAAAGCCCTAGATAAAAATTTAAATATGATCCATTAAATGTAATGTAATTGACAGACATGTAAAAGTTTGACAGACAGTGTCTCGCGGTTAGACCAGCAGAGTAATGAATGACGTTTTTCCATGTCTTATTTCTGTTCTTCACTGTGTTCATGCATACGCCGTCATCTCCTTCTGGATTTCACAAGGTGCAAAAAAAAGCAGTATTTAAAAAAAATAAACACATTTGTTTTATTCTAAATCTAATTGAACTTATTTTAACAATATCGTTTTTCATTGCTTGCAGTCCCGTGCAAATTAAAGTTATTTAAATGAAAATGAACCCCATTATGTAGTAAACATTCAGTTATGTTTTTCTCTTCATTTCACTAAAACAAGAATGTTTGTACATAATTACACCATGTCTAGGTAGTATATTTGTATTTATTAAATGTTTTAATCTGATAGTTTTGATATCTTATAGTTATTTTAATTTTACATTATTAATGTTGTGGAAATGTATGTCTATTTTAAAATATTTCAGTACATCTATGTTATCTGTTCAGTAAAGTCAGTAACCAAAAGCAGACTCCCTGAAGGTATATTGTAGGTCTTTTTCTAGCTCTGTGATTTGAATAACATTTCCTGTCTCAAATAGAATTTAAAGGTATTTGATAATTGCATGTATTATATTATATATTATATTTCCATAGTGCCAAGTACTGTACTGAATTAAATATTCATTCTCAGTGTATATGTGTGTGTGTATATATATATATATATATATATATATATATATATATATATATATATATATATATATATATATATATATATATATATATATATATATGTATATGTTAAAAGCCTAACAGTTAAATGATGGTTTAAAAATACTAATAATTTATAACAGTAGTAATTTGTATTTGTAAGTTCAATGTTTGTTTTACTCGAGGTTGTGTTTTTTAGATTGAGGTTTTAACCAGTAAATAAATCTAATGTATTTATTATTTTCTATGATTATTAGATCTGAAATAAAAGCAGAAGAAATAGAAAATATGCTTTCAATAACAACATTTTTTAGAAAGTGCAGTTCAAGAGAGAGTTTAGCTTAATAACATTATTATTAGTAGTAGTAGTAGTATTAATAACATTATTATTATTATTAGTAGTAGTAGTAGTAGTAGTAGTAGTAGTAGTAGTATTAGTATGCCAGTCACATATATTTAAACACAAAGTTATTAGGACATAGCTTTATTTACTACACAGATTAACGATGAGTTTGTACTTCTATAACTAAACAAAAGGACAATTACTGGTCATATATACCCCCCCTCCCCCAAGGGTGATCTGTTTATCGCTCAGTCCTGATGGATGAAAGAAAAGTGTAATAATAGTTTTTTTTCCCTAATCGGTCCTTGTCAGCTAGGAGTCTTATCGTGGAGAGGAAAATGACACCGATCCTATCGAAGAGACAGAGCTTGTGTCAGCGCCATTCCCAATCACAGCAATTCAGCCTTCGTATCTAGCGCCACCACAAACGGCTAGTGCCGCTTTTTTCATCTGGACTTCAAAAACGGAGAAAGTCATTAAATTGCACCCGCTGCACGGGCTGCAGGGATCAGCCGCACTAGCGCAAAATGGGATGTGGGAAAAGAGTCTCGCTAAATGTGCTAATTCTGCCGTCACATGTTTACAGCTTAATTTTAATCAGTTCAGGAAGAAAATAAAATAAGAAAGCCACACATTGCAATACATCAGCATTATCTTCTTTCACATCGTAGGACTCAATTGGTCCGGATTTAGAGGTCGCTGGCAACAGTATATATTGTGACAGACAAAGTATTTTTACGCTTGAACTGCGGTAGCTAAGGTGCAATCCCTGGGTTATTCCACACAGACAAAGAACGCAGCCCAGACAATGGTTGAAGCCTGCATATGGACACTTTTACCACAGAAAAGAAGAATAAACTCAATAGCATTTGCAGAGCCTGAATTTAGCATTTAAAAATGAACTCAAGTTAAGTGGAATTAATGACAGTTGACGTAAATGTTGGCTAAGCTGTGAAATACTTTTAACCTTAAAGTAAAACCATAAAGAATTTGTCTTGTGCATTCTCTTAAGTTGCAAGTGAAGAATATTATACCTTTTTGCTGTGTGTCAACACCGTATTTCCACTGTCATGTCTGAAGTGGTGTAATACTGTATTCAATTATACTGTGTGTCATTATGAAACCGAATATATACCTGTGGCATATTGAGAAGCAAGTAGAAATTACTTTGAATTAATAGTTACAACAAACGTGACCTTGAAAAAATGTATTTTGCTGTTGAAGATGGTAATGGAAATATGCACTCAATAATTATATTCACGTAAAGTTATATGAGCTTGTAAGAATGCGAATAAATACATTTTTGAATGCGTTTCAGTAATACAAAGAATCATAGAAACACAAGTAATGTAAAATAAATAGTTATTTACATGTCAGTGTCCATGATGAAAGTTCAAGAAAAAAAATCAATTATGATTGAAGCACACCTAACTGAGATTGTTATATTTATTCCAAACCTGGCTGCTTCTAGAATAAATGGCATACAATTCATCCAGCATTCTTTAAATAAAACATGCTTTGCAAATGTGGCCAAGAAAAATCAGAGTGATAGAATTATGATTTATTTATTTTTTATGTGTATGATGATTTCCATTACATGAGAGTAGATGTTAAAACTTCGTGCTGATTTGAACTCAGCTCTCACCAAGAGAAGCACCAACTAAGACGTAGCATTACAGTAAACTAATGTGAGCCATCTGTGTCTCCATCCATTATTATTATTATTATTATTATTATTATTATTATTATTATTATTATTATTATTATTTATTTTTACTATGGCTGTTTTTTTAGTTGTTTTTTTAGATGTGTTCATTATAAATCGTATACAAAATTTGGAAAGTAGAATACAACTATACTGCTTTAGTGCAGAGAAAAACATGGTACGGTACCACCAGTTTAACTGGTTCTGACTGGCTTGGGTGTGATTTTATTAGCCTAAATTAAACAAGGAATTAATAACTGAACAGTGTGTGGAGCTTAAGTAAAGATTATGAGAGAATTCATCTCTAATTAAAGGTCTTTGTAGGAGGTTTGGTTGTATTTTTAACAATGTGCTTGTCTTAAAAGGCCTTCAGTGGGGAAAAAGAAAAAGTTTGTCAGGTGGATGGTACTGCTTTAGAAAACTGGTTTTATAATAGCACAAGCACAACAGTACCATCTATAAAAAGAACCAGTAATCAGTGGAAATGTTATTTTCTGTTTCCGGGTTGCTTTCTCCCAAACAAAACAGCTGCAGTGACCTTTGGGTGACACACGTTGAAGAAATAAAAACAGCTTGTCTGGATTCTGTTTAATAAAGAGTTTTCGAAGGAAATGGGAGACAAAAGGCAGAAGTGGAACTCCATGGGCACGTCGTCACTGGTGCATTGAAGAGCTGGCAGATCTGAGACCGTGCCATTCAAAATGAACTGAAGGAATGGAGAAATATATGCTCATGTCACTTCGGGATTCACATCATACATGTAAATTAAGTGATGAAAACGACACCACGTTGGCAGTAGATTGATAGTGGTTAAAACGCATCATTTAATAATGAGAGACATGCACATTAACACAGCTGAGATCTGTTTTTAGTTGCACACCAAAAGGATGACTGGTCACGACTGGGGTTTGGCATGCCACCCCTGTCTTTTCCCTTAAATGATCTGGCCATGCTGTCAGACAGACTGCTGGAGGTTGGGTACTCTAATCACATGTATGTGGATGCGCCAGTCTGTTGAATGCACACTGATAAGACCCAGACGGCAGTTTTGCTGGATGATATGTCAAAAAGCTAAATAGTCCATAGCCTGTTTTTGTCCATCAAGTTTACCTGCTTATACACTCTCTTTTGGACCTTGGCAGAAACCATAGTCCAGCATGCGGCCTTTCAGATAAAAGCTTCCCCCTCTCTTGTCTGTTTTGTCCATCTGTCACTCCGCATGATAGGAATCTAGTTATCAGGTGGTCAATTGGTCCATCAGCTGGAATAAAAAAAAAAAAAAAACGAAAAAAAACAACATTTAAACATTTGACATATCTGCACACTGACATTGTATCTGTTTAATATTAGTATCTACTGCCATAAATCCCAATAGTGCCATTTGAGATTTGCATGACTGGTAATTTGGTTAATGAAATTGAGCTTATTTTTTTATTGTACATCTGATTATAACTGTAAATGTCCAAAGTTTACATCAAGCCCCCTGCACCCCCCTCCTCAAAATTATGTTAAATGCAGCTGACCTCATGGGGCACTGCAATTAGTGTATTACATCAGTCCGTGTTCTGTGATGCAATATGCTATTTCACAGATAGGCTGTGCCCTTGAGCCGTTGGTAAGAGAGAAACTCTCAATGTGCAACAATATGTACATTTGACAGTTTTTGGTCAGTCCATGTTTACTACTGTTAGATTCCATGGCCCAAAAAGGCTGATTCTTTTAAACTTCTTTTAAATTATTTCTTAACATTAATAACAATAAGTCATGTATTGGCGGTTCTACATCTACTAAGAACACAACGATATCTGTAAATTTCATTTCAAGGTCAGTTGTTACTTCTGTAGATTCTCAACTGCAGCTATTCGTCGTTCAGTTTTATTCACAGTGCTTTCTTGAATATAGTACTTGCACAGACTTCCATCTATCATAGCTGTATTAGTCTGGTCTGTTCTTCATTTATCAAAGCACTACATAGGATAATGTATCTAGACTGTTTGTTTATATATTTTCAAGAGTCTACATACATTTTCTAAAGAATACCAGCATATTTATGTGTCATCGGGCTTTATTAATGCTACAGACACATGCAGAAGTGGTCATTTTGACCTCCTATGGGGATCAGGCGTTTGAAGAAGTCTAGCAAAGGAAAATGCCATTTAAAAAACAGAAAACTGTTAAGATTTCTAGGTATGGAAGAAGGAAGTTAAGTAATTCTTAAGTAATTAATTTGATTTCCTACATGCAGTTTTTCATTAACAGAAAATGTATTGCTTGTAATTACTTTAAGGCTGGGTAACAATTGATTTAAAATTCTTCTTGAATTCTGATGTAAGTATTCTGTTCTCCAGGACAGATTGTGATGATCTTGATCTTAAGGCAGTGAATTAATAAATAAATACACTTACATAAATGTACCATCTTTGCTTTTTGTAAGAGTCAAAAAATGTACTTCACACTACTGTATATAAACAGAAAAGATAAACCATTAATCATGAAGTGTTTAACTCAGTAACTTTACAAAAAGATATCCTTTGGATAGCTAATAATGTAATTGGAGTAGTTGGATTAGTTTACTGGACTGCAGTTTTGAGTAGAGTTACAGTATCTTTCCTATAATACTGTAGCGTGCTACAGTTTTGAGTGAAGCTATATTTAGTAGACTTGTGTCTGCAGTGTTGGAAGAGTTAAATAAATAACTTAAGAGATAATCATGTCGAGCTTTCATTTTTTTTATGCTGCTTGTAAAAGGAAAGCTAAATGTTCTATCCTGGTGTGAGGGTCAGACCCTCACTGTAATATTGAGTTGCCTGTTATTGTTATTCTACTGCGATAGAGCCGTGGGTTTATTATGTATTGTGCATGCTGTTGATCAAGTATGTTCGATATATGAAGGTGTATTTCTGTTATTAGATTAGGGCGCTTCCATTAAGGAAGTTACCGTAGCTATACATGTGGAACAAGTGTTTTGTTATTGCTATATGTTTGGTAACCTTCCACTAGAAGGAATAATGCTCATTTTCAGTCTTTTCTGGTAATAGTTCACGATTAAAGAATAATGACAATGATAATAAGTAAGCAATATAATAGTTTAACGATCGTTTGTAAACAAAGACGGTATTCATGCAGGTTAAACAAATACGTATAAATGAGAAGAAACATGTTTAACGTAAAATATATGAATGTTTTATTGTAAAAATATAAATGTTAAATAAGAGTATAAAATCATCCCAGGTGCAGATGTTTATTAAATAATTAATCCTGTTAGGGCTGGGGATTATAAAATGCCTTTCCTTAGGATGAGGGCGAGAGAGAGGATTATTAGGTCAGTCGTGATCTTGTCTGTTGAATTTCAGTTATTGATGATATAACCTGCTAGTTAATCATTGGTAATTTATGTGCAGTATCCAGTGCAAAAGAACAAAATAAACCTTTATACCTGTGAACGCTACCAGTGATGGTTTCCTGCGTTTTAAATACCTCTGTGTTCCTGGGTAGGTGAAGTGATTGATGGTGGGGGGTTAGCTTGCACCTTTCACCCCATTACACCTGGTAATTTCTTATGAAGCAAAATACAGTTCGCACTAATACCCTCTTCGACTCCTAAGGTTCCTCATTTCACAGAAGTGAGCCTTTCTCCTTTAATAACCTTTGCATTAAAGCACAGCAAACATGTATTTAGGAGCAGCTAAAAAACAAATGCCACTAAAGTAATAAAAAAAAAAGCCTCCTATTTTTTTGCAATTTGCTTTGCTTAAGTTTACACAAATATGAGTTGAAAGACCAGCACTTAAGATGCATGACTAGAATGCTTGCCTAGACATCAGGGGTGCCACTAGAGTTCAGCGAGTCCAGCCTTAGGGGGGCTGTATTTGTGTTCCAACAACCTGTGATGTTTCTTTATCACATTTCAGCTAAAATATTGAAGCAAAAAAGGTGCTATAATCATTTGTAGTCTTCTAATCTAATTGTGTCAGCAGTTAGATTTTTTTTTTTTTTTTTTTTTTTACAAACTTGTGTAAGCTGTAGATTTTGTTATGCACAATGTGCAACCATGCAGAATTTAGATGGAATGATACAGCACTGAATACAATTATGTCATGGTCTCAGAATTGGACAGTCACTTAAAAGCTTTAGTCTGTTGTGTGTTGCAATTTTATTCTCTGTAATATGTATTGAAAACTAGCAGCTTACTAGAAAGAAATATATATATATATATATATATATATATATATATATATATATATATATTACAGTTTGACAGCATTTTGACGTAACTTACATTGGTGAGGTCAGTATAGAATTAGAAAATTGCCCCATATGATGTCGTAACTGCCAAATGTGTTTAAAAAAATAAATAAAACTGCTACTCAATACTGTGCATGTTTGTTCAGTATTAGCCAAAAAAAGTGTATATTGGATAATTATACTCCTGGGTTTGCTTCTATCCCAGGGAGAATTCCACTGCAAGACACAAAGCAGTGGAATAAAGAGAAATGCAGATTAAGATCTATATGGTTACGCATATGGAGATGCATTTTTACAGTTAATAGAGATGCAATAAAAAGTTTACCCAAGAGAGAGAAGTAACTGACACTTAAAAAAATATATATATATATATATATATATATATATATATATATATATATATATATATATATATATACTTCATAGTATTTCACCATCAAAAAGATATTTTAATATGCATTCTTTCAATGAGAACTTTCAGCGCTAATTTGGTCGTCTTTGTATCCAGCCACCCATGATGTTAGACAATGCTAAAATTCACTCATTACTGGCCAAGTCGAGCTTATATTTTACGAATGTGCTGAACTGTCATACAGCATATTGAGGTTATTAAATGGATATTATTACTTTTTTTTGTAGTTTGCTAAGCAACTTGCAAAAATATAGCAAGATTAGCTCTTTACTTTTTACATGACAAATCTAGGGGTGGGGAATAGTTTTTGCTTTTAAAATCAGATTAACTTTTTGTCTACTCTAGAGAGAGTATATATATATATATATATATATATATATATATATATATATATATATATATATATATATATATATATATATATATATTTTAACAGTAATTTATCAGGAGCATATTTTATTTGTTATTTAGATACTAGTATTTCATCTTGCACAAACACTAAACAAGAAATACAAATGCAGCTCATAAAACAGGCTGTACTCTTGTCTGGAAGCAGTTTCTCATTTAAAAGCAATTTTAGGTGAACCTTTGTCAGGTAACCAGGAGGTGAATTTGCGAGCTGCTGTGCTAATCTCTGCCACCTGGATTTATTTGAACAAATCAGTCCCCTGCCTTACCAGCTTCTCCATGTGGATGAGCCTGAACAGAAGGGCTTGCAGAAGCACATCTGAGCTGTCCCCATACAGGGACTTCCATCCTGTTTGTATAGCCATGTCGTGTCCTAGTTTTTTATTGGCCATTTGGGAAGAGTGCACCTTCTTATTTGAGTGTGTGTGTGTGTGTGTGTGTGTGTGTGTGTGTGTATATATATATATATATATATATATATATATATATATATATATATATATATATATATATATATATATATATATATATATATATATATATATATATATATATAATGTGTGTGTAATATATATGTTAAAAAAAGCAAAATGTGAAGCTGCTTTCTCTTCAATATCTAATTTTCAATCAGTCTTAAATAACAGCAGGTGTTTAGAGTCAGGGGACAGCAGTCCACTTCATATCTTTAAGATTTGAAACCTGTGTTAAAACACATGTGTATATATAGGGGCTAAAACTGTATTTCTACTTTACAGTATATAACATATTTCATAATATCTTATCTTTAATTAGATCACTGCAGCGTCTTACATTATCAAATGGAGAAATGTTGCCACACTATATAACTTAGTTTTAATGTATTAATTAAAATCAAAGTAAAGCATCTGGAGGCTATGCAATAGATTCAAACTATTCTCCCGTTAAAATAATTTCAGATAATTTGTGGAATGGGCAGGGGAACTCGTTTAAAGCACACAAACTGCAGACAAAAGAAAGTTTTTTTAAAAAAAAAAATTTATATACTCCAGGGAAAGATTTTGTTGCACCTTACACAAACAAAGGTTCAGAATCTTTGCTAAAGCTGCATTTTCCACTGTGTGCAAGACTAATAATCATTACTCTTGTTACTCTCATTCATACTATTTGTTTGTATAAGAGGTAAGATATCATAGGTAGAAATTAGAACTTGAGAGGTGACTTTAAATCATTTTGTGGGTGTTTTGCTTTTTGGTTGCCACATAGAATACCTGGAAATGAAGGCCACATTAAAGGAAGTGAAGTTAAAACATACTGTAACTTGCATGTTCTGCTGTGTCAACAGCATTTTATCAAACGCTAAGACAAGCAGAACTAGCAGAGTCTGTGGTAAGTAAATAAAATGTATCAGTGCGATGTTAAATAACATGCTGCTAATGCAGATATTCAGAACTACTATACTCAAAGTTTAAGGCATACAGGATAGTAATGCAGTCAGAGTTCAAACAAAAGTCCCAGTGTTTGCCATCATTTTAAATATGCACAAGTGTAAAACACCTGTTTTTTGTTTCTTTCTAATTATCACATATAGTGCTGCAACACATAAAATGCACATAGGAATCTGTCCTTCCTCTTCAAGAAATAATTGCATACAGTATGACGTGCTTAGATTAAAAAAAAGAAAGAAAGAAATGCATTGTTTGCAATTCCCAGATATTTAAAATGTTTATACTTTAGGTGCACTTCTGTTAGTATTAAATACACAGAGCTACAGAAAATTGCTACCAGTTCAAACCCCCTTTGAAACAACCGTGTTCGGTGTTCTTTTATAAATAGGTGCCTATTACAGCAAGGTGCCTAGTTTTTAAGCTTGTTTTATGTGACTCTTTATCTTTTATTATATCAAAATTGTGTTGAATTAAATTCATGTTCTTGTCCACTAAACTTATAAACAATTTAAAAGGCTCAGCCCATTTACACTTGTAAAATGTCAGATAGAAAGAAACACATTATTATAAAACTCACAGAGCATGTGAATAGATGTATTATAATTCCTACTAATGGCACCTGTTAGAGGTGTAATACAAAAGCCAGTGACAGGCTGTGTAATTAAGTAATTGCTATCTTTGTACTGTGCGGCTGAGTCTTTTTCCACCAATATACAAAGAGACCAGTGTAGTCTTGCTGTGGTAAATAGCAAGGGAATGCTGCTTCATCAAAGCAGGCTTTTAGTCGAGGCTTGAGCCCTGGGGAGAAACTTGGGGTGAGTCGCAACGAATTAACAAAAGTACAATACAGGCTGCAAAGTTTTCTAGTCACATTCTTAAAGGGGTAGCTTCTTGGTGAGCCGTGTCGAGATGGAGCAGAGGAAACGTGTCCTATCTTTCCGCACTTTGTTGTACAATACAGGGTGGTTGAACATTCTCATTAAACCCACCCAGATAGGTCCGCTGCATTACTGAATTGAATTTGATAAGCTGAATGGGAAGGGAAATTACATGGACCTTTGTTGGCAGTATGCATTGCATTTTAACCTCAAATACTGTTTATTGCCTCCAGTTATGGGAGCTGATCTGAAATGATTCCCAAGCACCACCCATATGGAAATGGCCCAGGTTGGTAAGCTGTGTTTTGTCATCCATGCACCATCCAAATGGAACTGAATGGATCTGTATCTGTCTCTACATTGCTCTTCAGGTGGTTCAAGCAACCTGCAACAGTAACTAGGATGACTGGACATTACCTAACAAGTGTGTGTTGGTGAAAACTGGTCTGTCTGTTGAAGTTAAATATCAGTGTGCCTGCTTTTGTACTGTGGCCTGGTTTCTTGTGCAGTTAGTTAAATAATTGCCTTCTGGCTCAGAGATATGGTTAAAAGATGTGGTTGGAAACACTTTGCATTAAGTGTCTTTAGTTACTGTGTATTTACATAGTAGTTACTTAGTAAATACATGTGTACTTGCACATAATTACAATGTTATTATGCGTAGTTACAATGTAAATCTTTTTGCACCATATATGTATGTGCACAATTATATAACAAATGGTTTACCGTTAGTGTTAGGATTAGGGTTATATCATGCAAAAAGATTTACACATTAAGTGCATTGTAACTGTGCATAATAATATTTGTAAGTATGCGTTACTACACTGCATATACTAAATACCTCCTATGTAAATGCACAGTAATCAGAGACACTTAATGGAAAGTGTTACCCTGTAGTTTTCCCGCAAGAGAGTTTACAGAATGCAGTTCTCAAAAATGTTGAGGAGAGGTGCAAACATATGACACAGAAGTAAGCATTGAGGATTTCAGGATCTTGGGACAAAAAGCAAAACAAGAGCTGTAATTTGTAAAAGAGTTAAGGACACAATTATATTAAATAATATACTAGATGATGAATGGAATGTACATTAATATATACAGTATATATTTTTATTGAATTACTATGATATACTATTGTATATACTAATATACTACTTTATATTGTTATAAATATGGTATGTTAAAAATATGTATTGTTTGATCTCTTCTAAACAAATGACAATACTTAACAACTTTAAATAATAAACAAACACAAAAACAAATGAAGGTGATATATTTAGTGACAACTGGAGCGCAATAATCCTGATATAGTAATAATCCTATCAAAGGGAAAGCACACATCAGTCCCTGTCTAATCCCATGTTAATAACAGCTATCAATGCTCCACCCGCAGCATCAACTGCAATTTTCACCTCAGAGTCGGACGATGGAATTTGCTGGTTAGGTTTTGCTTTCGGTGGATCTCTAATTATAACAAAAGCCACTTCTATTGAAGTTACCTTTTTGTTCTTGGATCCCTTTTTGTTCTCTTTAGAATTAATACATATCTCTTCTGTGATTTCTATACACAGTGAGACAAATTAGAAAGCCCAAGAAATGAATTTGAATTATGCTGAATAATACATGCACCATTTTTTTTTCCTAACTTGGGATTTGAGTTTGCTCCTTGGATTGGGGTTGTTAAATTGGATCCATCGTGAAAACAAAGTACACTGAATTGCAGGTTTCTGTGACCCATCATTTTCAAGGTAGCATTAAGGTTTCACTA
>CM060259.1:123276-270776 GCA_030684275.1 Acipenser oxyrinchus oxyrinchus | reverse complement strand
TAATAAACATGAACACATGTTAATGTATTCTGCGGTTCCCATGCCAGGAATGGAGAGAAACGTGGACACACCCTGGATGAACTCAGCGGCAATTCTACAGCAATTAAACAAACCACTTGTAAAACCAGAGCCATTCCTTCCTGCTGTAAAACACCGAAAAACAAAACTTCCTGTGCAGTGTGCAGGTATGCGAGCTATTATCTGCCCTGGCATAAGAAAAACAGTGCGGCTAGATTTAAAATCAAGACACCAAAAATACTGCGATCGATATGCAGTGTGACTAAACCTCTTCACATAGACATTGACACCCTAAGAATAAAACGTGAAATCATTATACAGTCACCACTGAACATGCATGTCCGCCTGCTATCCCAAAATCCACGCCGGCAGGACATCCCACGTGTTTGTACTTCAACAAACCCGGGCAGCACAACGGACGGGCTCGAAATAGGGTTGAAAACTATGACATTTGCATTAAGAGTTTAGTGTGAAAGTCCCCGTTGATGGAGTGTATGTTTATTTAGGTGATGCAAACCACCGCAATCCTGGGTCCATTGTTACATCAAACGGGCCTGCCCGTCTCTTACCGAACACTTCAGCGTCCCCACGTGCTTACACTGCAAAGCAAGTCCCTGAGTTTGCAAGACGTGTGGGAATACGATCGAAATATTGAGTTAGTCCTAACTGTCGGGTATATGTCTGTACAGATAGAACTGCGCAATCTGCCATTGCACATCATTTAAACACATGGCTAGCGCATGGGATCTGACAAGGGCTGCATGTCGGGATCCCCGCTACACTACTGTAAACAGAAAATAAAAAGACATCCATCCACGTGTATTTAAAAAGAGAATCGACCCCTTTGCTTCAATAACAAACTGTACATTCACCTTCGTATTATCCCGCAACAACCCACGTGGTACTGACTCAATAAATAAAGAAATAAATCAGAAGTACTTCATGGTTAGGGCCAGAGAGAAATCACGGTTAGAACGAAGCTTTCCAGCACTTTAAAACACAGACACTGGACATTCAAACGGCTTCAGGGAGTACCAGGTATGATTCAAATCGTTAGTTATTGTGGTTTAAATCACAGTACAGTAATGACAAGGCCTTAATATGGACACGGAATAACTAGCATAAACGCGCCATGCGTGTGATTTTTATTATTATTATTTTTTTACATTTCTTAAACTGGAGCAAAAGCAAAAAAAGTAATTACAAAAATACCAACTTCCCCTTTCTTTCACTGAGGTATGCTGGTTTTGCTCACCACACATAAAGCATTCCAAAGACGTTTCCTGACAGTCTGGTGAACTCGACTGAAGCGTGTCTTATTACCACGTGCATACACCTTGCAACACGCTCCAACACACTACAGATTCCAGCACAAAAAGCGGCACGCCGATATTTTCCTTTCTTCCATTTTACCCTGCCTAGGCTAGCCAGCAGTACATCCACGTGTCACTCGCCAGCCAGCTATCCCCAGATACAAACCCCGGAGCGCTGTCTTCTAACATGCCCGCAAGTCGCCTGCTTCTGGTTTATACAGATCTAGCATCCCGTTACCTCGTCCAGACTGTATGTAGTGAAAAATCCCATAGTGCCGGTGCTCAACATCTCCTCTCCTGCTCCCCACCGCGCCGCCATCTTACTGCCTGCTCTCTGACTGATCAGACAGCGCGGAGCCGCGAACACGTGGTGCTGCCGGCGAGACCCTCACAGAGGTCAGGGGTTACTCCCGCCCACACCATGTGGGCAAGGAGAGGCGGGTGCCATCTTTTTCCATTTAGTGTCAGTGTTTTCTTAATAATACAATACAAACGGTACATGTTAAAACGATGAGTAAAATATAGTGCTCTAGTGTTTAATTAAAGAAACAGCAGAGGTCTGAACACGTGTTGTCGCAAGAACTTGTATAACCTGTATACAGTATTAACTCGGGAAAGGCACGGTTTGGCGGTGCCAGTTGCACACATTACATAATGACCAATACATAAATAAATGACGCACTACAACCCCGCTGGAACGAAGATGCGATTTATCGATTCTGTATAACAACCCATTTTTGATACCTGTTTTTTAAACCGATTATTGAATAACGTATATGTGTGTTAATTTTGCATTGACTGTTCCCATTGCATATGCCCACATGCAAGCTAAACAAGAATATGGGTGCGTTCACGAGAGTCAGTCTTTGCTAAGTCTTCGCAGATTCTGAAAATTCATTGGCTACTTGCTCCGATTCTGCGCAGAATGACGAAAGTCTGCGTGTCGTGAACGCACCCTATCCTTTCTGGGCTCCAGGCACTCGGCCCTGTCTTAGCTCCGCCCATCTATGACATCATTGTCCTATTTCTGCAGCGGTTGACGTGTCTGCAGAGGCGGTTACTTTCAGTGTAAAGTGAGGACGCGTGTGTGTCCTTTTTCATTCAACCCACAGTAAATTAACTATGCCATTCATTTCCTTTTTTTTAAATTCACTATCCTTTATATGTTTATTTAAATATTTAATATAAAAATGCTTTTAAGTAAACAAAACAAACAAACAAAAAAACCTAAAAACCGTGGCGTGGCAAATAAACATTTTTACAACTTACAACAGCGTATTTTTATAAAATGTGTGTGTGTGATATATATATATATATATATATATATATATATATATATATATATATATATATATATATATATATATATGAGAAATACCCATGCCTTTAATTTCTTAAAAATATCTGCGTAGTATTGCCCACAATTATGGTGGACAACATCCTGTTCTTTGTACTTCACTGGAGTTCAAAATTTTACATCAATGCAAAATAAAGGTCAGCCTCCATCTTTACTGTGAGACTTTTTTTTTTTTTGCCGCGAAACAAACATGGAGGTGGAGTCTCACATGGGGTGCGTTCACAAGACGCAGACTTTGCTAAATCTGCGCAGATTCTGCAAAGATTCTGAAAATTCATTGGCTACTTGCTCCGATTCTGTGCAGAATGGCGAAAGTCTGCGTGGCGTGAACGCACCCACTCTCTCTCTCTCTCTCCTAAAAGGGGCGTGACGAAAACCCGAAGCTTCTTACTCCACCTTTATCGCGGAGCAAAACAAGCTCACAGCAGCTGACGTCACGCGTGGTGTCAGCGTGTTGTTTTCCTCTCCTTGTGCCCTGCACGAGCACTGCTCCAGTGTTGCCATGGCGACAGTGCCCACAGGGTGCGCCTGTCTGCTGAAGAAGATTTCAGATTCTGCATCCTGTCATTCTGCTGGATTGGAAACCCGTGTCGCGCTTTCTATGTGCACACGGGGAGGCTGGTCGAGCACCAGCACAGATATCAGGGCTGAGGGTTTAATACTGAACACCTCACTGCCTCTGGAAACAGCTCACTGCTCACAGCGCCTCAGGTATACAACACCGTGCGAATATCACTGATGCAAAGAAATGAAGTGTTTCTAAATCCCGCTCTTTAGAAACGATGCTTCGCTGCTCCAGGGTTTAAACGAGGATTGTTTAGAAACATGTGGCACCGGAAGGGTTAACCCAGCGCTCCAGCCCAGTCAGTAACTGGGATTAAAGTGTGGGAGGGTGACCATGCAAAAACGTGCCATCAGTTTGGGGTCACAGTCACCTTTGCCCTCCAGCACCGCGTTAATGGTGCCCGACTGTAGCGCAAGTTCAAAGATAAGTAACGAGGCTGCTTTTAAAAAAAACCTCACCCCTGCAGTCAGAAGGGGTATTCAAATTAGAAGCAGAAAGGGGTTCATACAGAGTGATCAAGAGTGAGCTGCAGGAGGGAGGCGTGAGATCTCGCCGCGCACGAACATAGTAGATGAGAGCCAGAGAGCCTTGCGGAAAAAAAATAGCGAGTACACCTTTAAAAAAAACAAAAAAAAACAACCTTCATCACATGGTTGTTATTCTCTGAAGTGTGTCTCAGGTCTCTCCGACAGCCTCCTCTCTCTGTCTGTCTCTCAGTCTCTCCTCCCACCAGCGGTGCAATTTGCATGTTAATGACTCACGGCGCAGCTAGCTGTACAGGAATATAATTCCTTTTCCTGCTTCTCAGAACGCCCATATTACTTCATTTCATTTCTTCCCTGCTCAGAACAAACCCATGCTAGCACCGTGCGAAGCTGGTGCAACCATTCCGTTCCGAGCAGGGCCAAGCATGTGAGAAGATGTCGCTAGGCTGCGCGTGCCCCGGTAAGAGGTGCTTTTCTCTTAATCACTGTGAAGTTAATTAGCTACAGCATTGAGTGCTGCAGGGCATCCAGGCCTGCGGTTTGTGGCAGACTGCGCAGGAGAAGAACGCGGCTTTAGCTTCTCTTCCAAAAGTATTCGTTGTATTTAAATGGTAAAGAAGAGAAACGGAAGATCAAACACGCAAGGCAGTGCGTCGTTGTATTTGCAAGGGCAGTGATTGTTTTGAAGCCTGTGTCCCGCCTGTCGCCTCCTCAGCGTGTGGCCCCCCCGCTGCTCTGACAGCCAGCGCTGCTCACGGGAAAGTTGGCTGTTTTGTTGTTGTTCCAAGTTTCTTCTCGGCTGAGTAAGAAACACCATTTAAAATGAGGGCCGAGATGATAACATACAGAAGAAGAAACTAAAGGTTTCGTTCTTCAAACCAGAGGCGCTGCAGCTGGGATAATAAAGGGGGGCTGAGGTCTGGCATTCCGATAAGAACACGGGTCCGACAGCCTGGCTCCCCGGGTGCACAGCAGCTTGCTGGAGCGGGTTGTTTATGCGCTTGTTTTTCACAAACTTAACTGCGTGCCGTTTTAAAATGCAATGCCTGTCTTCTACTGTGTAGCTTTGTGATCGGTGTTTGATGCCACAGAAAGAACTACAGGGTGCTTGAGTTAGCAGAACTGTCCATTTGTTAACGGGGGGGTTGTTGTTGTTATTTGGTTCCTTTCAGAGAGTTGTTTCACAGCATTGCTTCTTTTGTTTTTTGCAAAGAGTGATATGGGGCTAACAATACTGTATGGGGTTTAAAATAAAGGTGAACAGCTTGAGCTCGCTGGAGATGGCTGTTGTGTTATGTGAGGTGGTGACCAGCAGGGGGCTGCAGTGGACAGCTGCCACAATAGCCCTGCTTAGGTTTTCGAATGCTTTTTTTAAAGATATAACATGCATCTACTGTGCCACATAGAATCCCATTAGTTGTGTGTACTGCAAACCTTACAAAAAAACAAGCAGTCTGGCTGGTGTTTGTTCTGAAAATGTTGCTTTATCACCAACATATAAAGTACTTTGGGTTTTTTTCTGTTTTTCTAATGCAAGGACTTGGGCAGGAGCCCGCCTTGGACAAGACACAGCAGGCTTGAAAGTGTCAGTTGGGTTTCTGTTGTTTTAATTGAGAGCAGCAATCTGCTTTGCCAAACTGATACTCACCCTCTTAACCCTTCACTCTCCTATTTCTTGAATGCAGGGTTTGTAATCGTTGGATATAAAACGTGACACTGAGGGCCCAGTACTGGGGATCTGAGGACCAGTGAATTCAGACTGGGTGTGTGTAACGGGCAGTGCTGTGTGATGCAGTGCTGTTCCCGACTCTGTCCTGTCCCGTCTGAGATCAGATGAGGTTAAAAACTCAATTGAAGCAATGCCTGCTGTTACACCCAGTCTCTCTGTGTGTGCTGGATAGCTTTCTGCTATTACACCCAGTCTCTGTGTGTGTGTGCTGGATAGTGTCTGCTATTACACCCAGTCTCTCTGTGTGCTGGATAGCTGGCTGCTATTACACCCAGTCTCTGTGTGTGTGCTGGATAGCTGGCTGCTATTACACCCAGTCTCTGTGTGTGTGCTGGATAGCTGGCTGCTATTACACCCAGTCTCTGTGTGTGTGTGCTGGATAGCTGGCTGCTATTACACCCAGTCTCTGTGTGTGCTGCATAGCTGGCTGCTATTACACCCAGTCTCTCTGTGTGCTGGATAGCTGGCTGCTATTACACCCAGTCTCTCTGTGTGCTGGATAGCTGGCTGCTATTACACCCAGTCTCTGTGTGTGTGCTGGGTAGTGCCTGCTATTACACCCAGTCTCTGTGTGTGTGCTGGATAGTGCCTGCTATTACACCCAGTCTCTGTGTGTGTGCTGGATAGCTGGCTGCTATTACACCCAGTCTCTCTGTGTGCTGGATAGCTGGATGCTATTACACCCAGTCTCTGTGTGTGCTGGATAGTGCCTGCTATTACACCCAGTCTCTGTGTGTGTGCTGGATAGTGTCTGCTATTACACCCAGTCTCTGTGTGTGTGCTGGTTAGCTGGCTGCTATTACACCCAGTCTCTGTGTGTGCTGGATAGCTGGCTGCTATTACACCCAGTCTCTGTGTGTGTGCTGGATAGTGTCTGCTATTACACCCAGTCTCTGTGTGTGTGTGCTGGATAGCTGGCTGCTATTACACCCAGTCTCTGTGTGTGTGCTGGATAGCTGGCTGCTATTACACCCAGTCTCTGTGTGTGTGCTGGATAGCTGGCTGCTATTACACCCAGTCTCTGTGTGCTGGATAGCTGGCTGCTATTACACCCAGTCTCTCTGTGTGCTGGATAGCTGGCTGCTATTACACCCAGTCTCTGTGTGTGCTGGATAGTGTCTGCTATTACACCCAGTCTCTGTGTGTGCTGGATAGTGTCTGCTATTACACCCAGTCTCTCTGTGTGCTGGATAGTGCCTGCTATTACACCCAGTCTCTGTGTGTGTGTGCTGGATAGCTGGCTGCTATTACACCCAGTCTCTGTGTGTGCTGGATAGTGCCTGCTATTACACCCAGTCTCTGTGTGTGTGCTGGATAGTGTCTGCTACTACACCCAGTCTCTGTGTGTGTGTGCTGGATAGTGCCTGCTATTACACCCAGTCTCTGTGTGTGTGTGCTGGATAGCTGGCTGCTATTACACCCAGTCTCTGTGTGTGTGTGCTGGATAGCTGGCTGCTATTACACCCAGTCTCTGTGTGTGCTGGATAGTGTCTGCTATTACACCCAGTCTCTGTGTGTGTGCTGGATAGTGCCTGCTATTACACCCAGTCTCTGTGTGTGTGCTGGATAGTGTCTGCTATTACACCCAGTCTCTGTGTGTGTGTGCTGGATAGTGCCTGCTATTACACCCAGTCTCTGTGTGTGTGTGCTGGATAGTGCCTGCTATTACACCCAGTCTCTGTGTGTGTGTGCTGGATAGTGCCTGCTATTACACCCAGTCTCTGTGTGTGTGCTGGATAGTGTCTGCTATTACACCCAGTCTCTGTGTGTGTGTGCTGGATAGTGCCTGCTATTACACCCAGTCTCTGTGTGTGTGTGCTGGATAGTGCCTGCTATTACACCCAGTCTCTGTGTGTGTGCTGGATAGCTGGCTGCTATTACACCCAGTCTCTGTGTGTGTGTGCTGGATAGCTGGCTGCTATTACACCCAGTCTCTGTGTGTGCTGGATAGCTGGCTGCTATTACACCCAGTCTGTGTGTGTGTGTGCTGGATAGTGCCTGCTATTACACCCAGTCTCTGTGTGTGTGTGCTGGATAGCTGGCTGCTATTACACCCAGTCTCTGTGTGTGTGTGCTGGATAGCTGGCTGCTATTACACCCAGTCTCTGTGTGTGTGCTGGATAGTGCCTGCTATTACACCCAGTCTCTGTGTGTGCTGGATAGCTGGCTGCTATTACACCCAGTCCCTGTGTGTGTGTGCTGGATAGCTGGCTGCTATTACACCCAGTCTCTGTGTGTGTGTGCTGGATAGCTGGCTGCTATTACACCCAGTCTCTGTGTGTGTGCTGGATAGTGTCTGCTATTACACCCAGTCTCTGTGTGTGTGCTGGATAGTGTCTGCTATTACACCCAGTCTCTGTGTGTGTGCTGGATAGTGCCTGCTATTACACCCAGTCTCTGTGTGTGTGCTGGATAGCTGGCTGCTATTACACCCAGTCTCTGTGTGTGTGCTGGATAGTGTCTGCTATTACACCCAGTCTCTGTGTGTGCTGGATAGCTGGCTGCTATTACACCCAGTCTCTGTGTGTGTGTGCTGGATAGTGTCTGCTATTACACCCAGTCTCTGTGTGTGTGCTGGATAGCTGGCTGCTATTACACCCAGTCTCTGTGTGTGTGTGCTGGATAGCTGGCTGCTATTACACCCAGTCTCTGTGTGTGTGTGCTGGATAGCTGGCTGCTATTACACCCAGTCTCTGTGTGTGTGTGCTGGATAGCTGGCTGCTATTACACCCAGTCTCTGTGTGTGTGTGCTGGATAGCTGGCTGCTATTACACCCAGTCTCTGTGTGTGCTGGATAGCTGGCTGCTATTACACCCAGTCTGATTGTTCCCTCCATTTGATTTTTATCTGTTGAAAGCGTTTCTGGCAGCTCAGCTGGTAAACAGGCCAATGTTTGGTGCATAACATTTGTTTAAAATCAACCCGATTATTTTCACGAGAGTACATTTTTTGTGAGTGTGGTCATGGAATTTTCCAGAGTCGTCTGTCTGGTTTGATTATTCGTTTGTAGAAATGAGACACTGGAGAATGGCGCTGGACTGGGCTCCCCCCTGGCTCTCTCTCCCAACCTCGTTCATGTCTTCTGAACCTGGTCCTGGGCTGAGCTGGGTGTGCTGGAGATGCTAGTGTTGTACTTCCACGGATATAACCCTTTTATATCCATGTTTTACAAATTCCCCATTGGCACACGCAAATACACAGCCAGAGCGAGAGAGTACCATGTTTAATAATAATAATAATGATCCCAACACAATTGAATAACAGTATAGCAAAACATTTTGTGTGTTTGTATTTATTTTACTCTGTGCAGTATAACTGAGATCAAAATAAATATTTATTTTTAGGGCTAATATTATTTCTTCATTAAGGTGTTATTGTTTACCTTTGTTATGGGCATATTACTTACTGCCACCTGTTGGTTGAATATTGAAATTGTAATATTGAGCTACAGAAATCTTGAAATCACGGTTTTTTGGATAACATTTAAAAAAAATGTGCACTTCAGATTACTGGTGCTATTTAGTAATAGATAGTATTGACTGTGTTAATCAACTTCCCTGAACAAACATGTACTGCAGTAATACTACAACAATCCCCAGTGGCATGTTCTGTGTGGGGCATGGCATGTTCTGTGTGGGGCATGGCATGTTCTGTGTGGGGCATGGCATGTTCTGTGTGGGGCATGGCATGTTCTGTGTGGGGCATGGCATGTTCTGTGTGGGGCATGGCATGTTCTGTGTGGGGAATGGCATGCTTGAACATTTTAGTGAAGCGCAGTATAAAGCAGAGTGTTGGACGCAGTAACAATTTTTGAAAACGGTAAACAATCTCTCTCTCTCTCTCTCTGTGTCAGTCTCTCTCTCTCTCTCTCTCTCTCTCTCTCTGTGTCTCTCTCTCTCTCTCTCTCTCTCTCTCTCTCTCTCTGTCTCTCTCTCTCTCTCTCTCTGTGTCTCTCTCTCTCTCTCTCTCTCTCTCTCTCTGTCTCTCTCTCTCTCTCTCTCTCATTTCTGAAGGAGCTGTGCTTTTTCAAGCACAAAGTCACATGTTTTCCTTGATTAGAGGAAAATTACTTCAAGCACTAAAATGGAAACCAAACAAGAGGCAGGCTGTTTAATTGTGCGCAGTTGCATTAGCTGTAGAGAGGCTCGCAGGAACAGAGGCACCGATTCTGGCTTCCCCTGTTCCGGACAAAGACCTGCGTGTTATTCGGAGCAGGAACCAAAAAACATCCTGCAGATAATTATAGAGCTAGTAGATGACTGTACAGCTTGACTGAAGTCTAAACAGAGGTGTGTCTTCCTTTTTAAAATAAAATACAAATCTGTTTTTGAGTCTAGGTAGTGCATTACAACATTAACATTTTTAATGTGGAGACAGACTTTCTGAAGGTTGACTACATGTACCCTTTCTCCCCACTAGATGGTGCCAAAATCCTTAACCTGTGGCGTAGTATTTGTTCACAGCTCTCCAGAACCATCTGTGCCTCAGTCTGTGCTCGTATGAACACATACATTATAGCACAGTGAACTGGTAGAGAGATGGTAAAGTGTGCTGTGCTGTGCTGTGGTGAGGCTGAGTGGTGATTCCTGTATTCAGTGCGGTTTGTAACACTGATTAGAGATGCAGCACACGGAATACACCTCCAGCTTACAGCCTGCTCGTTTATAGCAATTCAAATATGATAATAAACAGCATCCCATGTCTGCCAAGGCCCTTTGTACTGCATACACACTGTACAGCACGACTGCAGCAGCAATCAAAGGACTCATTATTATAGCAGCCAGGAGTGAGGGGAGTGTGCAGCAGTCTCTCAGGAGTGACGAATTACTTTCTTTTTTTATTCCACTGTACAGAAACTAATATATATATATATATATATATACTGTATATATATATATATATATATATATATATATATATATATATATATATATATATATATACACATACACACAGTGCTCCCCCTTTATAAGGCTTCCATTTATACTGTGGAACAGGTTATTGTGTGTGTGTGTGTGTGTGTGTGTGTGTGTGTGCTCATTGGGAATATGTTCCTTTAGGGCTGTGTGTTATGCTATACAGTATACAGTGTGTGTGTGTGTGTGTGTGTGTGTGTGTGTGTGTGTGTGTGTGTGCGCTCATTGGGAATGTGTTCCTTTAGGGCTGTGTGTTATGCTATACAGTATACAGTGTGTGTGTGTGTGTATGTGTGTGTGTGTGCTCATTGGGAATGTGTTCCTTTAGGGCTGTGTGTGTGTGTGTGTATCTGTATTGCATGTCAGGGTTATGCTATACAGTATACAGTGTGCAGAAAGTATTGTGCTGTATAAATGTAGTTATTTTTGCCTATAATATAATTTTTTACATCACTTGCTGACATACTACTTATCAGAAAAAAAATAAAAGGTTAATATAAAACTTAGAGTAATATTGGAATCTGTTTTGATGCATTAAATAAAGTTGCATGAACATTTTCTCGACTGTTGTTAAAGAAACAAGAAAAGTCTTGAACGTTTTGATTTAAAAAATCCTAACAGATTTAAAGGAGATTTGTGAACCGGCTCCAGTGTATGACTGACACCGTGCCATAGGGGTATATTTAAAGCTTCTCTGATTACTGGCAATCTGTCCATCCTGATGAGCTGTTTACAGTCAGTACCCTCGGCATGCAGGGTTCCTTAGGCTAGCCTGTGCTTTCGCTCTTTCTTTTTTTTTGGTTGCTTTTATGCCACAAGACTCACAATAGTATGTGATACACAGTGTTGCTATATCCTGTTCTGAAGGCTGAATCCTGCAGAGCAGGCTGTGAGGTACTGTGTGAGGGTCAGGTATGGCTCACCTAGTGAAGTCAAGTGCCATGGCTGGCTGGAATCGGTATGAATGTACCTTTATGTTAAAGTTTACATTTGTATGGCTGTGTGGCTTGTGAAGACTCAGACTGTGGGGGTTATTTTAAAGTTTAGATTTGTGTGGCTTGTGAAGACTCAGACTGTGATGGTGGTGGTTGTTCTGCTGTTAAGGGGCACACATACTGTATATTTTGAGATTTATATTCATGTAAAGTCTCTCGTGTCGCTGTGCTGTCGGTCTCTAGTGTCGCTGTGCTGTCGGTCTCTCGTGTCGCTATGGTGTCGGTCTCTCGTGTCGCTGTGCTGTCGGTCTCTCGTGTCGCTGTGCTGTCGGTCTCTCGTGTCGCTGTGCTGTCGGTCTCTCGTGTCACTGTGCTGTCAGTCTCTCGTGTCGCTGCGCGGCTGTGCTGTCGGTCTCTCGTGTCGCTGCGAGGCTGTGTTATCAGGACACTCGCAGATCCCGCTCGTGGTTTCCTGTTGGGTGAGGGAGGCTTGGAGCGGGGAAGGGGGTGGGGTGGTACTTGACACTTCTATCTGTATCATTTCTCCCCCACCCTCTCTACAGAGCAGTTAGAAGGAGATAACTCCCCTAGTCACTGGAGGTCACAAGGTTCTTGACACAACACAAGCAAGGCAACGCTCTGGAGTTAGAATACTGACGCAGCATATGAGCCATGAGCGACCAGCTTGATCATGCAGGTATGAGGATTTTTCCACATAACATAAAAAAACACAATGCTATTATACTTTCTGTATTTAAAAAAAGGGACAGTATTGGTCTGACTACATTGCAGTCTATAGCCCTCTCTGCCCATCTTTAATTGTGCATGAATGTAAATGAGATACTTGGAAAGTAGAGTATAGCCAGCTTACCCAGGACTGAGTGAGTTGCAGAGGAACTTTGAATAACCAAACATCCAGTCCGTGGCATGACTGTTGAGTTCAGGTTTCACTGTGTTTTGGAGATAAAAAAAAACAAAACAAAACAAACCAGCATGTGAGTAGACAGTTTTTCACATCCTGCTTGACTTGTGGTGTTCTCAGTTTGTGTATGTGCTGTATTTACAGACACACTGTTTCAAAACTTACACACAAGCGCTTCTGATTTCAACCGTGTGCTTTCCTGCATGTGTGTGTTCAAAAGGGCAAACGTTAGTATTGCCTTGTCCTAGTAATAACACATCTGTGGGCTTGACTGGATGTGCTGTAGTCTCTGTTACCTGCTCCAGCATCCAGATTTAAACACAATATACACTACTGTTGAGTGATTGTGAAACAAAATAAGGAAACGTTATTGCACATTTTACATAAGCAGAAATATGTGCTAGTAATCCCTAATGCAGAGTTCAATTCAGTGCTAAAAGTAGGCTAGTGTTGCTGCTTGTGGAAGCTTTGTTTTGTAAGAATCGGTGGCTGCTGGTAGTGTGGAATCAGTACAGTGTGTAATAATATTGCACATGTGGGGTCTGTGTTGAGCTGTGCATTGTGTAACACCAGCCAGGAATAGGCATTGCGCAGTAAAAATAAGCTACAGTTATAATGTGACTCTAATCAATGTGAAGATCCTGAGACACACCCTCTCCTCTCCCAAACAAAAAGCTGTAGCTTAATCCTGAGGACTCCCTCAACGGAGTGACTCACCCACTGCACTGTGTGCAGTATTTATTATAGGACCTGCACCCTTGTGCTGTGTAAGCTGGCTCTCAGAGCCCCAGGACAGAGTTCCCATTCTCTTATTAGATACGCAGACTTGTTTGTGATGAATTTGCAGACTCTGAGGTCCGCAAGACTCACTTTTGCATTGATCTTGCTGTCTGTCAGTTCCCCCGTGAGAGAACAAAATAAAAAACTGTGAATCCTCTTTTAAAACGTTGCATGAAAAAAAAACCCTATTCAATTTAACAAAACATGCTTTAAAAATACATGCAAATTAACTAAAGTGTAGATTTGATATGATTTTTCTTTGTTGGAAAAGAGGGTGTTACTGCATGTGGTTTTTTTTATTAGCAGCGAGCATGTTTGCAGTGTTTCTAGCAGTGGGGGGCACTGTATTTCTAGTGCAGTATGTGTGTGTGTGCATATTACACACGCGATGAATGAGAGGAGGGAGGTTGGAGGAAGGGCTGTTTGCGTCTGTATTCTGTGGGCCTCTGAGAGAAGGGACTTCGAATGGGTTTGTGCGGCTGTTGGAGAGAGAGAGAGAGAGAGAGAGAGAGAGAGAGAGGGAGGGGAGCGCACAGTGAGTGAGTGAATGAGTAGGGGGGAGAAAGAGGAGGGCCTAGGGCTATTGTTCATGTCTATCCAGGAACAAAGGGCTGTTCGGGCTCCTTACCTCCGTCTACACCAGGCTTTTGCTAACACACTAGGCCTGCTCCATTTGCCACAGCACCAGACACGACCAAACGCGTTCAGTTTCGTGTACCTTTATTCATTAAATAGGTCCTTATTATAAATAAATACGTAAGAAATAATACCTAAATACAGCGGGCAAAACAAATAAATAAAAAGATAACGAGATATTACTGTGGATTTCTACAAACATCAATTTCATACCAGGACTTCTGTGCAGGTACGGTGCTAAATACATAGATATTATTTTTCTGCTCCGTTTTGTGTATGCATTGTTTAGTATGTGTGTGTTTGTTTATTTATTTATTTATTTATTTTTAATAATGCATATTTCCGTTGTGAATTGCGTATTTATTTTTTTGTATTTATTTTGTATATGTCGAAATAATATATAACACAACGAATGCCTGCCTAAGGCCTAAAAATTGCTTCTAACATACATGCATGTATGTTTTTGTTATGCTTATCGTTCTCGAGTTTCAGAATAAGGGCGCTTTAAATGTGATTTGCAAATTTAAAACAAATATATATTTTCTCCCCCTTTATATATAAAACAGAAAACGCAAAGCTTGTAATCAATGGCCCGTGGCTAAGACCAACTCGTGACGCTAGCTTGGTGGGGTAGAAGAATTATGTTTAATAAAGTGCATTTGTCGACCATTGATTTTAAACAAACGGTTTTTTTTTTTGTTTTTTGTTTTTTTTAGGTATTTATACACCACTAAGCATTTAAATACAGACATACAAACCCACCAATTTCGGGTGTTTTAATGTACATTTAATAATTATTAATAAAATGTGTAGAAATATTTGAAGTACTGAAGCTATATTTCAGCAACCAAAAAGACATTCCTTTTTTATTTTTTATTTTTTTGTCAAAATAATGTTTGAGGCCTGAAATGAGAGGTCAAAGCGACTGTCACAAACGATTGTTTACCGTGGATGAGAGAGAATGACAAATATTTCAATTTCAGGAGGCAGTGGTGATTTTACGGTGTTGATTGAAATTACAAAGCGTATGATTGTTAAAACGCGGCACATTGCAGTTATTTTATTGTTCGATAAACAGTAAACATGCTCACACTGCCCTTAATGGAAACGGGATGTGGCCAGTGCAGTGGCACCAGCTGAGAAGTGTCCTCCTCTTACAGGCTTGTTGGTAAAAATCTCTCTTGTATAATACTGTGAAAAAAGACAAATATATAGACATGGAAGATGACATGTTTTTAGCGAGTGTTGTATTACTGATGTGTATGCTGTATATCCCCCTTGCATTCTTGTACCATATAATTCTCCTGTCTGTGTGGCTGTTTAATACATCATGAATGTTTTTCGGCAGGACCAACCTACAGAGTTCACAAACATTTCTAAAAATGAAATGATTAAAATGGTGATGGAAGGTGATATAGAATACCCTGGTGCCCGTCTTGCCCTACAAGTCTTTGGATGCCAGTGCTGTCAAGCGGTCAGTCTGTGCCCCAGATCATACCTCTCCCCGTAACCACTTCAGAAACTCCATGCGGTGGTTCTGTACTAGTTAAAGCCTCGCAAAGCGATGGGCTAGGTGGCACAGTGGTTAATGCTTTCGTGTCTTGCCTCTGAAGACCTTGTTCAGAACCAGTTAGTCCACATCACAAGCCACCACTGAGAAGGCATTATTGGGCACCTTTGCAGAAAACTATGTCCATTTGAGGTCTGGCCTGATGTCCATGTTTTGTGGTAGAAGAACAGCATTTAGCTGACGTTGACTGGATAGCTGCTCACTACAACTGCATGTAAAGTCAGTGTCTTCTTCCTGCATCTTTTGAGGAGTATTGGGTGTTCTATCGCAGTATATGGTAAAATATCTGTTGTCCAAAAGACAGCTTTGGATTGGCAGGTCTACAAACATGTTGGACAGGAGGACATGCACACAGTTGCTGTCATCAGTCTGTAATTGTGAGCTGTGATTCACCAGTAGGAGTGGGTGATTTAGTATTGTCAGTGTCTAGACCTACAGACAAATCAATTGAGGTTATCCAGACCTCAGACCTAGAGTACCCTCAAGAAGTGAAGAGCTTTAACTGCAAGTACACTTTCTATTCTGTGGAAAAGATGCTCTCAGAAAATGAAAACGTGCCACATTGGATTTTGATGTCTAAGTACTGGGCTATGCATTAAAACGTCTCTTACTCTCTGATATAGAATATCGGTTTGCTTCGAATTACTAAACCATTTCAATCATCTGTTTCAGAAGATGTTGACCCTTTTCTTGGCTTTGATTCATTACAACAGCAATGGTTTAAACTTTTTGCATTTCAGTAAGGATTTGGGTCGAGTTGGTCTTTTTCATTAAGAGAAATCGTTCATGCTCCAATTTTGGAATTGATATGGAGGGAGCGCATTCATATTCTTGATAGAGTGTACATTGACAGGAAAGCTCCTTGTGAAGTTTGATGGCTGCGATCAGTGAATCAGGAAAAGTACTATAGTTTCTCTTTCTACTGAGAATCCCTTGCTGAAAATGAGCTGGAGTCCTCTTCAATCTAGCAATCCCAGGTGATTCTAATCCATCAAAGCTTGCTAGAGGACATGGCAGGATGCATTTATGATAATTGGGGCTATATATGGCTGGTTTATGGGCTGGTGTGCAGTCCCATGACACTGACCCTCAGCCCAGTCCTGGAGCCCTTAATGGATATAAGCTACAGCGTTTCTTTCCCTTTTAGGTAACCATGTTATTAATTATTGAGGGAGTTGGTCTTCGTTCCCCTTGAACAGCATTACTGTCAAGGCATTCACCTTCTGGTTTTACATTCTGGAGAGAATATGTACCTTTTCTAAGCAGAGTGTTAGTTTCCTTATGAACTCATCCCTCATTGGTGATGCCCATTGACATAAGTTTGTGTGTGTGTGTGTGTGTGTGTGTGCAGCAGACCACAAAGAGGACAGTCTAGACCTGTCCAATTCCAGTGCTGAGGGTGGCCTCACAAAGCTGTGATCTGAACCTGAGCTCACAGGAGGTCAGCCAAAAAAACCATTCGGAACCCCAGAGCACTTTATAAAGGCCATCTATAGTCAGTTGCAATAGTGAGTAGAAAGAAGTGCACTGATTTCAGAACACACAATAAATAAATAATACAGTTGACGTGGGGCAGCAGCCTGTGCTGCTGATGTGTTTGAAGAGGTTTGAACAGGGCCTCTGAGGGAATGCATTTGGAGTATTGTTAATAACCATGCTGTTTTTCCCCTCTCTGTTTCTGCAGGCTGTTCCTCCAAGTCGTTCAAGCTGTACTCTCCAAAGGAGCCCCCAAACGGCAGCGCCTTCCCCCCCTTCCACCCGGGCACTATGCTAGACCGAGATGTGGGGTGAGTCTTCATTGCTCTAAAACCCAAACACTAACCTTTCCACCTGGGCACTGTGCTAGACAGAGACGTGGGGTGAGTCTGCATTGCTCTAAAACCCTAACCCTAACCCTTCCACCCGGGCACTGTGCTAGACCGAGACGTGGGGTGAGTCTGCATTGCTCTAAAAAAAAAAAAAAAAAAAAAAAAGAGCTTTAACCCTTTGCGGTCCATTGTCGGACTGGGTCCGACATTGCAATTATTCCTATCAGGTCCATTGTCGGACCCTGTCCGACATCATCAAAAAAATGCAAAAAACGCAAAAAAAGTCATTTTTCTCCGGAAAAAGCAGAGAAACCATTCAATGGCCGAGTGGGAGCGACAGGAGCCGAGACAAGCCGATAATCAAAAAAAAAAAAAAGGGTATCTCATGAATAGTCATACTTGCCCCTGGCATCAGATAGGGGCAGTCATAAGGAAACAAGCTGGGTGTTACTGTATCAGCGCACAGAGACTATCACGGACATTTGCAGAGCTTTTTCGAGATGTTATAGTAATAAAATAATGACTTGGATTGCATTATTGAGGAGTTTGGTGATAAAACGAGTCATCAGGAGATGATTGATCGGTATGTACGACTATTATTATTATTATTATTTATTTGTTAGCATATGTGAAAGCGATAGCGAACGAAAGGGTGGTGCGGGGCTGGAGATGCCTAGTGAGTGCTTTGTTGATATGCAGAGCCATTTAAACCCATTTGACAGTGGAGAAAAAATACTTTTAAACAGCGCGTCTAAAATTAAATGCGCGTGTGAAAATAAATTAGACCTGGCGAGCCTGACGCACAGTTAATAAATGGACTGCAAAGGGTTAAACATCTGCAAACTTGTGAAAGTATTTACATTTTGTTAATTTGTTAGGCAAATACTTTAGCCATTTTGATTTATTTAGAACCAAATAATATTCTGAACCTCGCTTTCCATGACAAACTGCAGAAAAAGAACATAAAAAGAATATAAATTACACACACAGTAAGCTCGCTGTTTGTGACCAGCTCCATATCAAGACACTTTAGTTGCCTTAATCTTGAGACAATCTCCCTGTATCTAGGGCTGGGTCTCATTCTCATACTGGATTTCTGCTGTATTACAAATATCAATAAAGCAGGTCTGGTGAGCTTGCAGTATGTATTCATGCAGTGTTAAATTATACATTTTTTGCACATCTCCAATTCAGACTTGAATTTTGCAATACTGGTACAGCTAGTATCAATGGTGGGACTGTAATTAAAACCCAACTCCCATTGCATAGCAGTTTTAATCTGTTCTGAGTTTAAGTAACAAGTTCATGTCTCAGTAGGCTCACATTAAGTTCAGAACTCTTTGGAAAAGCACTCACTTGTGCAAAGATAATCTGCTTCACCTTTCACAGAATTCCAGCTTTTGTTTTATTCATTTTTTTAAATTCCTTATTTCCGATTGCAGTTGAACTAATGCTGCCCCTTTTCCAATGTTAAATTTGTGCTGAATTGAATTTTCTTCTGCTCAGGTGAATTGGTGCTGGTGCACACAAGAATAGAGAAAAAAAAAGAAAAAAAATCAAAACACTTGCCTGGCAATGAGTAGTACTTCATTTTCTGATTTCGTGTTCTTAATTTCATCATTCCCGTGCATTGTTAGCTGATTGAAAAAGCTCAAGTTTGGCTCTGGAAAAGCGTTTGTTGAAAAAAAAATAGTGTTAGACTGCTCCCTCCTGCTCAAGCAGTGAATTGGTATGCAGCGTGTGTGTGTGTGTGTGTGTGTGTGTGTGTGTGTGTGTGTGTGTGTGTGTGTGTGTGTGTGTATTCAGGTTTTATGTATTCTAACCAGTAGGATGGTGGGATTGGGTAGTGGAGTTGTGATATGGTAGCTGATGTACTGTCTTTCTCTTTGCAGTCCAACACCTATGTACCCCCCTACATATCTAGAGCCCGGAATAGGGTAAGACTTCTCTCTGTCCTGTCTTTGTGTGCCAATGTCAGTGTGCCGTCTCCCCAGTCTTGTGTGCACTGTATTGATAGTAGATATGAGAAGCATCAAATCTATCTCCTTGTGACTTCATATTCAAGGAGCTCTTTACTGTGCTTTACTTTCTTTTGTGTTGCTTCATACGCAGCAACACTCTGCTGTTTCATTATTGCTGCTACTGATCCCACTTGTGCTTTGACAGGGATGCTCGTTAGGAAGTAATAACACATTTGCTGCCTTTATTAAATTGCACGGCAGTCGCCCTCGTTTTCAAATTGCCGAATGAAAGAAATGGGTGCTTGCATTGCATCTGAGCTCTATTGCGTCTGAGCTTTATTCTTGTGTTTCTCTTGCAGGAGGCACACGCCGTATGGGAACCAGACAGATTACAGGATATTTGAGCTCAATAAGCGTCTACAGAACTGGACAGAGGTAACTCGCCTATTCACTGTCACTGCATGATTCAGTGTCCTGTTGCTGTTACAGTAGCAAGCACTGCGATTTAACTGACTGACCAAATGTTCTCCTGCCTCTTTCAGGCAGCACTAAGTAACTATGGAAAGTTTCAGTGTATCATACAAAAAAGATGTAAAACTGGACATGTGTGTTTGGACAAGCGCAGGATTAGTACCGCGTTGGTTCGGTACACCCTTTCCCAACCCTGGGGAGTGGAACCTGTTAGTGCAGAGATTGTAGTGTGGATTCCATACAAGGCTGTGTCTCAGTGGCATTCCTGCCCTCCTCTCTCTCACATGCTCTGCAGGACTGTGACAATCTCTGGTGGGATGCCTTCACTACAGAGTTCTTTGAGGATGATGCCATGCTGACGATCACTTTCTGCCTGGAAGATGGGCCCAAACGATACAGTAAGCTTCTTATTTAGCCCTTTATTTTAGAGTGAGAAACTGCCACTCTCCATATCCAGCTATTAATACTGCCGGCTGTGGTACGGACACAAGAATTCCTTTCACTAAGATAAACTCTCATAGCCTCTCCCATAGCCACCTGATGGAAATGACTTGGTGTTCTAACAGCGAGGCAGACCCGGGGTAAAGCTTCACACACCGTTACTCACTCCTGCTCTTTCCATTCACAGCAATTGGCCGGACGTTGATTCCTCGTTATTTCCGCAGTATCTTCGAAGGGGGCGCCACAGAGCTGTACTACGTCTTAAAGCATCCTAAGGAATCATTTCACAATAACTTTGTGTCTCTGGACTGTGACCAGTGCACTATGGTCACACAGAATGGAAAGCCCATGTTTACACAGGTACCTGTTTATTTCAATAAACCAGTTCTTGCTGTGTTCCCTTCGCCCGTTTCTTCTACTGCTGTCTCATGCGTGCTCTCTGTGCTCCCCAGGTGTGTGTGGAGGGCAGGCTGTACTTGGAGTTCATGTTTGATGACATGATGAGGATAAAGACGTGGCATTTCAGCATAAGGCAGCACCGCGAGCTTATTCCTCGCAGCATCCTTGCCATGCATGTGAGTAGCGCTGGAGAAATCAGTTCCGTTCTGTCTGGGAGGGTTTCAGCCCTGTGTCTGTGCTTTGCTGTGTAAGCATGCTGTTTTTTTATGTACGTGAATGTGGTATTACGTAGCAGAATATTCTTTAAAGAGAACTGAGATCTGGTAAACACAAGTTAGGACATCTGTGTTGAGTTCTAAATGGTAAAGAAAGTACCGGGGGACCATAGACCCAGAGCGCCTGCTTCTGAAGCGAAATCAGTACTGAACTCGGTTCTGTAGCAGCAATGTGTCAATGTGTTAGTAACTCTGGTTTTGTTTTTCACAGGCCCAGGATCCCCAGATGTTGGACCAGCTGTCTAAGAACATCACGAGATGTGGCCTCTCAAACTCCACGCTGAACTATCTCCGAGTGAGTTTCATGATGCTGGTTATCCTCCAAACCTGAGCTATAGATGCACCGGCTAGACTGTTTATTTCTATTCTGCGTTAAGCGTTGCTTTCCTGATTCCTACTGTACGTGTGTTTTATTTTTTTGCCATTCACATACATGTCCTTAGAGGAAATCAAAGTAAATGGAGGCACTCTCAGGAAGTAAAAAAATAAATACTTTGATGCAGCACTTTAAAATGATCACAAACTAAATGGTAACAAATAAGAAAGTTTACAAACGAGAGGAGGCCATTCGGCCCATCTTGCTCCTTTGGTTGTTAGTAGCTTATTGATCCCAGAATCTCATCAAGCTGCTTCTTGAAGGATCCCAGCTTGTAGGCTTCACCAACATTACTGGGGAGTTGGTTCCAGACTCCCAGAAATGTTTGTTTGCTGGCTTCAGTCTGGTTTGGCTCGACACATTTCCCAGCGGAAGTACATCTTTTCGTGCCTATGATGATTTTAGAATGCAGTTTAACTTTAGTGCATAGCTGGCTCCTGCTGCGTTGAGATTTTAAGCCATTTGTTCAGTGTGTGTATTGCACATCTAGACTGACTTTCCTTTCTCTCTTTCTCTTTCCTCCTTCCCAGCTGTGTGTAATTTTAGAGCCTATGCAGGAGCTGATGTCAAGACACAAGACCTATAGCTTAAGTCCCCGTGACTGCCTCAAGACATGCCTGTTTCAAAAGTGGCAGAGAATGGTAGCGCCCCCAGGTGAGGACTTGTATTGAGACAGAACTGTTTACACATGGGAGGACACATTTTATAACTGCAGCTGTAATTAACCCTGTGTGTTGAATGAGTGTTTACCATGTGGAATGTAAGAGCACAGCTTCTCTGTGTTTTGCTTACAACATCGTTGAGTGAAAAAGCTGTCACGGCAGAAAAGCCACTATAAACTTGAGGGAGGTAAAAAACCAAAAAAAAACGTTTTCACGTTTTGTACGTACAAGAAACGATGAACAAGGCAAGATCTTTTTTTAATTGTTCATTTTAGTTTTTTTGAGTTACATTTGTTGTTCGGTATATGGTGAGCAAGTTGGTTGTTTTGGATTACAGCCCTTGTGCCAAAAAAAAAGTCCCCCGCATTGCTGAGCTGGGCAGGTTGCTACTCTTGCATGTCTCAGTACTGGGATCTCTGTTTCCTATGTAAATGTGTATATAAATCTATATCTCTAACTCCTAACTGATGCGCTCACTCCACAGCGGAGCCGGCGAGGCAGCAGCCCAGCAAGCGCAGGAAACGGAAGATGTCAGGAGGCAGCACCCTGAGCTCCGGAGGGGGGACCAACAATAACAGCAACAGCAAGAAGAAGAGCCCGGCCAGCAGCTTCGCGCTCTCCAGTCAGGTACCTGTAAGCATCGGAGTGTCATTACTTTACTGAGGGGAGGGTGCAGGGCATCTCACTGTCATTACTGACGGGAGGGTGCAGGGCATCTCACTGTCATTACTGAGGGGAGGGTGCAGGGCATCTCACTGTCATTACTGAGGGGAGGGTGCAGGGCATCTCACTGTCATTACTGAGGGGAGGGTGCAGGGCATCTCACTGTCATTACTGAGGGGAGGCTGCAGGGCATCTCACTGTCATTACTGAGGGGAGGGTGCAGGGCATCTCACTGTCATTACTGAGGGGAGGGTGCAGGGCATCTCACTGTCATTACTGAGGGGAGGGTGCAGGGCATCTCACTGTCATTACTGAGGGGAGGCTGCAGGGCATCTCACTGTCATTACTGAGGGGAGGCTGCAGGGCATCTCACTGTCATTACTGACGGGAGGGTGCAGGGCATCTCACTGTCATTACTGAGGGGAGGGTGTAGGGCATCTCACTGTCATTACTGAGGAGAGGGTGCAGGGCATCTCACTGTCATTACTGAGGGGAGGGTGCAGGGCATCTCACTGTCATTACTGAGAGGAGGGGGAGACGGGCTTCTGACTTTTATCACCTTCGCATTGCCTGCAGTCGTGTAATTTGCATTACCTAATGGGTGGAGAAATGGGGTTGGATGATGTTAGCTTTGTGCTCAAATGCAAGCACCTGTACATTTTGGGTGGAGGTGTGGGTTTGAATGCAAGTGTTGTGTTTTGTTGCATTTTTATTGTAATTAGGATTGCAGGTAGTTCTGCAGGCATTCTTTATTAAGGGATGTTTGAGAGTTAGGGTTTGTTTATTTACATATGTATAGTGATGAATGTTCAGTTTGGGTAAAAGGGATTTCACAAAGAAAGGTAAGACATGTTAAACATGATATTCCTTTTTGCACACCCATAGTACAGACCATCAAGCACTCTTACTAAGGGGGCAGCATTAACCCATTATACATTTCAGCTTACTATGAACGTGGCAACCCTGGTGTTTACATTTTCAATCCCGAGCTAAATAAATGTAGTGCTCCGAGGCCAGCAGTCCTAGCCACCCCTTCCCTTTCCCCTTGTTGCGGGCATCTCGCTTCTCCCCTGTTGCGGGATAATGTGTGCGCCTTCCTGTCCCCCTGCAGGATGTGATGGTGGTGGGAGAGCCCACTCTGATGGGAGGGGAGTTCGGGGACGAAGACGAGCGTCTGATCACACGGTTGGAGAACACGCAGTTTGACGCCGCCAATGGCATCGACGACGAGGACAGTTTCAACAACTCCCCAGCGCTGGGAGCCAACAGCCCCTGGAACAACAAAGCCCCCTCCAGCCAGGAGAGCAAGAACGACAACCCCACATCGCAGGCGTCCCAGTAAAAGAAGGGAGGGGGGACGGGACGAGATCCCAACCGTGTAGGGACTCCTCTACCTGTAAAACACATTCTAAACCGCGCCATTCCACTCCGGTCCTTCAGCTCTGTACTCGCTGGCACTCCGCACTCTGCTTTAATGGATCACACAGATTTGGATAAGATCACATGGAAGCTGTAAGGTCCAGCCTGTGAATTCATACTGCACACTGCTGTGTTGCACACAGTGAGGTGCAACAGAGATGCTGCTGGCTGAAGTGCTACTCAAACAGTGCAATGGAATCTGATCAGGGTCAGCTTTGTTCCAACCAGAACCTAAATATCAGTTTTAAAGTACACTTTGCTATCTGGTGTGCATTAGACAGCAATCCACGGCTGTCTCCAAGACTTCAGTCTGGAATTTTTTGTCTGTGCACGTCAACCTACGATACAAATTTTTAAAATTAAATTATTTTTTTTTTAGGACCTGGTTGGAACAAAAACCTGTACTGTCCTGGAGCTCGAGGACCGGAGTTGAGAACCACCGTTTAAAACTTAAATACAAACAAACAGTAAAGCATTGAGGTACTTGGGATTTGGTTTGGTTGTGCACAGCCAGATGTGTTTTACTTGTGAACACAACTCCAGATTTGCTCACATACCCTGATTATACAAGTTGTTTCCAACTAATATTATATATATATATATATATATATATATATATATATATATATATATATATATATATATATATATATATATAATTATTTTATTTTTGAAGGGACTGTCTTCTTTATTATTTCCAGCTATGTTTAAACTCAGTAATGTTTTTTGTTTTTTTTGTTAATCAGATTTTTATAATTGTCTAGAGTCTGAAGATTTTTATAGAACAACAAAAAAATGGAATGTTCCAAAAATCGAATGACAAACTTGTGATTAGACTAAGCTTTGTAGGGTTGGAAGTAAGGGTTCTGAAAGCATTAATATTGTGTGTGTTTTACAAGCCTGTGCCCAGCCCAGCCCTTCCCTGCCCTGCCCTGCCCAGCGTCTATTGTAGGAGGCATTCACCTGCCATCCGCACCTCCTGAAGGCTGTGTGAGGGAAGGGATTGGTGTGGACTATTGGAATACAAATGAACCCCCACCTGTATTCCTGCAGGTAATACACAGGGACCCCTGCTGTGAAAAGAACAACATTGATCTCTCGCAAAGACCGCTAGTAATTCTCTCTAGCAGCTGCTGGTAGAGGCTGGGGCTGTGCTGGGAGGCAGTTTGGTCTGGGGGTTCACAGCTGCTGGTAGAGGCTGGGGCTGTGCTGGGAGGCAGTTTGGTCTGGGGGTTCACAGCTGCTGGTAGAGGCTGGCGCTGAGCTGGGAGGCAGTTTGGTCTGGGGGTTCACAGCTGCTGGTAGAGGCTGGGGCTGTGCTGGGAGGCAGTTTGGTCTGGGGGTTCACAGCTGCTGGTAGAGGCTGGGGCTGAGCTGGGAGGCAGTTTGGTCTGGGGGTTCACAGCTGCTGGTAGAGGCTGGGGCTGTGCTGGGAGGCAGTTTGGTCTGGGGGTTCACAGCTGCTGGTAGAGGCTGGGGCTGTGCTGGGAGGCAGTTTGGTCTGGGGGTTCACAGCTGCTGGGGTAGGCTGGGGCTGTGCTGGGAGTCAGTTTGGTCTGGGGTTCACAGCTGCATGTATCTTCCACACTAGAGTCCAGCAGTTCAATCCGGAGACATTTAAAGACACTGTTTTGCCCTGCTCTGCCCACTAGCACTGCAGCTGGGTGTTCTGACCAATGTCATGGTTGGAAAGAGGATGAAATACCTTAATAAAGAGAATGTTTCTTACCAGACACTTCATTTTGAATAGAAATTAATTTAATAATAAAAAACCACTTGATGCCACTGAAACCCGGTACCTCTGAATATTAACAGGTTAGATAATGAATGAGTTCCGTTTTCTAGTGGGCTGTATTTCCCTAGTCATGTTTTTACTGATGCTGAAAGCTACAGACCAAGGATCGAGGCTACTAGCAGGAATCCCTCCCCTAAAATCTATTCCTTTGTTTTTGTTTTGTTTTGTTTTTTAAAGGAAAAAAGTAAGCTTGTGTGAAGTACTTTTTTTTGTGATTTATATATATATATATATATATATATATATATATATATATATATATATATATATATATATATATATATATTTCTCTGTATTTGTGCTTGTATATTTAAGGTAGTAGCAAAGTTCTTTATACCTGTAATTAAATGTATTCCTTATTTAGAGCACCCAGAAGCCTGCCCTGTCTAATGTAAAAATAATAATAATAAAAAACTTTTTGGACATGATTTGAGATCGATCGATTTCTGGGTACACACCATTTGGAACCCCACCCCTCCCAATGTGTTTTCTTTGGTGGGTTTTTATGTGCATTTGTTTACATTCATCTTGATAATATTATCCCACTTTCACACATCCCAAATTTGCCATTGGTATGTGCCCCATATTATGTTAACAGCAGCGTTGATGCCTGTGGTTTGGTCAACATGCTTAATAGACCCTCTTGTCACTATATACTGCCAGTCTGTCCTTTTGGTTCACCTTGCTGGGCAGACCTCGCCCGTTTTGTGCCACAACCCCCCCACAGTTGAGCACACAAGACGTTTAGCTGTCTTTTTATAAATGTTTTTTGACGTTGCAATCAAGCAGTACCTCTTATAACGTCTCTGTGTGAGTGCGTCTACCCACTTAACTAAGGCATTAAGGGACCCTTTGGAACCTCCCCTGAATGCTGTGCACCTCCCCACCCCTGAGATTTTGTAACTGGACTTGCTTCTTGTCTGTGTCCAGCTCCCACCTATAGAGTCCCAGTCCAGAACCCAGAGCTAGGCTAATTGGTCGGATTTTTAAAGAGCTTTCTTTCTTCTCCCAGGTTTTGAGGTACGATTTTTAAATGCAAACCGAATGGTGATTTGTACCCTCCAATCTTCCTGTAGAGCCCCTAGTCTGTGGGGCAGTGTAATATTTTTTGCATAGTTTGTGCCATTTAATAATTAATGTATGGTACTAATAAAGATGAATTTTCACTTTAATAAAATGGTGAGCTTTTATTTGCATTATTGCTGTACTGTTTACTTGTGTGAGTCATTGCTTTGTCTTGTGAATGAGGTGGCAGAGTGGCTCAACATCAGAAAGGATTAATCTCTTATCCTGTTGGTAATGTGTGGATACCTGCAGGGCTCACATACAGGTATATACAGTAGGCATGTCATGCCTAATAAAATGTAGTTTTATGTGTTACTTATTATTTGTTTATTTAGCAGATGCCTTTATCCAAGGCGACTTCCAGAGACTAGGGTGTGTGAACTATGCATCAGTTGCAGAGTCACTTACAACTACGTCTCACCCGAAAGACGGAGCACAAGGAGGTTCAGTGACTTGCTCAGGGTCACACAATGAGTCAGTGGCTGAGGTGGGATTTGAACCGGGGACCTCCTGGTTATAAGCCCTTTTCTTTAACCACTGGACCACACAGCCTCCTTATACTTACCAATGTTGTTAAAATGTAAAGGTCTTGTCAACATAAAATCAGGGGCTCCATTTCCCACCTCATAAACCCAGTCTGTCATAATGTGTGTGTGCTTGCAATACTTTAATTTTGAAGGATGCAATCTAGCCTCCAAAATCACAGGCCCAGACCTATATTTTCTTAAATCTAGTTATTTTAAATGATTTTTGAAGACTAGACTGTTTTGCCTCGGTATTCCACAATTCGTTCTAATCTGGATCTCATCTAAAAAACAGAACTAGTACCAACCAAAAACAATGCAGGTTCGCTTGTGCAGCTACACCTGTGAGCTTGTTTATCAGTCCATGAAATACCCTCTCTTTCCACAAGGGGGGCATCAGCGCTCCAACCCTATTCCCAGGCACAGTGCAAGCAGGCAAGGAATCGCTTTGTACACATTGTTTTGTTTTCAGAAATAGCACCAAGAACGTTTCCTTGTAAGCATTGTGCAATGTTTGCAGGTAGTACATGTTGAGTACAGGTTAACATTTGTTTTATTGGGCTGTGCATTATAATTTATTCTAGGTGTTTAAACATGATGAGTCAATAAGGAAATAGAATAGAAAAGTATCTGCTTCACACAGCACTGGGGTGTGTGTTACAAAGTAACTGCTTCACACAGCACTGGGGTGTGTGTTACAAGGTAACTGCTTCACACAGCACTGGGGTTTGTGTTACAAAGTAACTGCTTCACACAGCACTGGGGTGTGTGTTACAAGGTAACTGCTTCACACAGCACTGGGGTTTGTGTTACAAGGTAACTGCTACACACAGCACTGGGGTTTGTGTTACAAGGTAACTGCTTCACACAGCACTGGGGTTTGTGTTACAACGTAAGTACTTCACACAGCACTGGTAAAATGAGTTAGATTTGCTGGATGATGTTAAATCCCGGTTTTCCTTTTCCCAAATGCACATTCCACCCCAGGTTTAATAAGTTAAAGGTACAATTAAACGATTAACTAATTTACTGGATTGGTGGATGGTTGAAGGCTTGTGGGTTCAATTAAACAAGTTAGAATAGCGTTTGGAGACACCTCCTCCGTCATTATTATATCGCAGATTGTGTGAAATGTACACAGAAACCCAGATAATTGTTACAGGTTTGCTGATGGTAGAGTTTCAATAGTCTAGGTACTGTGGGAGTTAACTGCTAGTAGGCGTGACTAGGTCCTGCTCCTGGACTGACAGGCTAACTTACCTAAACGGGCGTGTGTTTGTCCCCATTGTAAAGTCAAGCCAGGTGTCCGAGTGAATGGATTGGTTACATGTTCCGGAATGCCAACGAGAACAGAACAGGTCAGTGGTGTTCATTAAATTTCAGCCTCACATTACAATGTTATACTTTCCAATTAAGGTTTTAACTGTTGTATTTTGTCTACCACGTTTTATTACTGAAAACAAGTGAACTTTTCTGGTACTTGTTTTCAGAAATGATTGAAGATTTACAATTGCTCACTAGGCTATTAAGTTGGGTCAAGCTTTGCAGACAGCGTTATTGTGTGGCAGTGGAGGACACGTCGGGTCTGCTGAAGGCACTCGAGTTTTCTAAACAGGTGCTGTGCGTTGGAGAAATTAACAATGGGCGGAGAACAGATTCGAACCATATTGTAACGTGTAGCGGTACCGTGTGAACTGAAAAACATGAACGCTTTCATCGCTAAAGCAGTTCTGCGGTAACGAATTCAATGCCATGTGTTGCGGAACATCAAAGCTATACATAAAGGGTACAGAGCCATACCCAGAACTGACCGGTAACGGGGTCTGTTGAGTCGTGTTGTCTTTTCTACATGCAATATGTACCAGCTACCAATGTGGCTTCTGATTTTCCATGTTTTCCTCGACTTTCCTACTCGCCTTTAAGAATTCAAATGATACCTGTTAAACCATTCGTGTCTGCCAATCACAACCGAGGAACGTGTCAATGGAAAATAACATTAATTTCATTTAACTAAAGGGGCTTTTAAATCGTAAGTATTACTTTTTCATTTCAAAGCAGAAGCGACTCCTCTGTATTAATGTAAATACGTTCACGCAGAACGATTGTAATAAAGTGTGTCTAGAATAAAATACTTTGTAGCTTTAATAAAGATCAGCCGCTTATTAACATGTTGCGATATCGTTTGTATGTTCTGCTTGGAAACCAAAAATTAAGGCTTGGCCGATTTAAAAGCCAATGTAGTTGCATAGAAAGAAGAAAAAAAAACGTAAATGAAATCAATGTTACTGTGAACACGTTTCTCAGTTTGATTGAGAGACACTTATGGCTTAACAGGGATCAGTTGAATTCTTACAGGAGAGGTAAAACACCGAAAATCAATTAGCCCTAATGATAGACTGTACTATACCATGTCTCGATAGGATCTTTGTAAACACGCATGTACATCAGAATAGCGTTTCTGTTCATGTTACAGCATATGTAACCGTGCTTATAAAAACAACATATTCTCAATGTTTAGTCACTGTCAGCCAGTATACGCGTATAAAGATCTTCATACTTTCCTTTGCAATATCATTGGGGGCAAACATATCCATACAGTCCAGTTACATCTGCACTAACACAGGCCTGAACTCCCAGACCTGAACGTTCTTCACCAAGCTCTGACGCAGCAGCTTTCTGCAAGCAAGTCAAGGCAGGCGCAAGCCAATCACAGCTCATCCAGTGCTGTGTTCTGTATCCAAGAGCTTGTAAAACAGTAGCATTCCCAGAACATGTTCTTCCTGTTGGAGCAAATGTAATTATTTACAGCTTGGTTTGCCGAAGGCCACTTGAATGTTAAATATTTATTTAATAGCTTGTGAAGGAGTGGTGTTAGTGCTGGCTGCAGAGCACAGGGGGAAGAACCTTCTCTCCTCTCAAGCTTACACTGTTTGACTTCACCTGACTGCTATGGCATTTCTGCGTGCTTCCTCAATGGCCTCTCCATTGCTACAGTATTGCTTGTTTGATTTCACCACATGATTACACTGGAACCCAGTCACCCACATGAATACACTGGAACACAGGGAACCCAGTCACCCACATCAATACACTGGAACACACAGAAAACTCAGGGAACTCAGTCACCCACATCAATACACTGGAACACACAGAGAACCCAGTCCCCCACATGAATACACTGGAACACACAGGGAACCCAGTCACCCACGTGAATACACTGGAACACACAGGGAACCCAGTCACCCATATCAATACACTGGAACACACAGAGAACCCAGTCACCCACATCAATACACTAGAACACACAGAGAACCCAGTCACCCACATGAATACACTGGAACACACAGGGAACTCAGGGAACCCAGTCACCCACATGAATACACTGGAACACACAGAGAACCCAGTCCCCCACATGAATACACTGGAACACACAGGGAACCCAGTCACCCACGTGAATACACTGGAACACACAGGGAACCCAGTCACCCACATCAATACACTGGAACACACAGAGAACCCAGTCATCCACATGAATACACTGGAACACACAGGGAACCCAGTCACCCACATGAATACACTGGAACACACAGGGAACCCAGTCACCCACATGAATACACTGGAACACACAGGGAACCCAGTCACCCACATGAATACACTGGAACACACAGGGAACCCAGTCACCCATATCAATACACTGGAACACACAGAGAACCCAGTCACCCACATGAATACACTGGAACACACAGGGAACCCAGTCACCCACATGAATACACTGGAACACACAGGGAACCCAGTCACCCACATCAATACACTGGAACACACAGAGAACCCAGTCACCCACATGAATACACTGGAACACACAGAGAACCCAGTCACCCACGTGAATACACTGGAACACACAGGGAACCCAGTCACCCACGTGAATACACTGGAACACACAGGGAACCCAGTCACCCACGTGAATACACTGGAACACACAGAGAACCCAGTCACCCACGTGAATACACTGGAACACACAGGGAACCCAGTCACCCACATCAATACACTGGAACACACAGAGAACCCAGTCACCCACGTGAATACACTGGAAGACACAGGGAACCCAGTCACCCACATCAATACACTGGAACACACAGAGAACCCAGTCACCCACGTGAATACACTGGAACACACAGAGAACTCAGGGAACCCAGTCACCCACATGAATACACTGGAACACACAGAGAACCCAGTCACCCACATCAATACACTGGAACACACAGAGAACCCAGTCATCCACATGAATACACTGGAACACACAGAGAACCCAGTCACCCATGTGAATACACTGGAAGACACAGGGAACCCAGTCACCCACATCAATACACTGGAACACACAGAGAACCCAGTCACCCACGTGAATACACTGGAACACACAGAGAACCCAGTCACCCACGTGAATACACTGGAACACACAGGGAACCCAGTCACCCACATCAATACACTGGAACACACAGAGAACCCAGTCACCCATGTGAATACACTGGAACACACAGGGAACCCAGTCACCCACGTGATACACTGGAACACACAGGGAACCCAGTCACCCATGTGAATACACTGGAACACACAGGGAACCCAGTCACCCACGTGAAAACACTGGAACACACAGGGAACCCAGTCACCCATGTGAATACACTGGAACACACAGGGAACCCAGTAACCCATGTGAATACACTGGAACACACAGAGAACTCAGGGAACCCAGTCACCCACATCAATACACTGGAACACACAGAGAACCCAGTCACCCACATCAATACACTGGAACACAGAGAGAACTCAGGGAACCCAGTCACCCACATCAATACACTGGAACACACAGAGAACCCAGTCACCCACATCAATACACTGGAACACACAGAGAGAACTCAGGGAACCCAGTCACCCACATCAATACACTGGAACACACAGAGAGAACTCAGGGAACCCAGTCACCCACATGAATACACTGGAACACACAGGGAACCCAGCAGGCATGAACCTCACAATCTCACAACAGGGTCCTCCCATAGATATAGTATGCACCCTTCGTTACACTCGCTCTCCCTCTGCAGGCATGGCTATGAAGACCACCCTGCTCTTTGTGTTGCTGGGCTGCTGTGGAGTGCAGGCTGCTTCAGGTGCCTGCTCCAGTGGATCCCTGGAACTGAACAACCTCAATCAGTCCCATTATAAACCGGACCCAAGCCGGGACACTGGGATCACAGTGTTATCAGACATGGTCCACTCCTTCCTGGGCATGGTCCAGCCCAACCCCTTCCCCACAGGTGAGTGCCCCTCATTTAATACTGCCATATCGATACAAACAATCAAGAGTCACAGTGCAGCCTACCAAGGGAAGTAGTAGGATCTGAAGCAAGACTAGAGTCTGTGCTTTTAAATGAGTTCCCCCAGGAGGAGACTGGCCTTTTCTCGTTCACAAACTTATGTTGTTATGTTCTAGTGACCGCCATGAGGATTCCCTTTTAATTATAGTGCTGTTATTGTGGCTTCAAATTTCCTACTAACAAAAATTGCGTTTTGATATTTGTTGCTGTAAGGACAGTGACAGTGTAATTAGAATGTCATCCTTGGATGTGGTTCATGATCTCTTTATTTGTGATGGGAGTGGCTGATTCAGTTTATAGGATGTGGTTCATGATCTCTTTATTTGTGATGGGAGTGGGTGATTCAGTTTATAGGATGTGGTTCATGATCTCCTCTATTTGTGATGGGAGTGGGTGATTCAGTTTATAGGATGTGGTTCATGATCTCTATTTGTGATGGGAGTGGGTGATTCAGTTTATAGGATGTGGTTCATGATCTCTATTTGTGATGGGAGTGGGTGATTCAGTTTATAGGATGTGGTTCATGATCTCCTCTTTATTTGTGATGGGAGTGGGTGATTCAGTTTATAGGATGTGGTTCATGATCTCCTCTATTTGTGATGGGAGTGGGTGATTCAGTTTATAGGATGTGGTTCATGATCTCTATTTGTGATGGGAGTGGCTGATTCAGTTTATAGGATGTGGTTCATGATCTCTTTATTTGTGATGGGAGTGGGTGATTCAGTTTATAGGATGTGGTTCATGATCTTTATTTGTGATGGGAGTGGGTGATTCAGTTTATAGGATGTGGTTCATGATCTCTTTATTTGTGATGGGAGTGGGTGATTCAGTTTATAGGATGTGGTTCATGATCTCCTCTATTTGTGATGGGAGTGGCTGATTCAGTTTATAGGATGTGGTTCATGATCTCTATTTGTGATGGGAGTGGGTGATTCAGTTTATAGGATGTGGTTCATGATCTTTATTTGTGATGGGAGTGGGTGATTCAGTTTATAGGATGTGGTTCATGATCTCTTTATTTGTGATGGGAGTGGCTGATTCAGTTTATAGGATGTGGTTCATGATCTCTATTTGTGATGGGAGTGGGTGATTCAGTTTATAGGATGTGGTTCATGATCTCTATTTGTGATGGGAGTGGGTGATTCAGTTTATAGGATGTGGTTCATGATCTCTATTTGTGATGGGAGTGGGTGATTCAGTTTATAGGATGTGGTTCATGATCTCTATTTGTGATGGGAGTGGGTGATTCAGTTTATAGGATGTGGTTCATGATCTCCTTTATTTGTGATGGGAGTGGGTGATTTCAGTTTATAGGATGTGGTTCATGATCTCCTCTATTTGTGATGGGAGTGGGTGATTCAGTTTATAGGATGTGGTTCATGATCTCTATTTGTGATGGGAGTGGGTGATTCAGTTTATAGGATGTGGTTCATGATCTCTATTTGTGATGGGAGTGGGTGATTCAGTTTATAGGATGTGGTTCATGATCTCTTTATTTGTGATGGGAGTGGGTGATTCAGTTTATAGGATGTGGTTCATGATCTCCTCTATTTGTGATGGGAGTGGGTGATTCAGTTTATAGGATGTGGTTCATGATCTCTTTATTTGTGATGGGAGTGGGTGATTCAGTTTATAGGATGTGGTTCATGATCTCTTTATTTGTGATGGGAGTGGGTGATTCAGTTTATAGGAGGTGGTTCATGATCTTTATTTGTGATGGGAGTGGGTGATTCAGTTTATAGGATGTGGTTCATGATCTCTTTATTTGTGATGGGAGTGGGTGATTCAGTTTATAGGATGTGGTTCATGATCTCTTTATTTGTGATGGGAGTGGGTGATTCAGTTTATAGGATGTGGTTCATGATCTCTATTTGTGATGGGAGTGGGTGATTCAGTTTATAGGATGTGGTTCATGATCTCTATTTGTGATGGGAGTGGGTGATTCAGTTTATAGGATGTGGTTCATGATCTCTTTATCTGTGATGGGAGTGGGTGATTCAGTTTATAGGAGGTGGTTCATGATCTCCTCTATTTGTGATGGGAGTGGGTGATTCAGTTTATAGGATGTGGTTCATGATCTCTTTATTTGTGATGGGAGTGGGTGATTCAGTTTATAGGATGTGGTTCATGATCTCTTTATTTGTGATGGGAGTGGGTGATTCAGTTTATAGGATGTGGTTCATGATCTCTTTATTTGTGATGGGAGTGGGTGATTCAGTTTATAGGATGTGGTTCATGATCTCTATTTGTGATGGGAGTGGGTGATTCAGTTCACACCTGGGAAATAAATGATAAAGAGAACATTTTTCAGTTATTAAAAAAAATAGTTTGAAAGTGGCAGAGTGTGACAGGGGTGCAAGTTTGTAGTTCATGATTAATCTGGGGTGCACCTCCTTTGAGGCAGAGTGTTGCAGGGGTGCAGATTTGTAGTTCATGATTAATCTGGGGTGCACCTCCTTTGAGGCAGAGTGTTGCAGAGGTGCAGATTTGTGGTTCATGATTAATCTGGGGTGCACCTCCTTTGAGGCAGAGCGTTGCCGGGGTGCAGGTTTGTAGTTCATGATTAATCTGGGGTGCACCTCCTTTGAGGCAGAGTTTATTTAGCAGACGCCTTTATCCAAGGCAACTTACAGAGACTAGGGTGTGTGAACTATGCATCAGCTGCAGAGTCACTTACAATTACATCTCACCCGAAAGACGGAGCACAAGGAGGTTAAGTGACTTGCTCAGGGTCACACAATGAGTCAGTGGCTGAGGTGGGATTTGAACCAGGGACCTCCTGATTACAAGCCCTTTTCTTTAACCACTGGACCACACAGCCTCCTGAGTGTTGCAGAGGTGCAGATTTGTGGTTCATGATTATTCTGGGGTGCACCACCTTTGAGGCAGAGCGTTGTAGGGGTGCAGGTTTGTGGCTCATGATTAATCTGGGGTGCACCTCCTTTGAGGCAGAGCGTTGCAGGGGTGCAGGTTTGTGGCTCATGATTAATCTGGGGTGCACCTCCTTTGAGGCAGAGCGTTGCAGGGGTGCAGGTTTGTGGCTCATGATTAATCTGGGGTGCACCTCCTTTGAGGCAGAGCGTTGCAGGGGTGCAGGTTTGTGGTTTATGATTAATCTGGGGTGCACCTCCTTTGAGGCAGAGCGTTGCAGGGGTGCAGGTTTGTGGCTCATGATTAATCTGGGGTGCACCTCCTTTGAGGCAGAGCGTTGCAGGGGTGCAGGTTTGTGGTTCATGATTAATCTGGGGTGCACCTCCTTTGAGGCAGAGCGTTTCAGGGGTGCAGGTTTGTGGTTTATGATTAATCTGGACTGCACCTCCTTTGAGGCAGAGTGTTGCAGGGGTGCAGGTTTGTGGTTCATGATTAATCTGCGGTGGACCAGGTGGACCTCCTTTGTGGCAGAGGGGCACTTTAAACTTTTGTAAAAAGTCCCCAGGATGTGACGACCAAAGCAGAAAATGATACAAAGTGAATCTAAACAAGGAGAACACATCCATTTATATTCCATTGGTTTCAATTGGTTTTATCTGAAAGAAAAATAACTTTTCTTTTTTATGTAACTAGTAGCAAACAGAGGCACATTTTTTCTTTAACACTTCAATTCACCTCGCAAGCTGCTTGTTACTCTTTTTTAAGATGACCAGTTTAATTACTTCAATTTATTTGCACAATAATTTAGAAGGCAGTTAATTCCTTAGAGACATAAGTATAGTAACATGCATACAATAATCACCACGACAACCTGTATGCTAAACATGGAGCATAAACAGCATGCAGTAAACTCTTCAATATCATAATCTGACAGGAAGCAGGATTATAAAATGAGGAACAAATTCCACTTGTAATAAAGCACTGCAAGAGCTGCGGTCCTCTGCAGGAAGAAACAAAACTCACCAAACAAAAGAGACTTGAGGAAGAGCCTTTCGTTTTTCTATTTACTAGTTAAATGTCCCAATAGTTGTTGGAGGGTATGCATTTAGATCACTCTGCAGGGGAACAGATCCCTCTTTGATGTACTTCTCTCAGCCTGAAGCATCTTTTTTTTTTATTAGCATCAAGAGATCTTATTGCTTTTTTCACTAAGGTGTTTTCTGAACAATATCAGGTCATGTTTAGAGGTGGAGACTGTGAGTGTGTGGTGCATGAAATGTAATACATTGTTCAAAGGACAATCCATTATTCCCTTCCCCCTACTGTGCACAGCCTGTTCATTTCATCACTATTCACAGGCGTGGGACGCTTCTGGTTTGATTTCAGCTAATCTTGCTGTATAAGGTTACTAACGGGTAAATCTGTGTGTGATAGATAAGCAAAGTAAATAGTGGTGACAGAGATGTCATGAACTGGCCCAATTTACCTAGACAAAGGCATAGGCCTGTATTATCCATTGTTAGCAAATTACTAATTCTCACGCCACAGTAAATGTGTTACATGGAAAGGGGGCCAGAATGTGTCTTGCTGCATAACATAACTGTTCCTGAGAAAGTGGCTTGTTTTCCCACCCTCAGCTTCAGTTGTGTTTGTGGAGATCTAGGTGCATGTGGCCTGTCTTTGTATGCTATACCCTTCACCCTGTGCCCCTGTGCTGTGGCAGAGCTAGTTAGAGGGCAGAGCATGACGGTTATGTACTCAGCGAGGGCACCTGAAAGGGGCGCGCTCCATGCGCGGAGACCGCATTGACTGGCAGTTGTTTTTGGACTTCAGCATGCAGTTCTGACTCTATCTGGTAATTCAGGTTAGTAGCTTCTTCTCTAGAAGGCAAGCCATTGCACTCTTTCCACTGTGACCCATTTCTAACCCCAGTCTGTGCTCTGCTTCTGGAGCAGGCACTGTAATCTGAGCCTTGTGTAACACAGCGTTCTGTGCTAGCTGTCACACTTGTGTTTTAGCACAGAATCTAATGACTCTGATGTTGCCTGGTTACATTGCGTGATAGGAGAACCAGAAATCCTGCTGTTTACAACGCTGTTCAATCAATGAGAAAGATAACCAGGAGGAAGGGGGCCGCTGTGTGAACTGGCTGCCCCCCTCTACTCTAAGAGAGGCACACCCTGTTAGAGAGGGCAGAAGAACTCTAGATGGCACAATTATACAACTGATTCTAGCATCGGCTACTAATATTAGCTCATCATTTCTGGGGCTTGAGCAGTTCCTGGCTGGATAAGTCTGGAATTCACCAATTTCAGCAGGATGGTGTTCAATACATCCACTGGAGCCAATGCAAGCCACAGCTGCAGTGAAGCGCTGCCTCATTGTGTACCAGGTACAATGACTGTTAATGGAACTGGATATAATGGAATCAATGCAAGTGACTGTGACTGTTGTAGGTATAAAGCTGGGGGAACACAAAGGAACAGTGGCTTGAAACCTGGTTCCAGGAGACCTTGTTTTTGAGGCAACTTTGCTCTATCAAACCCCAAATCTCCCCCGGTGTGCCATGCAGTGGTCTGAAATCTAGTCTCACAAAGTGTCTTCGTGTTCCCTTCAACGTCTCGCCATTTAACCAAAGAGCAATCTCTGTAGTGGAGGGAAGTATGTGTCTCACAATGTCAGGATCATCAACTCCTCAGTCACAAGGAGGACATCAACACAACAGAAATGAATCAAACACAACTCTGCACTGTTGGGTCTTAAATCAGTGTTTGACTCGCTGCTCTCCAATAACACGGGTCTCAAATCAGTGTGACTCGCTGCTCTCCAATAACACGGGTCTCAAATCAGTGTGACTCGCTGCTCTCCAATAACACGGGTCTCAAATCAGTGTGACTCGCTGCTCTCCAATAACACGGGTCTCAAATCAGTGTTTGACTCGCTGCTCTCCATTAACACGGGTCTCAAATCAGTGTGACTCGCTGCTCTCCAATAACACGGGTCTCAAATCAGTGTGACTCGCTGCTCTCCAATAACACGGGTCTCAAATCAGTGTGACTCGCTGCTCTCCAATAACACGGGTCTCAAATCAGTGTTTGACTCGCTGCTCTCCAATAACACGGGTCTCAAATCAGTGTTTGACTCGCTGCTCTCCTAAACTGCAACAGAGCCCTTGAGTGAGGTGGGTGTTCTTTTCTTATGTTCTGGGTTTTTGTTTTTCAGAACTCCTTACAGAAGCAATAAAAGATGCCTCTACAATCATCCAGGAAGACTCACTGAGAATGGTAAGGACATTTGTCTTGCTAACGAGCTGTTAATGAGCAAGGCTTCCTCATTGGCCTTTCAACCCGGCTAGTCCCTCCTACTCTGCTTACTCAGAGTTGAAAGGTCACACTGTCACGTGCTAGGCAGTTAGAATTATTCAGGCAAGCTCAAAGCCAAGTAAAGGAAGAGGAAAACAAAACCCTAATATTGGAAGCTATTTGCACATAAGAGTTTCTGCTGGGTGGTACCGTGCATGATCTTAAGCACACGCCAATTATTATCAGACCTAATGCAAATCTACAGCTTACCTCAGAGTTGGTCATTCAAAACCAGTCTTACCAGATCTTTGCATACTGTACCTTTTTCCTGCATCGTCTCACGTGCCACATAGAGGGGACTGTTTGTTTTAAATGTTGATGCTGCATCATGATAAACAACCAAGGTCATTTACTCCCCACACAGCAGCCCCTGAGTATTCTGAGCACAGCACAGGAATACAAGCCCCTGAGTATTCTGAGCACAGCACAGGAATACAAGCCCCTGAGTATTCTGAGCACAGCACAGGAATACAAGCCCCTGAGTATTCTGAGCACAGCACAGGAATACAAGCCCCTGAGTATTCTGAGCACAGCACAGGAATACAAGCCCCTGAGTATTCTGAGCACAGCACAGGAATACAAGCCCCTGAGTATTCTGAGCACAGCACAGGAATACAAGCCCCTGAGTATTCTGAGCACAGCACAGGAATACAAGCCCCTGAGTATTCTGAGCACAGCACAGGAATACAAGCCCCTGAGTATTCTGAGCACAGCACAGGAATACAAGCCCCTGCGAAGTTTCATAACAAGCGCTTGTATTCCTGTGCTGGGAAACTACAGCCAGTCTTTGCATGAAATAAGCTCGGCTGTTTAAGAATTAACCGGAATGCCTTTCAATAAGTATGCGGGTGCAGCGTGATACAGAAATGCACAGGAGGTAAAAGGACCCAGACTTGTCTGCTGCTCAATGCTTGTTTATAGTTTATGTTTTTTTAAAAAAAAAACGTTCCTTACTACTAGTAAACTAAAGGAAAGCGTTTACATGTTTAAAGGTGGCAGCTTTATTCCCCAGTGCTTCGTCAACCCACAGTCCTTCAGTCTATTTGTTTTATTTTGTGAATGCATGTCTTGCTAGTCTTGCTCAGTTTTCTGCTTCTATGAGCTGCTCTTTGGACAGTCGCTTGTGAGCATCACTCGCAGCTGAACCGCACTGGGAATTTGCATTGGGAATTTGAATATGATCCTGAGTGGAAAATGCTAAACAAATTCAATTCCAGTGTTGGTTTGTATAATACTGCAGGTGGGCCTGTGTAAACAGTACTCCTGCAGTACAGCATATAATCGTACATTGGCTGCTGCTTTGCGCTTCCTGTTGAGTAGTGCATAACGGAAGTGGGGCCGGAGTGACTGTGTTAATGACATACGATGGTTCTCAGCTTTATCAAATACACCAGAGACTATAGGAATTCCACACATGAATAAATAACCACTAATGGTTTGTGAGCGAATCCCAGGTGCTGAAGCATTTCTAAAATAACAGCACTGCACTGCAAAACAAATCATCCCAGGTGCTGAAGCATTTCTAAAATAACAGCACTGCACTGCAAAACAAGTCATTCCAGGTGCTGAAGCATTTCTAAAATAACACTGCACTCCAAAACAAGTCATTCCAGGTGCTGAAGCATTTCTAAAATAACACTGCACTCCAAAACCAATCATCCCAGGTGCTGAAGCATTTCTAAAATAACACTGCACTCCAAAACCAATCATCCCAGGTGCTGAAGCATTTCTAAAATAACAGCACTGCACTGCAAAACAAGTCATTCCAGGTGCTGAAGCATTTCTAAAATAACACTGCACTCCAAAACCAATCATCCCAGGTGCTGAAGCATTTCTAAAATAACAGCACTGCACTCCAAAACAAATCATTCCAGGTGCTGAAGCATTTCTAAAATAACACTGCACTCCAAAACAAATCATTCCAGGTGCTGAAGCATTTCTAAAATAACACTGCACTCCAAAACCAATCATCCCAGGTGCTGAAGCATTTCTAAAATAACACTGCACTCCAAAACCAATCATCCCAGGTGCTGAAGCATTTCTAAAATAACACTGCACTCCAAAACCAATCATCCCAGGTGCTGAAGCATTTCTAAAATAACACTGCACTCCAAAACCAATCATCCCAGGTGCTGAAGCATTTCTAAAATAACACTGCACTCCAAAACCAATCATCCCAGGTGCTGAAGCATTTCTAAAATAACACTGCACTCCAAAACCAATCATCCCAGGTGCTGAAGCATTTCTAAAATAACACTGCACTCCAAAACCAATCATCCCAGGTGCTGAAGCATTTCTAAAATAACACTGCACTCCAAAACCAATCATCCCAGGTGCTGAAGCATTTCTAAAATAACAGCACTGCACTCCAAAACCAATCATCCCAGGTGCTGAAGCATTTCTAAAATAACACTGCACTCCAAAACCAATCATCCCAGGTGCTGAAGTACGAGGCTGGCTTCCTGGTCTGTGCTGCCATCGGGATCCTCTTCATCCTGCTCATGCCTCTGATTGGCTTCTTCTTCTGCTGTTGCCGTTGCTGTGGTAACTGTGGTGGGAGGATGTACCAAAAACAGTCCAAGAAGACAAGCTGCAAGAGGAGAGGGTTATATTGGTCCCTGATGTTGATCACCATTGTCATACTGTGAGTATTGTGATGAAAAAACATCCAGAACTTCAAAACACTTTCTGAAGGCCCTACCTGAAACATGGGTCTGCTTGACTTGTAGAAACGTGGGTCTGCTTGACCCCATTCCGTTCATTTGATATAAATCACTATGGTTAACTGTGCACAACACTTTGCGTTTTATTGTTTCATGTGTTCATTATGTAAATACCTGGCTTATCAAACGCAGGATATCCAAGCACTGATTGGGTTTGTTTTTTTACTCTTATTTCCTTGTGTGCTGAACCAGAGCGGGGAATATCTGTATGTTCATTAGCAACGACAAGTTTACAAAGGCTATCAACAACAGCACTGAGCTCCTCAACGACACCCTGGACAACATGAAGACTTTCCTGAGCGAGATACCTCAGGTACGTGCTGGACACTGCTGTGAACTGATGAGAGGGGCTTGCTGCGTCGTGTACAGGGTGTGAGATACACTGATGAGAGGGGCTGCAAGCCGTCGTGTACAGAGCGAGATACACTGATGAGAGGGCTCGCTGCGTGGGTGTACAGGGCGAGATACACTGATGAGAGGGGCTCGCTGCGTCGTGTACAGGGCACGAGATACACTGATGAGAGGGGCTCGCTGCGTCGTGTACAGGGCACGAGATACACTGATGAGAGGGGCTCGCTGCGTGCGTGTACAGGCGCGAGATACACTGATGAGAGGGGCTCGCTGCGTGGTGTACAGGGCACGCAGATACACTGATGAGAGGGGCTCGCTGCGTCGTGTGCAGGGCGAGATACACTGAAGAGAGGGGCTCGCTGCGTGGTGTACAGGGCGCGAGATACACTGATGAGAGGGGCTCGCTGCGTCGTGTACAGGGCGTGAGATACACTGATGAGAGGGGCTCGCTGCGTCGTGTACAGGGCGCGAGATACACTGATGAGAGGGGCTCGCTGCGTCGTGTACAGGGCGCGAGATACACTGATGAGAGGGGCTCGCTGCGTCGTGTACAGGGCGTGAGATACACTGATGAGAGGGGCTCGCTGTGTCGTGTGCAGGGCGTGAGATGCACTGATGAGAGGGGCTTGCTGCGTCGTGTGCAGGGCGCGAGATACACTGATGAGAGGGGCTCGCTGCGTGGGTGTACAGGGCGCGAGATACACTGATGAGAGGGGCTTGCTGCGTCGTGTGCAGGGCGCGAGATACACTGATGAGAGGGGCTCGCTGCGTCGTGTGCAGGGCGCGAGATACACTGATGAGAGGGGCTCGCTGCGTCATGTACCGGGCGCGAAATACCCCAGGTACGTGCTGGACACTACTAGGAATTGATTAGCAGAAAAACAGTAAGTGATATACATTTAGTAAGAATTGCCCTCCACCACATGACCTCTGTGGGATGTTAGGCAGTGTAGATTGAGGGCCCTCAGAAAGCAGAGGCTCTTGGGTCATGAGGACATCATCCAAAAAAGCCAAGCAAAGTTTCTTCTCTGATTTCTTAGGTATAATCCATGTAGCTTTCCTGCAAGCTAGCACTCTCATGATTTAAATGCCGCCATGGTATTGCGGATTCTCCAGAAACACTTTGACTTGGAATCTATATTCAGCAGTCTGCATGAAAGATGGGAGACAAAGTGCTGATAACAGGGCGGCTTCTTTAAGGGTAACGGACTCTGGTGTTTTTATTGTACTTCCCAGCAAATCAATGCCGTGGTTAAGGAGAGCTCAAAGCCCTTGGATGAAGTCAGCAGGAGCTTGAATGGTAAGCAGCTACTAAGAGACTGAAGATGAGATGGAGGGAGAGGGACACACAAGGGTAGAGTTTAGCAGGAGGATATTGACGGTGTTAGTGTGATGCAGAGAGACAGGAGGCAGACTGATCTAGTGATGACAGTGTTCGTGTGATGCAGAGAGCCAGGAGGCAGGCTGATCTAATGATGACAGTGTTAGTGTGATGCAGAGAGCCAGGAAGCAGGCTGATCTAGTGATTACTTAAAACTCACGATTATCCAAACGCAGTTATCTGAACCAAAGGTTTGTTAGTCTGTTGTTTATGGGTTGGACCTCCAGGTAGAAGTACACAGCCTGTGCTTTTTCAGTAAGTCTTTAGAGGAAATTCTTCAAAACCCTATTGGTGAAGACATTGAGCTTGATTTATCAAGGTCTATACACAAAAATGGAAGTTTTGTATAAAGTAAAATGAAACTGGTGATATTACAAAACCTGGTTAGAAACCAACTCAGTCACACCTTAGACTCTGTACCTGACTCCTGTACCTGAGTTATGGGTCTGAAATTGCATTTTACTAAAGACCTCGATGAATCCGGCCATGTGTGAAGCAAGCTGGAATTCTTTCTCTGTGGAGATGACCCCTGACCTGTGTGTCTCCAGATATCGGCCCCTTGCTTGGGGGGGAGATCCTGCAGGCCCTGGGGGGCACCATGTACAGCGCGCTGGACTCGCTCCTCCTCGTCAGTCAAGGTAACTGTGTCCCTTCGGAGTTCTACTAAGACATTCTCATCCAGCAGCACAGCATCCTGGGGAAGGGCTGCGGAGAGCCCATCACACACAGCCTGTGTTTCTTTTGAGGGCAATACAGAACCGCTCCACAGTGTAGAGGGGGGACAGGATGTATCAGAAGCAATACTGAATAGAACAGCACATCGGCCCTGCCGAAGCATGGTGTTGAAATGGTTGTTTAACTATAGTGATTGAGTCACTGATGTGTGCACAAGCCACCCATCCCAGCTGACACTCCTGAGGAAAAGGAAATGCTGGCAGGGTGTGGAGGTTTTTACCGCGTGGTCCTTCAGTAACAGCCTGGTGTTTTTGCTAAAGATCTCTCTTTCTTTCTTCCATTTCTAGAGGTTACCTCCATTGGGGAGGAGCTGATGAACGTGAACTCCACAACAGAGCTCTTGAAGCAAAAACAGCAAGAGATTGTGACAAACCTGACAGCCATTCAGGAGCGCATAAAGCAAACACTGAAGAATCCGAATTGTTCAACCTGTGATCAAGTGGCGGGCAGTTTAGGCAAACTAACTGTCCATGTGGATTTCAGTGGGGTAAGCCAAGGGCTATGAAGGTGATGAGTCTTCTCGTTTGTAGAGGTGTAACTACACTAATCTCAGATACGATAGGGAGATGCAGGTCTACTCGCTTGTAGAGGTGTAACTACACTAATCTCAGATACGATAGGGAGATGCAGGTCTGCTCGCTTGTAGAGGTGTAACTACACTAATCTCAGATACGATAGGGAGATGCAGGTCTGCTCGCTTGTAGAGGTGTAACTACATTAATCTCAGGTACGATAGGGAGATGCAGGTTGTGATATTTTTGCAATGTTAACACCCATGTTTCCTTTCTGTTAGATGCCTGACTTGAGTTCCCCAATGGATGCCATCAGCAAAGTGAAGGATGCTAACCTGAGTGCCATAGTAAATGAGGTGAGACGCCACCTTTTAATACATCGTGCTGTAAATGGGACAGGGATAATTCTACCTGATCCCAGTGGGAGAGAGTGGGGTATTGCAGTATGTGAGGTCAGACTGATCACAAGAGGATGTTGCAGGCAGCCACACTCCCACATGGGATCTATTGCATACAATCTAACTGTGTGTCATTTCTTCACCTGTAGGCTAACAAGACCTTGAGCAGCATTCCAGAGAGAGTGAGCAATGAGACCAGAGGGGTGGTGGCAGGTGGGTTGAGTCTGAGGGCTTTGTGTCTGGATTCGTTGCTCCAGCTTCCTGTCATTGCAATACAGTACAAATCATTGATATGGGTGATATCGCAACCCTTAAAAACAAAACTCACAAATAAAGCAATACAGAGCCTGCTCTTGAATAAGGGTGACCGGAAAACACCCCATCCCTGATACACTCTAGAGATCCAGCAATGATCTTGAATACAAGTCATTGATATGGGTGACCTGAAAACACCCCATCCCTGATACACTCTAGAGATCCAGCAATGATCTTGAATACAAGTCATTGATATGGGTGACCTGAAAACACCCCATCCCTGATACACTCTAGAGATCCAACAATGATCTTGAATACAAGTCATTGATATGGGTGACCTGAAAACACCCCATCCCTGATACACTCTAGAGATCCAGCAATGATCTTGAATACAAGTCATTGATATGGGTGACCTGAAAACACCCCATCCCTGATACACTCTAGAGATCCAGCAATGATCTTGAATACAAGTCATTGATATGGGTGACCTGAAAACACCCTGTGCCTGATACACTCTAGAGATCCAGCAATGATCTTGAATACAAGTCATTGATATGGGTGACCTGAATGATCTTGGGACCCAAAGCTTTCTTTTTTTATTTTTTATATTTTTCTTCTTTCTTGTGTGTGTCAGACGTGAAGAAACAACTCAAGGGTATTGAGGAACAAATTGGGCAAATTGCCCAAAACATTCCTTTGGACCAGCTCACAGAAGTGACTAAGCAGCTGGACACTGCAATGGGCGACCTGCACACGTATCTTCCAGAGGTTTCCCAGGCAGATGAGTACAGGTATGATGAGCATGCAGGAAGATGTACATTGTAACTTTGCATAATAACATTGTAATGATGTGTGACCCTTCATGTAAAGTACGACCCAATCCTGTGCAGCTGACTGGGAGCTGGGGGTCTCTCTTCCCCAGGTGGATTGCAGGGCTCATCCTGAGCTGCCTGGTCCTGCTGGTGGTTGTGTGTAACAGTCTGGGGCTCCTCTTGGGGCCCGCTGGGCTCAGACCCAGCGCTGACCCCACTGAGCGATCGTGCACTGCAGACTGCGGGGGCATCTTCTTCATGGCGTGAGTAGAGATTGAGTGAGTGGTGATGGGAGTGTTTGAGAGGAGAGTTGTGGACGATGGGAGTGTTTGAGAGGAGAATGTGGACGATGGGAGAGTGTGTGGACGATGGGAGTGTTTGAGAGGAGAGTGTGTGGACGATGGGAGTGTTTGAGAGGAGAGTGTGTGGACGATGGGAGTGTTTGAGAGGAGAGTGTGTGGACGATGGGAGTGTTTGAGAGGAGAGTGTGTGGATGATGGGAGTGTTTGAGAGGAGAGTGTGTGGACGATGGGAGTGTTTGAAGCTGCATCCTCACTCCTATGCTGTCCGTTGCAGGGGGGTTGGCTTCAGCTTTCTTTACTCCTGGCTGCTCATGCTGTTGGTTCTCCTGATGTTCCTGCTGGGGGGGAATGTCTACACACTGGTCTGCAAGCCCTGGAGCAACCAGCAGCTTTTAAAGGTAACGGGTCACCATGTAAGCATGGAACTGTACCCACTGATCTACGGTATGTGATGCTGGCTGTGAAATAAACCATGCATTGTTTAACAGCTCCTACACTGTCCTCTGATTGTTGATGGGATTAAGAGAAGCTTTTATTTATAACCCAGTTACACTTGTATGGTCACGCTTGTGCTGCACAACCCCATTGAAATGAATATTGAAGGATGACTGCCAGCCTGCGCTCATGTGTGTTTAATTGCAGTTCATCGACACCCCAGGTGTGATCATGGGGTTCAACCTGTCTCACGTGCTCGGGGTGAACACCCATTTGGAAATCTCTCAGATTTACAGGTACGTACTCTTGTGTGTGCAATACCAATGGGACTCGTATTCTTTTCTATTCGGTTTTCTTCTCTTCCTTCAGAAATGAAATGATGGTGAATCAATCATTTCAGAATAGCTGCAATATCTTTCAAACCTGGGTATAGTTGCACTGATTTTCACTAGGCAGTGCTGTTCATGTTTCCTGTGACCATGTGGTTTCTATATTTCAGTGACTGTAAGAACAATGACCCAATATGGAGCACCCTGCACCTGGAAGACTTGGTTAATCTGGATGAGCTTCTAAATATCAGTAAAGTAAGTGTCACCGTGGAGCCTCCACTGCACTCACAGGAGCTGCTTTTAAATATCAGTAAAGTGTCACAGTGGAGCCTCCACTGCACTCACAGGAGCTGCTTTTAAATATCAATTAAGTGTCACAGTGGAGCTTCCACTGCACAGGAGCTGCCTTTCCCCCAGTCTCCCTGCTGACCTGTTGGTTTGCCTCGGCAGTACACAGGAGACATCCAAGCAGCCTTCGACAAGACCAGCATCCAGCTTCCTGAGATCAACTTGCTGAACAACGACTCGCTCAGCCTGCTGCAGGACTTCTCCTCCTCCGGAATTCATGGGATCAACTTCACTGCCATCGAGCAGCAGGTGACTTTTACTGATCTGAGACATAGAAAAGAAACTCTGAAGCCAGGTCCCGGAGCATCGACACAGAAAGATGATAGAGGTTTACACCAGACCCCTAATCCCAAGCCTAAAGACACCTATAAGAGCGCCCTATAATAAAAGCACAGCAAAGTGCAATGAAGCACCGTGAACGCATAGGGAAGCATTGTAAAGCACAGAACGGTCTGGTAAAGCATAGGGAAGCATTGTAAAGCACAGAACGGTCTGGTAAAGCATAGGGAAGCATTGTAAAGCACAGAACGGTCTGGTAAAGCATAGGGAAGCATTGTAAAGCACAGAGAGGTCTGGTAAAGCATAGGGAAGCATTGTAAAGCACAGAGAGGTCTGGTAAAGCATAGGGAAGCATTGTAAAGCACAGAGAGGTCTGGTAAAGCACAGAGAGGTATGGTAAAGCATAGGAAAGCATTGTAAAGCACAGAGAGGTCTGGTAAAGCATAGGGAAGCATTGTAAAGCACAGAGAGGTCTGGTAAAGCACAGAGAGGTCTGGTAAAGCATAGGGAAGCATTGTAAAGCACAGAGAGGTCTGGTAAAGCACAGAGAGGTATGGTAAAGCATAGGAAAGCATTGTAAAGCACAGAGAGGTCTGGTAAAGCACAGAGAGGTCTGGTAAAGCACAGAGAGGTCTGGTAAAGCATAGGGAAGCATTGTAAAGCACAGAGAGGTCTGGTAAAGCACAGAGAGGTATGGTAAAGCATAGGAAAGCATTGTAAAGCACAGAGAGGTCTGGTAAAGCATAGGGAAGCATTGTAAAGCACAGAGAGGTCTGGTAAAGCACAGAGAGGTCTGGTAAAGCATAGGGAAGCATTGTAAAGCACAGAGAGGTCTGGTAAAGCACAGAGAGGTATGGTAAAGCATAGGAAAGCATTGTAAAGCACAGAGAGGTCTGGTAAAGCATAGGGAAGCATGTTGATCAAAGCTTCTTTGTGGAGGCGGGGGCTCATGTAAAAGCCTGCTCTTAAAGGCTGATTGTTCCTATTCTCTCATTGCTTTATGTTTACTTCTTTTCTTCTTGCAGGTTAACCAGAATTTGACCAGTCCAGGCATTGACTCCTTTGCACATAGTTTGGATCAACTTGCAGTGAAGGTGAGTTCAAGACAGCCACTTACAAATGCTTTATGAAGCTCTGCCATCTGCATGAACTCTGGATACGCGTGTACAGATCACGACACTGTGGTATTGTAACACTGTGGATACGCGTGTGCAGATCACGACACTGTGGTATTGTAACACTGTGGATACGCGTGTGCAGATCACGACACTGTGGTATTGTAACACTGTGGATACGCGTGTGCAGATCACGACACTGTGGCATTGTAACACTGTGGATACGCGTGTGCAGATCACGACACTGTGGCATTGTAACACTGTGGATACGCGTGTGCAGATCACGACACTGTGGCATTGTAACAATAGACAAAAAGAGGATATTGGGGCAAAACTGATCTACCCTTTTAAGGTGTTAAACTGTGTGAAAACCTGTGATACTCATGGAATTTCAACTGAGAACATAGTGCCACCTAATGGACAAACAGGGGCATTACTGTTATTAGTCAGTCCTGTATTCTTTAGGTTTAAAATGTGTTACTGTTCAAAAAAGTATTTCAAAGTTCAGAAAAGTGTTGGTATTTTTAAAATATTACTATCAGAATATTTAGATGATATCATTGGAGCCGCCACTAGCTGTGCCACATTCCAGTTCACAAGTGAACGAAGCAGTGTGACAGCAGTGTGGTCATTTCTTATAATGAGGTAGAATTATATACATTCAGAGGAAAAGGGGGACTGAGTATCTGTAAACACAGCGTAAAAACAAGTAGAAAACAATTGAACCTGTTTCTTTGTCCAATCAGCAAAATCAAGCTATAAAGGGAGAACTCATGGCAGAGGCAGCAGACCTGAGGAATCTCAGCAGACGTATTCCAGGGGAACTCCAGCCACAAGTGGTGAGTTTCACAACCCCGAATCTGCAAGCCTCGGTACCACAGTGGAAAACTCCCTGCGCAGGACGCTGGCATGCACCTCTGGGACCTGTTTGTAATCTTGACATGCCCCCCTGCAGAAGCGCACTGCACTCAATGCTGCTTCTGGTTTAACCATGCTTTCACTGTGCTGTGTAACACTTTGCTGGGCTTTCACCATGAGATAGAACTGTATACGAGCAATGGCTGTCCTTGTCTAATGCAGTCCATGCCTTTAACTCAGTAATAACCATAAGAAAGCCCATTCATCTTACAACCACACTATAGAACACCTTTAGCATGGCTGCTTGTGTGTGTTTTAAGTCACATGTTACCTGCATGTGTCTCTCTTACAGGAAACCCTGAAAAACAGTGTTGAACCTCTGAAGGTCTCCACTGCCCAGATTCCAGTAAGTATTGCTGTTGCTTTGTGTAAGCTGTATTAGACATGCAGGACTAAGCTGGAACGGCGCATACTGCACCTATTTCAATATAATGAACAGTGTCTCTGTGATGACTGAAGGATACACTGCTAGAAATCATGAAGCACGCACAGTGCATTAGACCAGTCTCACTCCTCTGCCCAGCCCACAGCTTGCAGAGTAATTGCAGGGACACGCCCCTCACTGTGTGATCATTATCAGCATTAATGGCGTGCTCTACTAAATGTGTTCTTTTACTTTCAGATCACTATAAATGCCACTCTTGCAAAGGTCGAGGAAGCACAGAAGGTCTTAAACACCAACACTTCAGAAATTATCAAAAAGGTGAGAAAAAATATCATTTCTCAAGAAAGAACAAAAACACTGGCAGAATGATGTCAGAGGTGCTCTAATCCTGCCCTCCTGTGATCTGATTTAAACCAGGCTGTTTGGGGCCATGTGATATGAATACTTCTTTAATTCAACCTGGCTGAACATTTTGAATGGGAGTCTCTTCCTTTATTATTAAGTGTATTATTGCAGATTCTGGCACGTGACACTTTTTAGGATGTGATTCCCATGTTGAGGCATCACATCGTATCTCAGTATGTTCAGCTCAGTCATTAATATACTTTATCAATCCGCTGTCTTTCCATGTGAGAGAGGCCTCTCATCCATGCTTGCACTTTCAAATCTACACAATGTCCTTTTAAATGTGCAGCTCAGCTGTGTCCATAAAGCACCCTGAAACATGATTTGAACATACCCTTCCCTGGGGGGCTGAGGCAGGGTCATGTGACTCTCCATGCTGCTCTCAGATCTGATTGGTGCGTTTCCCTCTTGTTTTTTTTTGTTTTGTTTCAAGGAAAGTCAAGAATTCCTAAATTGTCAGATAGGATATTTTGAGACGTACGCTGGCTGGGCCAAGCAAACAGTAAGAGATCTTTTTTTTGTTTTTATTTTTTATTTTTACAAATAATATCTTTTCTTATATTGTGACTGTGAAATGTCTGCAGACAGTGCAGAACAGGCTCTGTGTCGCTCTGTCTCTTTGACTTCACTCTAATCCTGGAGGCTGATAGACACACACACCAGCAGTATAAGCTGCTCTCCAGAAGTCCTGTCTAATCATATACTGTAGAGCAGAGTGCACTGCTTGCTCCCAGCAGGCTACAGCAACCGCCGCTGGAAAAATGCATAACAAAGAACAAGGCAGTGTGAAACGAGGCAGTGTGTTAAATTGTATGGAGCTGCAGCAGTATGTTTCTGGAGCTGCAGTTGATCTGGTAGAACTCATCGAATGAAGTGTCTCTCATCCTGCAGATCACACAGAAGGTAGCTCGCTGTAAACCTGCTGCTAACGCCATCGACGCCGTGGAGATCATCACCTGTGTTTACATCGTAGATTCCCTGGTCAGTTTAAAACAATGCCTTTCATCCTGGTCATCAGCTCCTGTCGGATCCACTGTAAAGCTAAGGGAACACTTCTGTATTAGTGTCTTGGGACTTGGGTTCAGGAGACCAGGTTTCAGGCCACTGCGCGGCACACCAGGGGAAACTTGGGGTTTGATGCAGCAAAGTTGCCTCAGACTAGGTCTCCTGGAAGCAGGTTTCAAGCCACTGTTCCTGAAAAAGTGGTTTTGTGTCACTCAGATTTATAATTCCATCAAACAATTCTTTCAATAGGGGTGGGGAGGGGTTACTACAGTGTTAGGGGATATCGCAGAAATATAGTAACAATATTGTAAAAACCTGTTATTGTTCCCAAACAGAACTGCTACTTGCTGCTTGAACCACCAGGTGGCAGTATACTCTAATTGCACTGTAAAGCAATACAGCTTGAATCTTCATTTTGTATTGAAGGGATTTCAACTACCAGTTTCCCTTATGATGGGCTCAGTCTTGCACCATTGAAACCCAGATCAATTTTTACTAGGAACTCTCTTTATCTTGTCCAGGAAGCAAACATGTTCTCCCCCAGTCTGTAACTCTCTAAAGCAGAACAGACACTGAACAAAGACACTTGACTGCGTGATTAATCTGGTCAGTTTCTTTATCTTGCATCTCTAGAACGCTTTCTGGTTCAGCATGGGGTGGTGTCTGATGTTCCTGCTTCCCAGCATCATCCTGTCTGTGAAACTTGCCAAATTCTACAGGAGGATGAAATATAAGGACGTGTATGAGTGAGTGAGAGATGCCTTCTTCTAGACCTTCTAGTTTTAGTGATGTAAAAACTGTAAATCTGTGATTTGTCAAATAGAGTAAGTAGCGGTGTTCCGAAAAATCGAGCATTCCACGGCCCCACGTGTCGCTACAACTGTTTAAATATCGTACCTGTCATTTCACTTTTCATTGTTAACATTTATAAGTGTCAGGATTGCTGCCCACATTATGAAGTGGGTAACACAGCAATACCGATCTGTGATGTGGTACGGAACAGAAAAGCCACAGCACTTGTCGTTGCGTTTTCCTGCAGTGATTTAGAGGACAGATCTCAAACCCCAGAAAAACTAGAGTGGCCATTTTGAAAAGAGCTTTGAAACACTTAGTTACAAGTTGTATAACACTATATTTTTCAGAACTCCGCTCCTTACTCTTTGAAATACTTTGACATGAAAGAAAGACATGGTCTACATGTAGAATACAGAGTGCAGTGGAGCTGCCCCTCGCATTGCTATTCCATGCTCAGAGTGCAGTGGAGCTGCCCCTCGCATTGCTATTCCACGCTCAGAGTGCAGTGGAGCTGCCCCTCGCATTGCTATTCCATGCTCAGAGTGCAGTGGAGCTGCCCCTCGCATTGCTATTCCATGCTCAGAGTGCAGTGGAGCTGCCCCTCACATTGCTATTCCATGCTCAGAGTGCAGTGGAGCTGCCCCTCGCATTGCTATTCCATGCTCAGAGTGCAGTGGAGCTGCCCCTCGCATTGCTATTCCATGCTCAGAGTGCAGTGGAGCTGCCCCTCACATTGCTATTCCATGCTCAGAGTGCAGTGGAGCTGCCCCTCGCATTGCTATGGAGCTGCCCCTTGCATTGCTATTCCACGCTCAGAGTGCAGTGGAGCTGCCCCTCACATTGCTATTCCATGCTCAGAGTGCAGTGGAGCTGCCCCTCGCATTGCTATTCCACATTCCACAGCTTTCCAACACAACCAGCACAGTTCTACTCCCAAATAGCATGACACAATCGAAGTGCACTTCTGTTTACACAATTGTAAACTTATTAACCAAACCAAGAGTCTCAAATAAATGGAAACGTCTGATGGGACTCATTTTCAAGTACATCAAAAAGATACCCCTTCTTCGAACATATTAAACATACTAACCTTCAAATGCAGCAGAGCCCAAAGTCATTCAAAACTAGCTCTCTTCCATCTGCACGTGACATTTCAATTCAAATACATGGAAACACTTCATTCTTAAAGAAAACATTGAAACAGCATTTTGGTAGTCCAGGGATAAGCAGCTTTGTTTTGATTGTTTCCAGTGCAATGTGTCTGAGCCCCGCTTCTCTCTGTGTTTCAGGGACTCCATTCCCATGTTCAGCATTCCCAGGGCAGCGATGAAGAGCTAGAGGAAGAGGCCAGCTGGAGCCAGGCTTGCATCCTCGTACCTGCTCATCTCACCCAGCTTTACGAGAGCTGCATCCTGCAAACCGGCAGCCCCTCACTCATTCTGTGTGTTAAACCCATGATTATCCCCAACAATGAAGCACAGCAGATTCTCTCTACATTTCCAGGAGACCACGTGTAATTAGAATGTTTTCTTATGTAACTTCCACTAGATGTCAGTATGTCATAATGTAGGCCATGCTGCTGTGCAAAAAAACAAGCCCTGATATCCACACATTTATTCAACTTTCATTTGTAACAGCAACAGCAAGGACGGATGTTAAGTTATTACAATGCATCTTGTAGTTTTCACCAAGTTCCATTGCTCGCTGAATCTGTTTTTTTCCACAGTAGCATTGCTAAGTGTCCCTTTGTCTTTGTAACAGCCCTGTACAGTACTATGCAGCGTTGACATCTATATTCTTGTTGTCAGAGTCAATGGGATTTTTGTCTGTGATTGATAAAGCCCCAGCACAACCATTGTGAGGCTCTGGAGACAGGAATAAGGGACATGGCTCAGGGAATTCTACTGTCCTGGTATATTCCTTCAGAATATAGAACACAATGCTCCTAATATAGAATCTAACACAATGTTTTTTATTCTTTTTAAATTATCTTGATGTGGTGTGCTTTCTTCTGTTGAAATCAGTCATTCCTTTTTATATATATTACTCCAGTGGCCAATGAAAGTGTCATACCCTTCTGGGATACTGTGCAGTGCAGACAGAACCCACGTTCCATCCAGCCAGCAGCTGATTTCTTGTATTAAATTGTAAATGCATGTTTGCTGTTGCCTGTGTTTCATTGTAAACTGCACGTGTGTGATCTGTATCGGGAATGGAAGTGCACCGTTATGATGTTAGCTGCATGAGGATACGTCCATGTGGCTGGGTGCCCTGCCCGTGTGTATTTCGTGTTTCATGTTGTCTGTTATACGTTTTATTACAGTGGTGCACAGAGTGTGGGTTATCTAGCAAAGGTGATGTAAAATAATTGTATTTAGGCACAGGGATTGCACAATCACTTCACGTGCAGATTCAAATGGGTATTTGTATGGGAGCACGGGAAGTGCACAATTAGTCCATGTGCAGACTGGGCTGAGGTTCAAGTGAATGATTAGCAATCAAGTCTCGGCACAGCTGTATAAAAGAATGAATGTTCCATGGGGTTGTGTGTACAGCAAGGAGGTATAATAATAATACAAAATAAGACAACATGAAACACATCACATGGAACATAAAACACAAAATCCACACAGCGGCCTGGGCACCCTGCCACAGTCCAGTGTTCATCCACTGTGCAAATAGCACTGGCCCATCTCTGACGGACTGCTTCGGGAATAACTGGTGCTGTGAAGGTACGCCCTGACAACCTCTTGATCAGGGGTGGGAACAATTCAAATAAAATCACTGAAAACACACTTTTTTTTATTTTATTCTTATTGTTAATATAGAGTATGGAAACCCCATCACACAGTGCAACAGCACCCACAATCCCTCCACTGCTGTGAAAACAACATTGGAGAAGCTAAAACTGAAATAAGCATCCTTAAAATGGGCTCTTAGCATCGGAAAGGGTGATGTACCTGTGCTGTTAGGACACATGCATGTACAGTATATGAACCCAAGCAAGGTTCAGAGTACTATTAAATAGTTTTAGTGTTAAAAATGTGCAGTTTGGAGCAAATCAGTAATACTGTTACTGTTCACCATTAAGTTGTACCAGTAAAGCACAGAAATCCAGTAATTAGCAGAAGCAGTTCTCGCACGCCGCCTCTCATTAGCAGAAGCAGCTCTCGCACGCCGCCTCTCATTAGCAGAAGCAGCTCTCGCACGCCGCCTCTCATTAGCAGAAGCAGCTCTCGCACTCCGCTTCTCATTAGCAGAAGCAGCTCACGCACGCCGCCTCTCATTAGCAGAAGCAGCTCTCGCACGCCGCCTCTCATTAGCAGAAGCAGCTCTCGCACTCCGCTTCTCATTAGCAGAAGCAGCTCTCGCACGCCGCCTCTCATTAGCAGAAGCAGCTCTCGCACTCCGCTTCTCATTAGCAGAAGCAGCTCTCGCACGCCGCCTCTCATTAGCAGAAGCAGCTCTCGCACGCCGCCTCTCATTAGCAGGGGGGGTGAGAAGTTCACAAGGCATGAAAACAAACACAGAACGTTCTGATAATTCGGAGGACTCAGCTTGTTAGTAGCTTTGTGTTGCTTCCTCTTGCTTTCTGCTAATCAGAAATTACAACGGTGGTTGAATCCTGCAGGATTGTAACCGTTGTGGAATATCTGTTTAACTGATTGTTCAGCATACTTTACCATAAATACTAATCAGAAAATTAAAAAAGGCTGTTTCCAGAATATCACTCAAGTATAATGAAGCAAACAGGAAGGTCCTCAAAAGAAAATGAACGGGTGTATTATCTGCTGTGTTTCCAGGACACCCCTTGCATGACCTCACAGTACTCAGGATTGTCTCAAGAGAATGGAAAAGCGGGATGAACTTCTCACAACCCCTTTGAATAGCTTGCTTGCTACAAACAGCTTATGCTAATGTAGCCTGAAACTTTGCTTCATCCTTGCAAAGTGACCCTCACTCCCTCTCTCTGATCACAGGAAGGTGCAAACGAACAGCAATACTGCAGAGTGAATTCAAATAACATTCCAGCACAATCCAGAGAGAGGAGAAACAGCAAGGCACAGAGATACAATAGATACACAGGGAGATGCGTGTGTGAGACAGCAAAGGATTTCACACGAACGCTCTCACTTACCACACACACACAACTTAGTGTCTTCTTCAGCAATGAGCTACATTTTTAACAGTTTTCACATTTCAACAATCAAAATGATTATTTTTGTTTTTAATTTTAGTAGTTTTCTAAACAATAAATATAATCTCCCCAGGGCACTGTGGCCTGCATTTTGATTTGGAAAGTGTTTGAAGAGGATAAAATCTTTATAAAACGGGTAAAATTACTAAAGCACACACTAACTTTTTACACAATTCATACACCAATATGAAAATGCTCCTCTACTGAATCACCCAGTTTGTTTTGTTCACTTGAGAAAGTTCAGTTTCCATTTCTTTGACTGTCACAGCTGCTCTGTTCACGCCCTCCCCCATTGACTTACATTATATATAACTGTGTTAATGTGAGGGTCAGAAAAGCAACAATTACATGAAGTTGCACACACAGACACTGCTTCGTCCTGCAGAGGCGTGGCCGTGCACACACAGACACTGCTTCGTCCTGCAGAGGCGTGGCCGTGCACACACAGACACTGCTTCGTCCTGCAGAGGCGTTGCCGTGCACACACAGACAGCTTCGTCCTGCAGAGGCGTGGCCGTGCACACACAGACACTGCTTCGTCCTGCAGAGAGGCGTGGCCGTGCACACACAGACACTGCTTCGTCCTGCAGAGAGGCGTGGCCGTGCACAGACAGACACTGCTTCGTCCTGCAGAGAGGCGTGGCCGTGCACACACAGACACTGCTTCGTCCTGCAGAGGCGTGGCCGTGCACACCCAGACACTGCTTCGTCCTGCAGAGAGGCGTGGCCGTGCACACAGACACTGCTTCATTCTGCAGAGGCGTTGCCGTGCACACACAGACACTGCTTCGTCCAGCAGAGGCGTTGCCGTGCACACCTAGACACTGCTTCGGCCCTGCAGAGGGCGTGGCGTGCACACACAGACACTGCTTCGTCCTGCAGAGAGGCGTGGCCGTGCACAGACAGACACTGCTTCGTCCTGCAGAGAGGCGTGGCCGTGCACACACAGACACTGCTTCGTCCTGCAGAGGCGTGGCCGTGCACACCCAGACACTGCTTCGTCCTGCAGAGAGGCGTGGCCGTGCACACAGACACTGCTTCATTCTGCAGAGGCGTTGCCGTGCACACACAGACACTGCTTCGTCCAGCAGAGGCGTTGCCGTGCACACCTAGACACTGCTTCGTCCTGCAGAGAGGCGTGGCTGTGCACACAGACACTGCTTCATTCTGCAGAGAGGCGTGGCCGTGCACACACAGACACTGCACATGGACTCAATCTACATTATACATGATATACTGCAAGGATTAGACTAGAAGATAGAGATGTCTACATCTAAACAATGCAAATAATACAAAGAAATTCAAACAATAATAACTATTTTAGGTTCTTTCTACTTTACATTAAAATCAAGATATGTATGGTACCGAATAGATAAAACATACACGCTGCTTTCTGAAGCTAAATACAGTGCATATATATACATGTGTGTGTAATATATATAAGGTCACCAAAAAGTGTGAAACAGAGCTTCCCCAGAGGCTGTGTGGTCCAGTGGTTAAAGAAAAGGGTTTGTAACCAGGAGGTCCCCGGTTCAAATCCCACCTCAGCCACTGACTCATTGTGTGACCCTGAGCAAGTCACTTAACCTCCTTGTGCTCCGTCTTTCGGGTGAGACGTAATTGTAAGTGACTTTGCAGCTGATGCACAGTTCACACACCCTAGAATCTGTAAGTCGCCTTGGATAAAGGCGTCTGCTAAATAAACAAATAATAATAAACACTGGACTGCTGTCTTTATCTAACAGATTGAATTCACCACAGTGGAATATGATAGAGTGTGTCATTGTCTTTAAAGATGTGGATTGTTCTCAGGAGTGTGCTGCACATGCACATCTCAGTGAGTGAGTGTGTGCGCACAGTGCAGACATTCATATTGGCTACATCCTATAAAACAGGCTAATAGGTATTGAACACAAGCAGTAACTTTACTGAGAGTTCATCATTACCTTTAAAAAGTAACTCAACCTTGAGATAAGAACTGAAATCGAATGGCTGCATTGTATTTTGTTCAGCCACCAACAGCAGGAATAGTATCTCCAGAGCTCTACATGAACAGTATCTCCAGTGCTCTACATGAACAGTATCTCCAGTGCTCTACATGAACAGTATCTCCAGTGCTCTACATGAACAGTATCTCCAGTGCTCTACATGAATAGTTTCTTGTTCTCTGCCCTTTGCTCGTGGTGCTTTAGTGGCATTTTAACTTTGTCATGGCACTCATTCTACAGTGCGCAATGCATCTGTTTAGTAAACAGCACATGAATAACATTTCAACAGCAGGCTGCAGGGTAATATCCAGGCAGATCTATAATACATCTGCACTGCTTTGAAAAATCAGACCCCTGATTGTAAAACTGCTTTGGCTGCATATTTAGAGCTGAAAACAAAAGCCAGTCCATTGGCCTTATGCTTTGACAACAAAGAATGACTGCTTGAAAACGTGTGGGATACAGTCAAACCTTCTTTTATTTAATAAAAAACTTTGGTTAAGAGAATATATATCCTAACTTGTCTTCTACATTTGATCCTTGCTCTGGAACACATATTCCAGCGAGGTTTTAAATATCTTTGGTGATTTCGTTTGTAGGGTATCTTCTCCATTAGTCCCCAGAGGTGAGAATGTGTGCAGAGCAGCTATTATTCTCATGACGTGGACTGGAGCAGCCATCCACGCTGGTGTTGTTCACACTGGATGAGATGCTCGACAGGGGCGCGGAGGCAGTGGCCATGGCGGGCTCTGTGACTGACCTGGGCTGCCTTGGGGGAGTGGGAGGGGGAAAGGAAGGGGACTGGAGGATGTCTGCATACCTTTGGCTCGGCTTGGTTTCTCTTTGCAGCACTTTGTTCAACAGCGGCTTCAGCATCCCGATGCTCATCTGGCTCCTGTCGGTTCTGAATGGTCCGGGCTCCCTTCCGTATAGAGGCAGGCTTTTCAGCACAATATTTAGGATGCTGGTGACAGTCATGTCCTCGGGACACAAGGTCCAAAGTAGGTTCAGGTATGGGTCCAGATCCCGGTGCTGCGAGACCTCACAGAGAAGGGTGGTGAAGATCTCCTTGTTGAGCAGGGGGCTCTGTTGAGAGAAGCGCTGGGCCACTTCGGCCACTCTCTCCCAGCACCGCAGCTCCAGCAGGATGCGCATGGCCTGCATGACAGCGTTGGGTCTCTGGCTGCAGAGCAAGAGCTCCACCTGCAACTCCTGCGCCTGCCCCTCCCTCGGCAGCACACACAGGGCCCGTTTGTACAAGGGGACGCTCTCCGGGCTCTCCTTGCCCCCATAGTTCCAGGAAGAGGCGCCTGCTTGCTGCTGCGCCAGCTCAACAAATCTGGGCAGCCACTTGGGCTGGAAGGTGAAAAGGGAGCGGCAGATCAGCTCAAAGACAGGCACTGCCCCGTTAGACGAGGCCTGCTGCTGGCCGCTGGAGAGAGGGTCCGGGGCTGCCTGCACGGGGCTCAGGACTGTCTTCCAGACCTCCGGGGCTGCCTTAGCCGTTAGGAAGCCCTCTCCATTGGACCCGAATCGCAAACTAGCCTGCAGGGCTTGCCAAGACTCCCGGGGGAAGGTTTTAAAAATGACGTTCAGGTACAGCAGATTGTCTCTGTCCAGGTCCGAGAAGAGCAGGCGGTTCACCTCTTGCCCCACCAGAGTTTCACACGAGATGCTCAGCTTTCTGTCGGAGGCGCTGACCACCGATGCCTTGAGCTGCTCCAAGGCCATCAAGCTCTCTAGCTCCGCGGCCAACGATGCCAGCAGCTTGGAGTAACCGCCACCCCCCTGCGGCAGCTCGCTGGCTTTCTTGGTTTTCATGTAGACCCCGAGAATGGAAGACAGGGCGATGGGCGCCTGGAACATGCCCCCGCTTTTCAGTTTCTCCACGGTCAGCTGTGTGCTGCTCAGGCTCCGGCGCTGGTAGTACCTGCAGGCTTCTTCGAAGACTGCCTCCACCAAGACAGCACCCGGCCTGGCAGTGTCGGAGCGGCCCGACTCCTTCACCACGTACATTCCTGTATTGGAAAGGAAGTGGATGTCATTCTTCTCCCTGGAGTTTAGAAAGAGCATGCCATCGGTCTTCAGTGCAATGTTCTCCAGCAGCCTGCCAGTGCTGGTGTCAACCAGGTACAGCGTCCTGTACACAATGCAAGCCAGGGTACTGCCGTAGATCTGCATGCTGATCTGATTGCTACAGTCCAGTGGGCAGCTTAATGCCAGAGTATAGATCTGCCTCAGGACTCCATCACTTTGCAATAAACTAATGCAGCCTGAGCTGAGAACCAAGAGCAGCCCACCGCAACTGGTAGGGGCAACAGAACAGATTTCTGAGGGGCTGATTGTGGCCAGCATTCCAATGCACTCTGAAATCAGTGTCTTGTAATCCGAATCCTTGCTGGTGGAGTGCAGGGTTTTGCTCAGCAGTGCTCCTTTGCACACAGCACTGATAGTCATCCTGTCCTGTTTAGGGGACCATGTGAGGAAGAATTTGGAGCCATTGCCCAGGGCTGCCTCCTGATTGTCTGGCAGCAGGTAAACATCCTCCCGCGCTGCAAGGACCCTGTAACGCGGGCTGTTGTGTAAGGGTGTTTTAACACCCCCTAAGCGCACAGCCCGCTCCTGGAGCTCATAAGTTCTTTTGCAGATGCAGTATCTGAAGTTGTTACGCGCTGCGGAGAAAAGCGCTTCGAAGCGGGTCTCTCTTCACACCAAATTATGAACTTGCCACTGGAGCAAACCGACACCACTTTAGCGCTGCTGCTGTTGCACAGGTCTGAAGTCTGCAACAAATCCCAGCCAGCTTTTCTCTCCACGTATTTCCAAAACTCCACTTTACCGTTTTCAAGAATCACCGCGACCAGCGCCGAGCTGTCTTCGCTGCCGCTGTCTAAATACAACAGCTCCACTATCGGAATCGATATGGCGGAGCCCGTGTCCATATAGCTGGGGCTCTGAGCGGCAGCGACTCTCTGGATCCTATCAAAAGTCACCAGACCCCGCTTTGGTTTTTGAAGAAAGGCGTGGATGTGCAGTGCATCTGGACTGACCCGGACAGGATGCGAACGACAGTTATTCATATTAAACACATTATTAGTTTGCTTTAAAAACTCGGTCAAATCGCCGCCTCTGGTAAAATCAGTGAAATCTGTCATCTGCTCCAACGCGAACCCTTTCATCGTTACTTACTGTCTGGCTGGGGAGCCTGTGAGAAGAAGCGAATGTTGTGTAAACACCCCAGACGAAAAGTAAAGTCAATGATGTGTCTAAATATATCACACAACCAGCATCCGTGTTAAATCACAACCCTCTGCCTGCTCTCCGACTCACTGCTGCAATAACACGTTTCACATGTCCTATCCATGTCTCTCTGTCTCTGTGTCAGTCCCCTCCTGACATCACGCGTTTCTTCATTTCCAGGCATCAATTACATTCGGAGGTGTTTTTTTTCTGTTTTTCCAAATTAGGGAGGTTGCGTGTTTTTATTTTCCTTTTTCTTTACTTGCTTCCGTCCTTAAAATATGATGCTGCGAGGGGCTCGCTACAAGTAGACGCTATTAATCAGCTGATCCTGCACTCCGAACATGCCACAGAGGATTTAAAGCGACAGTGTTCGATTCCCCTGAACAGCAGTCCTGTGCTGCAGGGCTTCCGATCTGAGGTATTTCCTCCGGACTTGTACACTGACTGTACTCTCCTTAAAAAATTCAACTGATACATGTTCAGCCATTCGTGTATCTCGACCACAACTGAGAAACGTGTTAATAGTAACACTGATTGTAAAACAGTTAAATTGGCTTTTAATTGGCCCAGCCTTCGTTTTATTTATTTATTTATTACTTACTAATTTAAATATAGGTTATGTGTTTTTTCTTCTTCTTGTTTTTCAATTTCTCCAATAAAAATTATAACACTGCACAGGTTAAAACAGCCGGCAGCGCTAGGACCATGCAGGCTTTTCGTGTGATGTGATGCCGGTTGGGTTGGTCTTGCGACAACAGTAACGAGACGTGCTGTGTTTTTAAGCGAATGGGGATGGATATTTAAGAAAATACACGAAAACAGGTAAGAGGAAATCATACATAATACATGCAAATAATATCCCAGGTCTGTAGTAAAACGAGTATACGCACTGCTTTACACATATTCAATCTGTCGCAAACACATCTTGGTCTAATAATTGGTAATGCCAGTATCATGGCATATTATTTAAGTATTTTTTTATATTAAATGCACTGTTAGATTACATTATACATATACTTAATTGAAATGTATGTGTTAACGTTATTAAAAAAAAAAAAAAAATTAAAGAACAAAACGTCAGTGAGATTGGAGAGTGTGAGTTCTCCGAGGCAAAGGCGGTGAGGCCGGTATACTTAGTAGGAAACCTCGGGGATTACAGAGACGTGTCCAGGCCGCTGTTGTCTTGCACACACAGGATGTGATGTTTGTTTACTAATTCTAACACCTATTGTATTTTGCTACTGACACGAAAGAAAAACAAAACGAAATTATGAATAAAAAAATATCATTTTGACTATATTTATACAATATGTCAGTGTAATAATCATGAAATTATTATTTTGCAAAAAAAAAAAAAAACAGCAAAAAAAACAGGGTTATCCAATAACTTTAGTTTAGAAAGACAAGGCAGCGTTTTAATCAGGATTCGTTTGGTTAATATTGGGTTTAAAATAAATAAATAAATAAAGTCTTCTAAGCACATACCACATTTTTAGAGGGAGATTGACGATGCCTCAGATTAACAGTACCGTTAAGCGAGAGAATGTATAACAAAATCAAACAGTTTCCGTGCAAGCCTGTCGCTTAAGACTTCGGGAAACGTTTCGTGGTTTTGGGTTTATTAATACATTTCATCTGCCCTGTCATTTAATAAAAAAATATCATTGTGAAGAAAAAAAAAAAGTTTGAATGACCCTTATAAAACAGATTGCAACAGACCATTGTGATTGCCTGTCGGGGTGGTAGACTTTGGTGTGTGGCAAACTATATTTCGAAGCATTATATAGAAAGTATTTTCTAATCAGAGTTGCTTTATAAGCATTGCGGCTACAGTGGCTTTCTGTAAGGTTATCATACAGTGCTCATGTGAGTTGTAAAGGCATGCAGCCCACAGCCAATGTGATTGCTGGTATTTAAGCTCTTGTGTGCCTTTCTTATGCAGATGGTTAAATCCACATGCCTTCACACTACCTCTGCTGTAGAGCACCTGTATTTATACAGTTTTTATAAAGTGCCAAAGTACAATATCCTGGTTTGCTTGATTAATAACATTGCAAATCCCAGTTTTGTACCCAAAATAAATGGCGCACATAAGGGATGTATTGGTGTCAATGTACTGCTTAACTTGGAAATGTCTGTCTCTGAGATTTAACTGTCTAGAACTTTTAACTTCTGTGCCCCAAATGAGTTCTCGCAATGTCTAATTGACTTGTTATTTCTGTTGCCAGACCCCAAACCATGGCCCAGGTGGAGAAGAAGGCAGGCTTGCTGCGGAAGTCGTCCGCCTCTAAGAAGCCTTTGAAGGAGAAGGTGGTCCTGATGTATGAGGAGATCTTTGTGGTAAGGGCATCATTCTCTCCTGGTCCTGATGTATGAGGAGATCTTTGTGGTAAGGGCAGCATTCTCTCCTGGTCCTGATGTATAAGGAGATCTTTGTGGTAAGGGCAGCATTCTCACGTGGTCCTGATGTATGAGGAGATCTTTGTGGTAAGGGCATTCTACATGATCAAGTTTTAAACAAAAAAAGGAAACCAAATCCATTCTGTTTCTCATTTTAGAGGGAAGACCCTGCAAAAAACAACCCTCGCTTTTGGGAAGAGCTGTTCCTGATGAAGGTGAGAGAACGCATTCTTTATAAAGCTTGGATTAAATCACTCCAGTCTTGGCATTCGAAGTTGCACAAATTGTAAATGAATACCACTTGGGGTACAACCACACTTATGGGATGGATTGCTCATTATAATCATTTCCACCCTTTTCATATATACCAATATATTTAATAAGAAAGGCATCTGAGTGGGTGAAATGTGCAACAGAATATGGGTCTGCATTTATTAGTTTGTCTGAATGCTTGTTGGTGTATAAAGCACACTGGTGTCAGTAAGCCTATTATTACTCACATTTCCTTCTCCCTGAGACTGCTCATATATAACATCTTCTGCTGTGAAATCAGGGCTCTTCATGTTCTGTGAGGAATTGCACAATAGCAGTATGATCATTTGCCTGACTTGTGTTTTTTAGCATTAGTTATTGTGTCTGTTGTGCTCTTGTCATTTGGTAATTAAGTCTTGCTTTTCTTCAGGCGAATCTGGAGTACCTGGAGGGAAAGCTGGAATCTCTGGATGGAGATGAACTGATGAAAGTCAAAGACAACATCAACAGCCTGTTCCAGCACTGCATTCAGGCTCTGGGAGAGGAGCACCAGATCAAAGTTGTAAATGCCTTGCAGGTAAGGGCCAGTAGAGTGGCTGATAACAAAGCCAGAGCAGCGTGCCTTGCTATTCCTGCAGGGTGCATGGGCTCCAGCGTGGGATCCAGCGGGGGATCCAGCTTGGGATCTGGATCTTGGAGAGGCAATGCTGGATCTTTTGCAGGACTGAGCCAGCCATTTCCTTCACTATTTACTTGACCTGGTTGGAGAAATTGCTAGATGACATTAAAAACCTCTTGTGGGAATAATTGTAAAACTCTTATCTTGTGTGATGCATTAGTGAGACTGTCCTGTCTTACTAATTGTCTCTGCCTTGGATTTAATACAACAGGACTGGAGGTCTAATTAATGCATCCTCTTTGAAACAGGATGTTTGCCTCATAATGAACGACATTTTAAAGTTGATATAAATAAAAAAAAATAAAAAGCATGTACAGTCTGTTATAACATTGTGTTGCATCATAAGTTGTGAGAATTTTGTCACAGACATAATGGGGGAATCTAGTTTATAAATGTAAATTATGCTAATGAAAAGGTACACTGTACAATTGGCTATTAAACCGGGGTGTCCACGAGTCCTTGAACCTCAGGGAGACTAATGCATGCGTTGTTTTTCAAATCTGTTCATCAAATTAATGAAACTTTACAGACATTTGTTTTAAAAAGTTATTCCACATCCTTCAATGAAGCTCTGTGGCACTGACTGACTTCTGTGTTTTTGGTAACAATAAGACATATTTTTTATGAATAAGACCCCCAGGGCAGTCATTTATAAAAGGATCTCTGCAATTTAGCACACAAGAAAATGTTATTTTGAAAAATGCACACATGCCCATGACTAGTTCTTTCTGAATGAGGAGTTAGCATATGGAAACTCACACAGCAGTTCTCTTTATCCAAGCAGTTACAATGCTGGCTTTCTGTTTATTCAATCCTTCACGCTCTTTCCCAGACTTTATGTGCCCTGTTTCGAGGGGTTCACCAGAAGAATAAGTCGACGTCAGGCTTTGACATCATCAACATGCTGATGGGCTTTGACAAGGCAGAGCTGCGCATGAAGGTGAGGCTGGGACTGGGAGAAGGGCATGGAGGAGTGGATCTGATGGGTGGGGAGGAAGTGGAGGAGAAAGCTGCTTTTTATCAAACTGTTCTCTGTCTTACAGAAACGTGCAGTCATGATTATGATGAGGCTTTGTAAGAGAATGCACTGGTAAGACCAGTGGTACTCTGTTAATTGGGGTCTTCTAGTTTTTCTAGTTGAGTCCCCTTTATAGAAACTTGGTCTGCCGTAGTATTTTCTACAGATAGATTCTTTTCTTCTTCAGGTTAATGTGTAAAATACTGTTCCCTTGTATGTTTGGTGACTGCGGCGTTCTCTGATTTCAGGACCTGATGGAGAGTTTGGATACGCTGCTGTGTGGTGATGGATCAGAAAGCCTGAAAAGCCTCTGTCTGAAGCTGCTTCTCTGTTTAGTGACGGTATAGTTTCATTCGGTCGTTCATTCATTCATTTGACCGGTAGAGCCCGTGCCACCTTACCCTGCTGCGTTCAGACATTTGGTCTACCTGCACCTCTGCCTGTCAGTGCTGATTGTATTCATGTGGGCTAAGCCCAGTCTCGTTATTCAACCCACAGTACTGTAATGTTAGGAAAGTAAAGCCTGTTCATACTTTCATGCATTTCCAAGCCGTTGGAGATGGTTCCCCTTACTAGGCAGCCCTGCTGCAGCGGTGTGAAGCACCCTGCCACGCTGGGACATGCCTTTACGATGCCTTGCATTTCAGGTGACGGATAACATCAGCCAGAACACAATCCTGGAGTACGTCATGATCAACAGCATCTTCGAGGCCATTCTGCAGGTGAGTTGGAAGAGAGAGGCTGCAGCTGACATGCTACATATTGGCTTGTATGGATGGATGTTTGTTTCTATGAAAGCTTGCACACCACCTGCTGGATTGATTTTGCTTTGTGAAGGAGCAGCCCTGAAATGTTACACATTCTGTTGGGTGTACAAAAGAGCACAGCAATGGGGTGCTAATAAACACTAGAACAGATTAGAACACGCTGGAATAGTAATGCTTACATGTTTAAAATGGCAGGGCTTTTACAGATTGACTGGTTAAAGGCACATAATTACTAAAGTCTTTTTGAAAAAAAGCTTTATAATGGTTTCCATATTTTCATGCAGCCGTGATGCCATCTCTTGTGCTTATTCCAGCAGCCTTTCTATATGCCATTGTGCAGAGTATTCCTTTCATCTATTCTTTGAGTGCAGTTTTGGAGACTCTTGCAGTGTAAGGGAACTGTTTTCCAATGCCAGAGAACAGTCACTTGCTGCCTTACACTGATGAAGGCGCTTTGCCAGAATGTTTCTCTACTTCACTGTGTTTCTCAGCTTTACATTAATAACCGGTTGATGGGTAGAGGGAAGGGAGCATGCAAGTCTGTTGTTTAGAGCTTGTGTTTGCATGTCTCAAAGACTGAAACATTCCTTTGGTGAGTGTTCCCTGGTAACTGTTAGGGTTTTTATACCACAAGGATCATTGTGGAAGGTCAGGTTGGTAGAATGCAGTGCTGCTGGTACAGGACGCAGGTTCCCCTGATTCACTGCACAGCCTTGCTTTGCAGATCCTCTCCAGTTCTTCCAGTAGGAGGCAGCATGGCTATGACACAGTCGTCCTCCTGGCTCTTCTGGTTAACTACAGGAAATACGAGGCAAGCTTTTCTCTTTAACCCATCTGTCTTTAGTGGTGGGGAAACAGCTACATAAAACTATATGAACTGAAGCACATCTTATCCCACAAGGTGGGTGTACCATTTTTTAAAATCACAACAGCATGCACATAATACAGCACTTTGAAAACACACATGGGGTTTATTCAGGTGATCTTGGCCGCAATGTTTAGCTTGGCCACAGTTTTGATCAGATGAATCATGGCTTTCTATGAGTGGTGGCTCAGAAAAGCAGGTGGTGTTAGAGTTACATGAGATGCTTAATACTGATATAAATAAAATATGAAAATCGAATGTCCAGCAGTCCATGTGTCTTTTCATCGGTTTCTGTTGGTAAAAGTATGTGAAGAGTTCCAGGAAGTGGTGATTTAGATCTGCTCTGTTTGTACTTGGAGTGCACACTGACTAACTAACTGTGTGTATAGAAACACTAAATATTAAAAAGTGCTATCTTTAACTGGTATTGAGTATTGCAGAAGCTGTGGGTTCATGTTGATAATATCACTGCGTTAGAAAGCCTAACTAACCTATGTCTTTCTTTCTTTCTTTTTTTTTGCAGTCTGTAAACCCGTACATAGTGAAGTTGTCTATAGTTGATGATGAGACCACATTAAATGTAAGTGAATTGTGCTGTGTTCTCTAAGCTGTATTACACAATGTTGTTTAATGCTAGTCAGTGCAAGTCAGTTGTTGGTGTACAATGAAGAACACACACATCTACAGAGTGAAGCGAATAGATAATCAGAACTTTCTTTGTCTTTGCAGGGAAAGGGACTGGTGATCTCACAAGCCCTGTCCGAGTACAACAGGTAGGTGTCATCGCAGCACACAGTGTATTTTGACATTGTCTTGGTAATATCTGCCCTGTGCACACAGTGTGTTTTGACATTGTCTTGGTAATATCTGCCCTGTGCACACAGTGTGTTTTGACATTGTCTTGATAATATCTGCCCTGTGCACACAGTGTGTTTTGACATTGTCTTGGTAATATCTGCCCTGTGCACACAGTGTGTTTTGACATTGTCTTGGTAATATCTGCCCTGTGCACACAGTGTGTTTTGACATTGTCTTGATAATGTCTGCCCTGTGCACACAGTGTGTTTTGACATTGTCTTGATAATGTCTGCCCTGTGCACACAGTGTGTTTTGACATTGTCTTGGTAATATCTGCCCTGTGCACACAGTGTGTTTTGACATTGTCTTGGTAATATCTGCCCTGTGCACACAGTGTGTTTTGACATTGTCTTGGTAATATCTGCCCTGTGCACACAGTGTGTTTTGACATTGTCTTGATAATGTCTGCCCTGTGCACACAGTGTGTTTTGACATTGTCTTGGTAATGTCTGCCCTGTGCACACAGTGTGTTTTGACATTGTCTTGGTAATATCTGCCCTGTGCACACAGTGTGTTTTGACATTGTCTTGGTAATATCTGCCCTGTGCACACAGTGTATTTTGACATTGTCTTGGTAATATCTGCCCTGTGCACACAGTGTGTTTTGACATTGTCTTGATAATGTCTGCCCTGTGCACACAGTGTGTTTTGACATTGTCTTGATAATGTCTGCCCTGTGCACACAGTGTGTTTTGACATTGTCTTGGTAATGTCTGCCCTGTGCACACAGTGTGTTTTGACATTGTCTTGGTAATGTCTGCCCTGTGCACACAGTAAACCCATTGTTAGTGTGGCAGAGAGCTGTGTACTCATGGGGTAACTGTGGTCACTCTACTCCTTACAGGCAGTACAAAGACAAAGAGGAGGAAAACCAAGGAGGCTTTTTCTCCGCTCTCACCACCATGGTAAGGGTTATCTGGAGTCCTCCTCGTACTTCATACTTATAATTTAAACATAACTCGGGCGTGTCAGTTTCAAAATAGAGTTTTTATTTATTTAATTAAGATTCAAAGCAAATGACAAAAAATATTTGGGACAAGTAAGACAGCCAAGCCTCCCCTGTTTAGAACAGCGCTCTGTTAAAATTATTCATGTTCAACAAGCTTCATACAGTTTGTATCAAAGTGCAGTACCTCTGTTTATCCACAGGTGGGCAGTATGTTCATTGCAGATGCAGAGGAGAAGATCTCTGTACAGTAAGTAAAACAGACCAGATTGTTTTTCTACTGAGCATACTCTAGTGTTTCATTGTAATGCGGTCCATAATTGGGCATCTTCATATGCACAAATCAAGGACATTGAGGCTTGTGAGTACACTAGATTTATCCCATTAAAGTGAAATTGACCATGTGCATCTCGTATTTAACAAAATGAAAAATCAAGAGCTTATGACCGAATTCTATGCTTATCTAAGATGAAAGCACAGTACTTATTATTTGTTTATTTAGCAGACACCTTTATCCAAGGCGACTTACAGAGACTAGGGTGTGTGAGCTATGCATCAGCTCCAGAGTCACTTACAACTACGTCTCATCCGAAAGACGGAGCAGAAGGAGGTTAAGTGACTTGCTCAGGGTCACACAGTGAGTCAGTGGCTGAGGTGGGATTTGAACCGGGGACCTCCTGGTTACAAGCCCTTTTTTTAACCACTGGACCACACAGCCTCCTTAATCTGTCTTGTTTCCAGTTGATTTCACCTTGCTCACAAATGCTGCACTTTTAAAGTTTTTTTTATCTCTGCTTGTACTTGATGAGCAGGACAGCGGTAATCATCAAGACTAGCATTGTGCCCACAGGACCCCTCTGGAAACCTCTATACACACTTGCTATATATCTAAAGAGATGTGCTTAGCAACCTAGCACTCCTTGCCTACAACCATAGAGCTATGAATCGGGATCTACTTTAATTGCATTTCGAAGCTAAGCAACCCAGCTAGGGCTTCACAGCTAAGCTTTGCGTGGGCACTGTCTGAGATCAGCAGAACAGAAGTTCAGTCCACTTTCTAGGATTGTAAACCCCAGTGTGACAACTTGTTTAATGAGTTCAAATCCATCCTCCAACCTGGAACCACTCGCTGTGTGTTAAAGCTCTAGAAACCTTGACTTGGGTCTGAATGAATGTTAAGATAGCAGTGATGCCGTTGCTGTGGCTGGTAATGGTTATGGCACTGCCATCATTTTGAATGAATCCAGACCTTGGTTCCTTCTAGTTTTGCCTCTGAATTCTAATACAGTACCACAATTAGTTACATTTGCTTTCTAAATGGGGACAAGACCTACCTGAAAGTAAGATGTTGCATCTTGGCTGGTCTGTCCTGAACGTTAGAAGCCAATGTATTTTCCTTTTTCCACAGGACCAATGAAGCGATTCTTTTGGCCTTATACGAAGCAGTCCATTTAAACAGAAACTTTATCACTGTCCTTGCGCAGGTAGGGTTTGTTAAAAGCGCTACCGTTTGACCTGTAAAATGCTGCGCTGTGCTTGGTATTTGATGAAAGTGTAAAGTGTGGGATTGTGCTGTTATTGTTGCTGTTAGCAGTAATAGAATGATGATGTGCTGTGCATCGTTACACATTTCATTTCATTTACAGTATATTGTGCAGCGATACTTCTGAATATATTTCTGTTACGCCTGGCTGCTTCCCTGTTTATAGGTAGCAGGGAAGATTTGTAATTCATTCATTAAACGTGAGCATGATGATTTTGTGGTTTAGATGTTCTTTACTTTCTTTGCAGAGTCATCCAGAGATTGACTTGGTGACGACCCCTTCAGCCCCGGTCCCAACCACACCCACAGCACCGCTGGGAACCGCCCACCCTCAGTGGATGGTAAATAAGAGCTCTCCTCTCACCAGCTTGTACACAGACCTTTAACAAGAATATGAAACCCTCATGTTCAAATACCCCGGGAGCTGTTAAGCACTAATTCATTTTAACTTGAATTTATATTTTTAATGTTATCATTGCTAGTATTGTTTTTGAAGGGCCTGTGCTCTCCGCAATGTAATACAATGCTGAATTGAAAGGTGCTTGGTGCACTGTTTTGAGAGGTTTCATTGGCTGCAGTGCTTTGTAAACCCCTCTGATTAAAGGAGCCAGTCACCCAGGCATTCCCTTCTGTTTCAGTGATGAGTTCCACAGAGCTGCCCCTTGACCCCAACCTCCAGACCAGTAATCTGCTCATCACCTTCCTCAAGTACTCCTCCATCGTCATGCAGGACACCAAAGGTAAGAGCTGCTCTGGAATCAACACGGGAGGCAAAAGCCACGACATTTTACAATAATATTCAACAGTAATGAAGCAGGCTGTCCTTCCTTTCAGACGAACACAGACTGAATAGTGCCAAACTGTGCCTCATCATTCTGACTTGCATAGCAGAGGTAGGTAATCTCAACCTCAACAGTAGCACCTTGTCATGTAAAACAAGTACAAAAGCAGTACATTGTATGAGCATTACCTCGTTAAAGCCCTGTGGGACCAATTTGTATTTCTAGGCTGTCTAATTCGACATACTTTGTGTTTCAACCAATGAAGGCCTGTGCTGGATTGGTGTCTGTTTCTGAGCAGCTCTGCTGTCTGGAGCTCTTGATCCTCTCTTACTGTTTGACTCTGTTGCAGGATCAATACGCCAACGCCTTTCTGCACGACGACAACATGAATTTCAGAGTTAACCTGCACAGAATGGTGAGCGTCTCTGCTGGGAGTAATGACTAGACCCTGTTAGCTTGTTTGTTTCCCTGGGAAATACCACATGACAACACTACAAAGGTCATCTATTTTCCCTTAGGCTAATATGCCTTGTGCCTGCTGTGTACTCCATCGTTGTCATGCCGATGTGTCCCCCTGCTGTCAATGTGGGGCTCCTACTGAACTTTCTGTAGCACAGATTGTCTGCTACTTCCCCTACATTGTGATACTGAGTCAAAAATGTGCATTCCCTGAAGGACTCGGGACATCGTCACGGGGGTAGCTAGTGGAGCTGGAGAATGGGTAGATTACATTTTAAATGTAGATCTGCCACAGTTCATGCCACATTTGCTATAGCCTCCTATAGTCCACTTCTACTGGCCATTAGGGTATCCTCTGTGCCAGATTAATCACACCTTTGCTTCTGTTTTGTTTGCAGCCCATGAGACACAGGAAGAAGGGAGCAGACAAGAACATCCCCTCCAGACCCCTGGTGTGTGCAGTGTTAGGTGAGCCCATGTTTCACTCTTAGTGGACACTAGATCATCTGCATCAGGCTGACCTGACCGCTATTAGAACTTGTCCTTGGTTATCAGACTGGCTTGGGGATGTGTGGGGGCTGCTGGAAAACACCACGGGAGCCCTCTGCTCCCCAGCATGTTGTATTGGGAGAACCCTGTAATGTTGGACAGGCGTCCCTGTTTGTTTTAAACTGCAACAAAGGGAATCCACACTCAGGATTTGTTCAGCAAAATATTTTTAACTTGTATTAATGCAACACCAAGATTAACAAATGAACAAATGAACAAGTCACATCATAGGTGATGTGACCTTGTACTCTGACCCTAACCTCCTAACCCTAACCCGAAAGCTGGGAAGTAATTAATGTAGAATAAATGTAGGACTAGAGTACAAAGGCAGCCCTGCAGACAGAGATGCTTCCTGACCTGTGTGAGTTCCTGACTCTTCTGACTCTGTGTTTCTTGCAGATCTGATGGTGGAATTTATAGTAACTCACATGATGAAGGAGTTTCCCATGGACCTCTACATGTAAGAGGGCACTGAACCAGTTAACAAGCGTAACACACACACTCCCACGCAGATTGAACTGCATCCTGGTAGAACATACATTTAACCTCTTTGTGACCTGTGAATAAAGCAAGGACTTGTGGCAGCTCGTCACCTTTTTATTATTATTTTATTTTTTAATGATAGAATAAAGGCTTATAGAATATAGGCTTTTTCAACAGTGTTATACTTTAAAAAGAAAGTATGCATTTTGTTTTGTTTTAATAGTTAAGAATACATGTGTTTATTGCATGAAGAGTTTTAGCGAGGAAGCCTCATTCTGACACTAGTCTGTCTGTCTGTCCCCTATCACAGCCGCTGTGTGCAGGTAGTTCACAAGCTGATCTGCTATCAGAAGAAGTGCCGAGTTAGACTACACTACACTTGGAGGGAGCTCTGGTCAGGTAAGGCTGTGTATAGAGTACAGTATGTAGAGCACAAGCTAACACATTGTACTGAAGTGTTTTTGTTTCTGAAGCAATTCCAGAATACATTGGAAATAAACCCCTGAAACACAGCATGGAGGTATGAGGCTGCAGCTCCAGTGCTTTTACCAGCTGCTCTGAAAGTTAGCAAGTCCATATGATGCTCCACAGCAGGGAAATCTACTTTAGTGGGGTGCTGTTAATCCTCCTGGGTTTTAATGAAGGCATTCAGCTTGTCAGGGTGTTGTGTCAACTGTACCTATTCCAAACATTCATGTACAGTATCTGTCCTGTATTTCATTTTCCATGTAGTAGAGAAAAACACTGCCAGCTTTTCTATATATTTACATATATGTGTAGACAATCCCAGGACTGACTGTGTCCAGTCATATCTCTGTGCTGGCAGTCTGTGCTGTAGAACCTGTGCTACTGAGCAGATCAAACCCATGGAAGTGACTTTAAACTCCTGATGCGCTGCTGTTTCAATGAGGGGTTCTTAACCAGAGAATAGCTTGTGACTGGTGGCCACCCAGGCTGTAATTAAAACCTGTGAATTGAATCTGTGCTGATGATTCGAATGATGGGTCGCAGAGAATGTGCCTTTCCAGCGACTTCGACTTTGGAAGTAATTAAAAGTGATTAACTGCAGCAGGGCTTTTCAGGGTGTTGTGTCAACTGTACCTATTCCAAGCATTCATGTACAGAGTCTGTCCCTGAATTTCATTCATGCCATGTAGTAGCAGATAGGAATAGTACCACCTGAATCCCCTCGGGGTCCCTGGTCCCTTCATTACGAGACAGACAGGAACAGCACCACCTGAATCCCCTCGGGGTCCCTGGTCCCTTCATTCTGAGACTGGCAGTAACAGCACCACCTGAATCCCCTCGGGGTCCCTGGTCCCTTCATTACTGAGACTGACAGGAACAGCACCACCTGAATCCCCGGGGTCCCTGGTCCCTTCATTACGAGACTGACAGGAACAGCACCACCTGAATCCCCGGGGTCCCTGGTCCCTTCATTACGAGACTGACAGGAACAGCACCACCTGAATCCCCTCGGGGTCCCTGGTCCCTTCATTACTGAGACTGACAGGAACAGCACCACCTGAATCCCCTCGGGGTCCCTGGTCCCTTCATTCTGAGACTGACAGGAACAGCACCACCTGAATCCCCTCGGGGTCCCTGGTCCCTTCATTACTGAGACTGACAGGAACAGCACCACCTGAATCCCCTCGGGGTCCCTGGTCCCTTCATTACTGAGACTGACAGGAACAGCACCACCTGAATCCCCTCGGGGTCCCTGGTCCCTTCATTACGAGACTGACAGGAACAGCACCACCTGAATCCCCTCGGGGTCCCTGGTCCCTTCATTACGAGACTGACAGGAACAGCACCACCTGAATCCCCTCGGGGTCCCTGGTCCCTTCATTACGAGACTGACAGGAACAGCACCACCTGAATCCCCTCGGGGTCCCTGGTCCCTTCATTCTGAGACTGACAGGAACAGCACCACCTGAATCCCCTCGGGGTCCCTGGTCCCTTCATTACTGAGACTGACAGGAACAGCACCACCTGAATCCCCTCGGGGTCCCTGGTCCCTTCATTACGAGACTGACAGGAACAGCACCACCTGAATCCCCTCGGGGTCCCTGGTCCCTTCATTACGAGACTGACAGGAACAGCACCACCTGAATCCCCTCGGGGTCCCTGGTCCCTTCATTACTGAGACTGACAGGAACAGCACCACCTGAATCCCCTCGGGGTCCCTGGTCCCTTCATTCTGAGACTGACAGGAACAGCACCACCTGAATCCCCTCGGGGTCCCTGGTCCCTTCATTACTGAGACTGACAGGAACAGCACCACCTGAATCCCCTCGGGGTCCCTGGTCCCTTCATTCTGAGACTGACAGGAACAGCACCACCTGAATCCCCTCGGGGTCCCTGGTCCCTTCATTACTGAGACTGACAGGAACAGCACCACCTGAATCCCCTCGGGGTCCCTGGTCCCTTCATTACGAGACTGACAGGAACAGCACCACCTGAATCCCCTCGGGGTCCCTGGTCCCTTCGTTACGCTGAGCTAGTGCCTTCTCAGCAGAGCTAATGCTGAGGAGGATCATCTAGGGATATCGACTTTTAAAACTAAAACCCAGGCTCTGAATCACACCCCACAGATCCTGTCACATAGACCACATAGAGGGAATTGATGTCTCCTGTCAACTGGATAGCAGGATGTTCTTTTTTTAATGGCTTTGTGAAACATGTCTTTTGTTGCGTCTTTATATAATAACTTCCTGCCAGGTTCAATCATGAGATAGAGTCCTGCTTGGGCCTTTTCTCTATAAAGGAGCTCCAAATCGGGGACAATGTTATGGTAGCTTTTAGAAGTACCAGAACTAGAAATAGGTGGTTTTCATACCGAGTCCTGAGGTCGTTGTTTCTTTTCTATTGAAGCTCATTAACCTGGTGAAATTTCTCATGTCAAATGAGACCGTTCTGCTGACCAAGTACAACGTCTTTCACCTGGCACTGCTGGTAAGTTTTTCTTGCACATTCTTTACTTGGTTTCTAAGCTGTAAGTATGCAATTAAGTATGCAATTTATAACATCCTACTTCATTAACCGGTAACAGGAGCATGCAGTAAACAATACTGACTGAATATTGAAAGTGTGCTCTCTGAGATGTGAAGGTTAAACTCAGAGGAATGCAGAAAAGTGTCAAATCTAGTATCTGACAATGGGGATGTATGAGAGACTTCTTTACATGGCTCAAGTATCTGTGACAATGGGGATGTATGAGAGACTTCTTTACATTGCTCTAGTATCTGTGACAATGGGGATGTATGAGAGACTTCTTTACATGGCTCTAGTATTGTGTGCACTTGTATCCATGGATATTCTTTTCTCTTTTTATGCTGCAGGTGATCAATTTATTCAACATGTTTATAACATACGGTGACACCTTCCTGCCGACTCCCAGCAGTTACGATGAGCTGTATTACGAGATTGTCAGAATGCACCAGGTCTTTGATAACCTCTACTGTATGGGTAAGTGGGACTTTACCTACTCGCAGAGATGGGGACGGACAGATTAAGGAAAGAAAATCATGCTCAGAAAAGTTAGAAACCATTCAGACCATCAGTGCTCATCTGGTTCGGTTCTTAGATTTTGCACAGAACTTACCATCTAGTCCAGGGGTGGCCAAAGCTGCCCCTTCCACTTCTGGCCTTTGTTCCAACCCTGTTTGAAATTGTTAATTTGAACCAATGAAGCCTCCACCCAGACACGTAGTTTTATTTGTTTATTTGGCAGACGCCGAAGGTGACTTACAGAGACTAGGGTGTGTGACCTATGCATAAGCTGCAGAGTCACCAACAACAGCGTCTCACCCAAAAGACGAAGCACAAGGAGGTTAAGTGTCTTGCTCAGCATCACACAGTGAGTGAGCTGGGATTTGAACTGGGGACCTCCTGGTTACAAGCCCTTTTCTTTAACCTCTGGACCACACAACTCCTGTGTTAGTTAGTAGTTAACCCTTTGCGGTCCTATGTTGGACCTGGTCCGACATCGCAATTTTCACTTTCCGGTCCAATGTCAGACCCTGTCCGACATCATCAAAAGACGTAAAAACAGGTCTCTAGTCGTTTTTCTCCAGAAAAAGCCGAGAAAACCATTCAATGGCCGAGTGAGGCCGATAGGCAGGATAGGCAGGAGAAGACGAAAAGAAAAAAAAAAGAGGGGGCGTATCTCATGAATACTGATAGACCCGACACCACATAGATAACACGGACATACACAAACAAGATAGCTGCTTCCGCATCCAGCGCTCCGAGAATATCACAGACATTTGCAGAGCTTTTTGAGATGTTATAGTAATAAAATAATGACTTGGATCGCATTATTGAGGAGTTTGGTGATAAAGCAGTGATCAAGAGATGATTTATTGGTATGTACTATTATTACGAGTTATTTGAAACATATAGCGAACAAGGGGTGGGGCGGTGCTGGAGATGCAGTATTGAGTGTCCTGTTGCTATGCAGTGCCTTTTAAACCTGTTTTACTGTGAAAAATACTTTTAAACAGCGTCTAAAATAAATTGCGGCGTGTGAAAATAAATTGGACCTGACGCGCTTGACACCGCTGAATAAATGGACCGCTAAGGGTTAATGATCTTGTTTTGCCTGTTAAACCTGGAGTGGACGGGCCCTCCAGGGCTGTGATTGGACACCCCTGATCTAGTTGGTTCTCGAAGGATCCTGATTGTTGGTACCCATGATCTGGTCGGTTCTCGAAGGATCCTGATGGTTGGTACCCATGATCTGGTCGGTTCTCGAAGGATCCTGATGGTTGGTACCCATGATCTGGTCGGTTCTCGAAGGATCCTGATGGTTGGTACCCATGATCTGGTCGGTTCTCGAAGGATCCTGATGGTTGGTATCCATGATCTGGTCGGTTCTCGAAGGATCCTGATGGTTTGTACCCATGATCTGGTCGGTTCTCGAAGGATCCTGATGGTTGGTACCCATGATCTGGTCGGTTCTCGAAGGATCCTGATGGTTGGTACCCATGATCTGGTTGGTTCTCGAAGGATCCTGATGGTTGGTAACCCATTCCACTGAACACTCTCTTTGTAAAACAATGTCTTCTGCAATTCAAATAGTGATTAGCGTGATATTTGTCAAATTGAAGACTTCAAGTAATTTTAAAAGCTTAAATCCTGTCTCAAGCAACCCACCATTGCTGTATGGTAATGGGTATGTCTCCTCAGCCCTTCTTTGCTGTATGGTAATGGGTATGTCTCCTCAGCCCTTCTTTGCTGTATGGTAATGGGTATGTCTCCTCAGCCCTTCTTTGCTGTATGGTAATGGGTATGTCTCCTCAGCCCTTCTTTGCTGTATGGTAATGGGTATACAGTTATGTATTGATGACTGGCCAGGGCAGTACGATCCAGGAGCAGTCTCCCCAGGGTTGGCACCCGAGTTATTTAGCTCCTATGCCAGTCTGTAGTAGAAACACATCTGGTAACACAGTTAAACCTGGATGAAATAGAGGTTCTTTAAGAAACGCTGTAGTAAACGTGTCAAATTGCAGGCTGTCTACTTTGGCCTCCATCCACTTATCTCTTTGATTTTCTGAATCTCTTTGATTTCACTGAAGTTAAACTGCTCAGCACATTTTCAAATGCGTTTTAGATTTGCAATATCACTTAAGCGCTTTCGTTCTGGAATTGAAATTGATAGTGGATATTTTTGGTACCAGTTATACTTCTAGTTTGAATAACTGTGAACCTTTTTTAAGGTGATATAAAATCAGCTTGGCTTCAAGCGCCTAATGTAATTTTTGATGAAAAAAAGGAATTGCATTTCTATGTTTAGCTGGGTGAGCTTGTTACAAAATGATTGTAGGAGTACCAGACCTACATGGTGCTCTGCGGGTATTTTATTGAGCTATGATCCGTGCTGCAAGTTTAATGTAGACTATTATGTGTAATCTTGAAAATTGTAATTTCAGCAAAGCAGGAAGAATACAGTTCAGTGTTTCTGTGTAGGTTTGCTTTATCCTGCCCTACAGGACTCCAGCTTCTGTACAACACTTAGAGTTCACGCTGTGTAGTCAGATCTGTCCATTGGGACAGAAGGAACCCGCTAGGCATCCTTTGCCCTTTCTCAGGCATAGACCCTTGCATCTCTTTGTGTGGAATGGCATGCTTCTTTTTGGCTGCATATCTATCCAGCATGGAGTGCAAGCAGAGAGAGCCACCGTGTGATGATGAACATAGCTGATGAACACATGCAGGAACAAACAGGCCCCTCCTTTGATGTTTAAGAGTAACACCGTAAGCAGTTTGTTTATAAATAAAACATAAATACATGTCTTCGATTTGTATCTTGTGTTTCATTAAAAATCTATCCTCCTAACGCTTCTCTGAGCAGCAGCAGCAGCAGCAGCAGCAGCAGCAGCTATGCAATGCAGGTTATTGCCATGGCTGTGAATTAAATTGCCTGAGCACAGCATTATGCATCAAATAAAATATTCATTTGAATCCTGCACAATGGGATGTAATGGCAATGTAATGAGGAAGATTCCCAAGTTTGTTCATCTCTAACCCAGATATAAAAGTGGATACAATCACAACCTCTCTGAATTAATGGGAGACCTGAAACACTGACGGCATGTATTTCATCTCCTGTTTCAGTGCTGAGGCTTTCCACGAATGCTGGGCAGTGGAAAGAAGCTGCTAGCAAAGTGACTCTCCCTCGTCAACATCAGGTAAGGACTAGGTGATCAATAACAGGTGTTGTGTAAGGACTAGGTGATCAATAACAGGTGTTGGGTAAGGACTAGGTGATCAATAACAGGTGTTGGGTAAGGACTAGGTGATCAATAACAGGTGTTTGGTAAGACTAGGTGATCAATAACAGGTGTTTGGTAAGGACTAGGTGATCAATAACGTGATCAATAACAGGTGTTGGGTAAGGAATAAGGGATCAATAAGAGTTGTTGGGGTTGGGGTTAGCGGAATAAAAGGCCTCATCTTGTGATGAATAACATTACAGTGCTAGAAATGGGGCAGGAACATAGTAGGTCTGCGGTGAAGTAAAATGATAATTTCATGATTCAGTATTCCCTGCTGAAACATGACACTCATTCAGACCCATTTTAGCGCTTTTCTCACAGAGTACTGTTACCTGTGAGTACCAGTACCTGAATTGTAGAGGCCTGTTTATTGACTGGCACCGTTGCTTGCTTTGTAACACGGAAAGGAATTTGTTATGAAAATCTACAAATAAACTCTTGAAATCAGGGGGCACACAAAATCTTATCAGCGACAAACCTACTGAATCATAATAAGACTATTAATGTCTCTCTGTTTATAAAATGATGCTCCAAATTCGGACATGTGGTACATGCGGCTCAGTCTGCAATACATGAAAAACAGAGACAGTGTTCCAGCCATGACAGGAGGAGTCTGAGAGAGATGAATGGGCAGGAGATGGGCACGCTGTGCCTCCCAGTCCCTCCAGAGCTGAGGAGAGAAAGGAACTGTCCTACAGTGTTCCAGCCATGACAGGAGGAGTCTGAGAGAGATAAATGGGCAGGAGATGGGCACGCTGTGCCTCCCAGTCCCTCCAGAGCTGAGGAGAGAAAGGAACTGTCCTACAGTGTTCCAGCCATGACAGGAGGAGTCTGAGAGAGATGAATGGGCAGGAGATGGGCACGCTGTGCCTCCCAGTCCCTCCAGAGCTGAGGAGAGAAAGGAACTGTCCTACAGTGTTCCAGCCATGACAGGAGGAGTCTGAGAGAGATGAATGGGCAGGAGATGGGCACGCTGTGCCTCCCAGTCCCTCCAGAGCTGAGGAGAGAAAGGAACTGTCCTACAGTGTTCCAGCCATGACAGGAGGAGTCTGAGAGAGATGAATGGGCAGGAGAAGGTCACGCTGTGCCACCCAGTCCCTCCAGAGCTGCCCTTCTTTCTGTGGCATGTCTCCCACCTGACAGGACGCTCAGCATGCCAGTGCCATTGCTGTGCAAAGTAAACTCAGCTATTCTTTGTTCAAGATAATTGCTGCAATTAATCATCATATTGTGTTTCTGGGAGATAAAAAGAGAGAATAGGTTCCTGTGTAATTGTGAGAAGCTGTTTGACGATAATATTTCACACTGAGGGACTGGTGGAAGGGTGGCCTCAGAACACGCGAGGCACGGTGATTTCTTTTTTTTCCCAGCAAAGGTGCTTGGACTTAAAATGACTGGGGAATTAAAACAGACAACCAGACCAGAACAAGCACCCTTGAGTGTGTGAAGGGAATGTAAAACAGAGAACCAGACCAGAACAAGCACCCTTGAGCATGGCAGGGAATGTAAAACAGAAAACCAGACCCCAGAACAAGCACCCTTGCGTATGGCAGGGAATGTATCAGCAGGACGTTTCAGTTGAAGAACTTTAGTGTTTTTAATGACCAATCAATTACTTGATAATCGCTCAATTAACTTGCCTTGTATTTTATTAGGGGCTTTAATGTTGATGAATAAGCTTTTGTTATTTCTAATGTGCTCATTAATGAGGGAATTAGTCTTTTTCAATTTTGGGAAGATAATTGAACCCTTCAGTCTCATTTCTATTCTGCAGCCCTCCTGTGGCTGTGATATTGAGCTGCTCTTCTGCACAGACCACAGTAATGGCACACTATGTACCGACTCTGGGAAACTGTAGTAATGCAGAGCATGTGAATGAGTTTGAGTTAAATCTAAAAACACATAATCACTGTAACATCTTAGATACCGGTAATGCCTCAGTCAATGCTAATGTAAACTATTGATACAAACCACTGACATGTTAATATATTGCAGAAGCACTGTCAATTCATACCTAGTATATGTTAACAAAGAACAAACTCATTCTGTCCTTGGTTAATGCATCCAATTGACCTCTCAAGCGTGCTTCATCAATAAGAGAAGTCATTATAGGGATCCCGAGTGGCGCATCCGGTAAAGGCACTCCGCGTGGAGTGCAGGATGCGCCCTATAGCCTGGAGGTCGCCGGTTCGAGTCCAGGCTATTCCACTGCCGACCATGGACAGGAGTTCCCAGGGGCGGCACGATTTGCCGAGTGTCGCACGTGGGGAGGGGGGGGTGGTCCGCTGCTCACCGTGCCCGGGGGGTATCCTCTGCTCATCGCACACCAGCGACCCCTGTACTCTGGCCGGGCGCCTGCGGGCTTGCCTGTAAGCTGCCCAGAGCTGCATTGTCCTCCGACGATGTAACTCTGGGTTGGCTGCATGGTGGGCCTGCAGAGTGAAAAAAAAAGCGGTCAGTTGACGGCACACATTTCGGAGGACAGCGTGTGTTTGTCTTCGGAGTTAAGTATTGAATCCGTCTGAAGAACAGTGGTGAGAGCGTGACTATGAAGGTCCCTACAGAAACTCTTTGAGCCATTAACACTGAATGTTTGGCTCAAAGATTTGAGTTTTTGTATCACCGTAGAGACTCAACCTTCACTACATACAATTACAGGTGGGGGACACTGCTGCTGTACCCTTGAGCAAGGTACTTTACCTAGAACTTTATAAATGGGTAATTGTATGTAAAAATAATGTGTAAAAAATAATGTCATTGTATGTAAAAATAATGTGATATCTTGTAACAATTGTAAGTCGCCCTGGATAAGGGCGTCTCCTAAGAAATAAATAATAATAATAATAATAATAATAATAATAATAATAATAATAATTACATTATACAGCTCGGCACCTCTTCAATTTTAAGCATCGCACAAATGACTCTCTTAGTATATATATTTTTGTTAAAATATTACTTTGTAATAATATCAGGCAAAGGTTTCTATAAACAATGTGTAATATATTATAATTGACTAGAAATTCGAGCAGCGTTTATTGGAAAGCTTAAGAAAAGACTGAAACTCATTAGTTGTGCAGTGCTGGTTTAAATCAGCTTGGTCACTGTGAAGACAGATAGGAGCTGGGCTCTAGGCATCCATAAAGCATGTAGGGTAAGGAGGACGAGGTTACAGATTTATGAGTCTTAATGGATGCTCTGTGCACATGGTTATAGTAGCTCGTAAACGTTGCTCAGTGTGTTTGAATGTAAAAGCAGCTACGTGGAGAGTGAAAAGCAGTTTGACTGAACAGTTCTAGCTGCCCACTAGTAAAGCCATCTTGCAGCAGCACCCCCACAGCTATAGATGTTTCTCAGAATCCTAACTCCCTCATTTAGTGTTTTTATTAACGCTAATTTGTTTTTTGTGTGATTTATACAGAGTAGCAACACAGTAGCAGCAAATGATTTGAATACAGTGTTGATTAAGAACGAACACTTAGCCTATAAAAAAAGTTCATGTCCCTAATTTTGTGGCTAAGGATCAGTACAGTGCTATGTATTATTGTCTGTGTTTATTGGGCGTTATCCATGAAAGGGTTTTAAACTCAAAGCTCAAAGTTTGCTGTTTCAGAAATCCTCCTTGACGCTGTGCTGTGCTGTGCTCGCAATGGTTGCAGCATTGCACATAAGCCTCTGACAGGTTTCAGTGTAATACTGTTTCATTATTAATAGGAGACAGTTTTGCCGAGTGCATACAGCAAACGAGTGGGAGGCTAAGAGACCCAGGGTTCAAAACCCAGCGCAGTGACTAACCTGTAATGTGTGTCTTTAGGACCTGGCTTCCATGAGTTATCCAAACGCTGGCAGTGATTTCTAAATATAAACACTTAAAAATGTTGACCTGTGTTGTCTGCAAACCGCAACTAGGGGGCTTTTATCTAAAGAAGCATTAAAGAAGTATTTCTTTTATTTCAGAGCTATCATCAACCACTTCAACCCCAAGATTGAATCAGACGCTGCTGTGAACCACATCTCCCAGCTGTCAGAGGAGCAGGTAAGGGCGGGTGGGCTTGCACTCGGCAACGCTTAGGACAGCTGGTGTGAGTGCCGCACCAAATGACAAGACATTTCTGTGGATTTGGGATTTCGGAGGAGCCAAATTTGAATGTGTTCATTTAAAAATAAATAAATAAAATAAAATATTCTCCCTGTTTTCCACATTTGTTTTGATGTTGCCCCATTCCCTAATACAGGGTTCTCAAACTTTGTTTCCTGGGCCCACCTTTGGAAATGTTTAAGGCTGTGACGACCCCCAGTAATGCTATCATATGAAATGACTGTACATCCTGCATAGGAACCCTAAATGAAGCATGGACATGCAGTCATTATGCCTGGAGTGTGTGTCAACTGTAAAATAAATAAGCAGATTACACAATGAAACCATGGCATAATACTAGACCCACAGAGGTGGAAGTGTTTAAATCAACAACAAGCCTGTCATTTGTGTCACTTGTGTGGTGCTGATTCAAGATGGTTGTTCTGTGTAAATTTAAGATTTAATTTTGCCATCAGAAATGGAACAAAGCATCTAAACCTTGCATAGTATCGGTACCGTCTACTTGTAGACTCCTCTGATTTGTAAATAATGCCTGCTTCTAAGTTCCACTTTCAAAGTCTCTTCTTCAGGGGTATGTAGACAGTTAAGAACATGTGTTACTGTCTGATAAATTTTCAGGCAGTCCTGGGAGCTGGAATTGTACAGTACTTGCAAACAAACAACAGTAATCATAACATTGTCCCGGATTGTGGCAAATTGAGAAACTGTGTTTAAAAAAAAAAAAAAAAAAAAATTTGACCGGCGCTAGCACTTTACTCTAACTATATACACAAACAAACAAACACCTGTAATTGTAATCTCATTTTAAGTCTTGCAAGCGGAGTCTCCAATGGAAATGTAGAATGTGCTGCCACTCAGTACTTGGGTGGGTTTAAAGTATTCAGAACAAATCAATGATCGTTACAAGTCAGGAAGGAGGGACATTGCCCAGCTGCACTGGTGAAAGCTGGTTTTGTTAGTTTTGTTCTGCAGTAGTTTTGAATGAGAGAGGGTGAAGCCCACGTGAATTGAGTAACCATTTCCAGTGTTTGCATTTTTGTATTGTGTGTTTTATTGGTTAAAATAAAAAATCAGAAGCCCTAATCTTAAGTTTATCAGCATTTTTGTGATCACGCACCCCTCAGTTTGAGAAACGTTGCCCTAATAAAACCACTGTCCTCTATCAAATTCATATTCTGTTGTAAAGCTCTATTCAGTAAATACATTTTGATTTTATTTTTTCTGTCCTTACCTGTTCATGGTGTTTCCAGTGACTCTGTGGTTCTCTTCACTCTCTAGACTCTATTAACCCTTCGTCGGCTGCACGGGTGCAGAATAAACATTTCTCGTAACTCTTTGAAGATCGCGGGACGTCGTTTGTTATTTTGATAACAAGATGTGTTAAAGTGAGTTGGCTTCTCTCCACCTCTGTCTTTAACAATAGATGTCTTTATGTATGGCAGGCTAGATCAGCAAAGTGTCTGAATGGTTGTAAAAGAAGGTACTGTGTGCAGGTACTGACTGCAATGTGTCATAGCACTGCCCTGAACTCAGCTCCAATCAACACCGACTGTGTGCAGGTACTGACTGCAATTTGTCATAGCACTGCCCTGAACTCAGCTCCAATCAACACCGACTGTGTGCAGGTACTGACTGCAATTTGTCATAGCACTGCCCTGAACTCGGCTCCAATCAACAATGACTGTGCGCAGCTACTGACTGCAATGTGTCATAGCACTGCCCTGAACTCGGCTCCAATCAACACTGACTGTGTGCAGGTACTGACTGCAATGTGTCACAGAGCTGCCCTGAACTCGGCTCCAATCAACACTGACTGTGTGCAGGTACTGACTGCAATGTGTCACAGAGCTGCCCTGAACTCGGCTCCAATCAACACTAACTGTGTGCAGGTACTGACTGCAATGTGTCACAGAGCTGCCCTGAACTTGGCTCCAATCAACAATGACTGTGCGCAGGTACTGACTGCAATGTGTCACAGAGCTGCCCTGAACTCAGCTCCAATCAACACTGACTGTGTGCAGGTACTGACTGCAATGTGTCATAGCGCTGCCCTGAACTCGTCTCCAATCACTTCTGACACAGTTTTTACCCCATTTTTCTTCCCCAATTTAGAATTGCCAATTGTGTTATTATTAATCACGGTTCACCGCTGCAACCCCCTGGCGACTCGGGAAACGGCGGCTGACACACGCGTCCTCCGAAACGTGTTCCTGCCAAGCTGTTTTTTTTCGCACCACAGATCCACAGCGAAGCCACCAGACCTATAGTGCCGGAGGACAACACAGATCTGAATGGCTCCACTGCAGACCTGCAGTTGCCCTGTCAGCCACAGGGGTCGCTGGTGCGCGGTGAACCGTGGATTGCCCTGCCGACCTAATCCTCGCTGTCTGGCGGCGCTGCCAATTGTTCGCCGCCTCTAGGAACCCCGGTCACGGTCGACAATGACATAGCCTGGATTCGAACCTGCGATCTCCAGGCTATAGGGCACATCCTGCACTCCACTCTGAGTGCCTTTACTCGGGAGCCCCGGCAAAGATGTTTGAAATGGACATCAAGTTTATATTAAAACTAACCTCTGATGGAGGCTTTAATGCTGGTTGGTAATGCTGAAAACCAGTCTATAGTTTAATCCCAGATAAACAATCTCTTTGATGACTACAAGCTGTAATTACTTTGAAATGTTGACAAGTGGGAACAGAGACAGTTAAAGAAGCATTTCAACACCAACCAACGAATACGCCTTCCTGTCTGACAGGGTGACAACAAACATATTTATAATGTCATGCCTAATAATTGCAGCAAAGTATAAAAGGGCACACTGTTGATTGCTCAGTAACAGTGTTCCCTCTAAATTACTGTAAAGCCATACATATTTGGAAGCCTTTTATTATGCATTTTTTTGTGTATGGGGGGGGAAAAAAAGCTAATATTTTTGGCACGAATATCAAATTCCACTAACAATACATACTTCGTATATTGCAACAGGTCACCAACATTTCTGGAGCAAAATAGGTTTTATGGGTGTGATTCACCAAATATTTTGGTTGCAAATATTTATGGCTTTACAGTAACCATTTTAACGGTGCATGTCTCTTTCTTCTTTTAATCAGCCATCTGAAATTCCTCTCAGGTTGTCCTGTTAAGGCAAAGATTCCCTGTGTGACACGTTGAAAGCGCTCAGAATTCCCAGAAAGATTTTTTTAAATGTCTTTTCAACACATCTTTGCATCACATCTCCTTCTGTACCCTTTAAACCAGACGCAAGTTAAGGGTGTTGGGGGCAGGTAGACTGGGCACCCTAGAACCAGCAGGGGTCCTGATCATGCCTGAGCTGAACTGGGACAGTAACTCATTCAAACCCTTGGGCTGCATTCAGATAACATGCTGGGTGAGCTGCATTCAGATAACATGCTGGGTGAGCTGCATTCAGATAACATGCTGGGTGAGCTGCATTCAGATAACATGCTGGGTGGAAAGCATTCAGATAACATGCTGGGTGAGCTGCATTCAGATAACATGCTGGGTGAGCTGCATTCAGATAACATGCTGGGTGAGCTGCATTCAGATAACATGCTGGGTGAGCTGCATTCAGATAACATGCTGGGTGAGCTGCATTCAGATAACATGCTGGGTGAGCTGCATTCAGATAACATGCTGGGTGAGCTGCATTCAGATAACATGCTTAAACACTCCGTTCGCCTTTTTCTGGCACTGTCATCCTGTATGTTTATTGAGTTGGAAGAAGCTCCAATATGTAGCTGTGGCTCATTCTGTATGCTGATTTTCAAAAACTTTCTTCTGTGTTGTAAACTGGGCACATATATCTGGGGATGGATTTGTAACATAAAAATCTTGTTTTCTTGTTTGAGGAGACATTTGATTTCGTGCCTGTGCTGAGAGCAGAGGAATGCAACTTTATTGTTTTAACGAGATCCTGTTCCGCTTTTTCAGAAGTTACCAGTTTATAGCAACACTGGAAATGTTATTTTCTCTAGCTCACAGCGTTTATTTTTTCTTCAATTCCCTTTAATAAGTTTAAAACAACAATATCAAGAAGCTTTAAAAGTCTTAAGTCTCTGAAGCTTCTCAACAAAGGGGTTATAGTTGCTGTTAATCTTACTTCTCTCTTTTTTTTTTTTTTTTTTTTAGCTTTGGCTGTATCTTGAAGCTCTTGCAACTAAAATAATTGCATCAAAGTTATCTTCAGGTGCTGTCTTGTAGATCCATCATAAATGAGTTACTTGCCAATCACCGTATTGGTGTTTTGTTACCTGCGGCTGCCACACTATGAACTCTGGAGATGTGGAGCTCCCCAGGGACCCAGAGCCCGGGATTGCATCGATGCTTTTTCAGCTTCGAATTGCAGAATGATGATGTGCATGCTCAGGATGTGGGTATGAAGCTGTACCTGTCTGTGTATTTATTGTTGATCACTTCATACACTCGACCATAACTATAAAAGATAGTCATTGTGTGGAATATTGTCATCTGTGCTCTGACTTGGTTTCTTGGTTTTCTTTCTGTCTTGTACTCTCGGCACCACCCCAGGGGGCTGTGCAAGCAGTTCAGTCTCCATGGTTACCCAGTGTTGTTGTACAGGGCCAGCTAAGGGGCTGGGTCGCTGCGCTGGTGGTGTGGACACCTGTACTCTAGGAACTGGGTGCAGTTCTTCAGGAATCATTGCATGCAGATTCCACATGGAATATCTGCTCACTACAGACCTGGGCTGGAATGTTTTCTTGTCTCGTTGCCAAACACTCTTGACAGCTGTGCTTTACCTGTAATTATATATGTGTTGTTATATTATATATATATATATATATATATATATATATATATATATATATATATATACAGTACTGTGCAAAAGTTTTAGGCAGGTGTGAAAAATGCTGTAAAGTAAGAATGCTTTCAAAATAGACATGTTAATAGATTATATTTATCAATTAACAAAATGCAAAGTGAGTGAACAGAAAAAAATCTACATCAAATCAATATTTGGTGTGACCACCCTTTGCCTTCAAAACAGCATCAATTCTTCTAGGACACTGAACTAGGTTGGCCCAAACATCTTGGAGAACTAACCACAGTTCTTCTGTGGATTTAGGCAGCCTCAGTTGCTTCTCTCTTCATGTAATCCCAGACAGACTCGATGATGTTGAGATCAGGGCTCTGTGGGGCCATACCATCACTTCCAGGACTCCTTGTTCTTCTTTACGCTGAAGATAGTTCTTAATGACTTTCGCTGTATGTTTGGGGTCGTTGTCATGCTGCAGAATAAATTTGGGGCCAATCAGATGCCTCCCTGATGGTATTGCATGATGGATAAGTATCTGCCTGTACTTCTCAGCATTGAGGAGACCATTAATTCTGACCAAATCCCCAACTCCATTTGCAGAAATGCAGCCCCAAACTTGCAAGGAACCTCCACCATGCTTCACTGTTGCCTGCAGACACTCATTCGTGTACCGCTCTCCAGCCCTTCGCTAACAAACTGCCTTCTGCTACAGCCAAATATTTCAAATTTTGACTCATCAGTCCAGAGCACCTGCTGCCATTTTTCTGCACCCCAGTTCCTGTGTTTTCGTGCATAGTTGAGTCGCTTGGCCTTGTTTCCACGCCGGAGGTATGGCTTTTGGCCTAAGTCTTCCATGAAGGCCACTTCTGACCAGACTTCTCCAGACAGTAGATGGGTGTACCAGGGTCCCACTGTTTTCTGCCAATTCTGAGCTGATGGCACTGCTGGACATCTTCCGATTGCGAAGGAAGTAAGCATGATGTGTCTTTCATCTGCTGCAGTAAGTTTCCTTGGCCGACCACTGCATCTACGGTCCTCAACGTTGTCCGTTTCTTTGTGCTTCTTCAAAGAGCTTGGACAGCACATCTGGAAACCCCTGTCTGCCTTGAAATTTCTGCCTGGAAGAGACCTTGCTGATGCAGTAGAACTACCTTGTGTCTTGTTGCTGTGCTCAGTCTTGCCATGGTGTATGACTTTTGACAGTAAACTGTCTTCAGCAACCTCACCTTGTTAGCTGAGTTTGGCTGTTCCTCACCCAGTTTTATTCCTCCTACACAGCTGTTTCTGTTTCAGTTAATGATTGTGTTTTAACCTACATATTGAATTGATGATCATTAGCACCTGTTTGGTATAATTGTTTAATCATACACCTGACTATATGCCTACAAAATCCCTGACTTTGTGCAAGTGTACCTAGAAGAATTGATGCTGTTTTGAAGGCAAAGGGTGGTCACACCAAATATGGATTTGATTTAGATTTTTCTTCTGTTCACTCACTTTGCATTTAGTTAATTGATAAATATAATCTATTAACATGTCTATTTTTGAAAGCAGTCTTACTTTATAGCATTTTTTCACACCTGCCTAAAACTTTTGCACAGTACTGTATAAAAAATACATTTACAGAGATTAAAATACATTCAGCTTTGCTTGTCCTGTGTTTTTGTACTGGCAGCCAGATTCTTGGTTGACTGGATATTTATCCACAGGGGCTCCAACAAATTCACCCCCCTCTGTCTGTAAAAGCTAAGATTCAAATTAAACAGTGATCCAAAAATAAAGAAATGGAGACAAAAATGGAACTTATGTAATTTAAAACGAATTACACAGATATGTGCAGAAAAGATTAATGAACTGAAACCCTTTTGAAAGGACACAGCCATTGTGTTTATCCTTCCCATTTATTTCATTTACCATTTCATTCCCTCTCTGAATGAATGTGCATTTATTTCTATTAAACTGATGAACATTACATACATAATACAGCGTGTTCGACACGACTGCCTAGTATTAGAGTGCAGAGTGACTGACACAAGGGTGGGCTGGTACCACTATCACCTGCACACAACATGCTGGGCTACTGGAAGACTGAGTCGGTCCAGATTATCTCCTCAACAGAATTGTGATTCCATACATAACGTAAAGGAATGCTTCCTTGGCAGTCAGTATGTAGGGCGCATGGCTGGCAGCCCAATTAAAGCTTTCTAGGCTGCACCTGGTGGAGTGTTAGCTTGTCACAGTCCGGGGAGTCTGAGATTGCTACCAGCTCTCATGCTTATAGAGCAAGCTCGTCAGGTTGAGGGCTCCATTAGCCAGACCTGTCGCAACAGAAACGAGCAGCTGCCCTTCCCGTAAGGATCTGCCTGCTGGAGAGGCTGTGGAATTGAAATGAGGAGCGCTGCCCTCTGCACAGGGTTTTCTGTTGAAATGAGGAGCGCTGCTCTCTGATGCACAGGGTTTTCTGTTGAAATGAGGAGCTGCCCTCTGCACAGGGTTTTCTGTTGAAATGAGGAGCTGCTCTCTGATGCACAGGGTTTTCTGTTGAAATGAGGAGCGCTGCTCTCTGATGCACAGGGTTTTCTGTTGAAATGAGGAGCGCTGCTCTCTGATGCACAGGGTTTTCTGTTGAAATGAGGAGCGCTGCTCTCTGATGCACAGGGTTTTCTGTTGAAATGAGGAGCGCTGCCCTCTGCACAGGGTTTTCTGTTGAAATGAGGTCCGCTGCTCTCTGATGCACAGGGTTTTCTGTTGAAATGAGGAGCGCTGCCCTCTGCACAGGGTTTTCTGTTGAAATGAGGAGCGCTGCTCTCTGATGCACAGGGTTTTCTGTTGAAATGAGGAGCGCTGCTCTCTGATGCACAGGGTTTTCTGTTGAAATGAGGAGCTGCTCTCTGATGCACAGGGTTTTCTGTTGAAATGAGAGCTGCTCTCTGATGCACAGGGTTTTCTGTTGAAATGAGGAGCTGCCCTCTGCACAGGGTTTTTGTTGAAATGAGGTCCGCTGCTCTCTGATGCACAGGGTTTTCTGTTGAAATGAGGAGCTGCCCTCTGCACAGGGTTTTCTGTTGAAATGAGGAGCTGCTCTCTGATGCACAGGGTTTTCTTTTGAAAGCACATGTATCCGGCTTGTCAGAATGGGGACCCAACAATCTTCTTGCAAGGGCAATGAAAGCGCCATGCTGCAGCAGCATGTCTGTCTTGTGTAAGACTGCTCAACAACACACCCTTGTTCCAAGGCACTTTGCTCTGGCAAGGTCTCTGATTAAAGGTTGCTGTTCATTCCTTCCTTGTGGAGGGGTCTCTGTTATTGCCTGTAGCTCACAGCTTGTTTCCTGCCCTTGTCTATAGGTGTTGGAGGTGGTACGCTCGAACTACGACACGCTGACACTAAAGCTGCAGGACGGGCTGGATCAGCTGAGAGATACTCGAGCAGCCCAAAGAGGCAGCCTTCTTCAAAGAGCTTGTGAGTGAAAGGGGTTAAGTCTGCTCCAAAATGCAGTGCTGTGTTTCCATTTGCAATCTCTGACTGCTAGAAATAAATATATAAAAGAATCTGGTTCATTCTTCATAGACCCAAATGCTCTACAGTTCTTGCTAGCTTTTTAACTCTTTCAGCACTAACACAGAAATGTCACCTTAAGTTAAATGACCTGATGAGTCATTTTCTCTTGGTTGCAAATTAATGCAACTTGTAAAAGTTTCCTAAATTATCACATCCTTATCTCAGTCAATGTGCCCCTTGTTATGTTGAGATTACTAACTCTTTTTTTAAATGCTCAGGTAAGATCCATAAGCCTGAACGTGCGGAAGAACGTTTCCCTGAACACCCTGAGCCAGGACGTCCTGCTGAAGGAGTTCTCCTCCATATCCTGAGGCTCTGGATCCCATCGCTGCAGGCACTTCACAAGCACTGTGATCTTTAAACTCACTGCAAACACAGGGGAATAAAACCAGGCTTCTTAATCACTGTGTAAAGTGTAGAGAGGTGTGTCTGGACTGGGATTGCCAGTCCTGGCTTCTGCCATGTCGATGTGGGCAGTGTGTGTGTGTGTGTGTTAACACAATGGATTCATTTTTATTTTATTATTCTTTGCTTGCATAAGTACCCTGCCTTTTTAGAGCCAACAGCTTTAAACACAGCGTCGCACACACTGACAGCCATCAAACTTAATACACAGAGCTTGGTACTGGATATCTGAAAGAAGGACATTTCAAGTCAGTACTGAGCACTGGGGGAGGGGGGATAATGAAGACATCTTGACGCAGAGGTGCACCTAAATAGTACAGAAATATTAATCAAGATAGTAGTCTGATGATTTTAAAGAAGTTCCTCATTCGTCACATTGTGTGCTTTAGTATGGAGGAAAGTGGGAGGGCATTTGGATCTGTGAAAGTGGCTGAATATTATATTGATCTCAAGATTTTGAATTAATCATCTGGTACTGGAAATCAATGTAACAATTTTGCATACTTCAGAATTGTATTATCTTTAAAAAAAATGGTGTTCAGTGTTATTTATATGTAGTGTTTCTTAAAATAGACATTTTTTTCAAACAACATCAAGGTGTGTGGTGGAAGTTTGTGATTCAAGTGACTGTGCTGGGAGGGCGTTTCCATGTCACTGGCTTGTGATGCTGAGTGTGTGTGTGTGTGATGGGAGGCGGTGGTCATGACTGGCTCAGCCATCAAGAGAAGTTCCTCACCCAATGGGATTCCAGCAGTGAGTGGCTGTCTCTGAACCAGGGCTGAATCATCACGGGTGATCTCAGAAGACTGCAAACAGCCTCCATCCCTTTGGGAGTGGTGCAGACAGGAGAGCAGGTTTGTGTCCTCACTGTGCCAATGTGCCGTGGTTTAACCTCCCAGCGCTGCAGCGGCCCCTGCTGGACAGGTGTGCTTGAGCAGACGTGGCTGGCCTGTGTCCTTCAGGGAGGGGTACTTTGCCAGCATCTGCTTTTGAGCTCCTGGGTGTACGAGGGGATTGACTTGCTGGTGGGCTCACCCGCTGATCTTCAGCTCTTCTGAACCGTTGTGGGAATATAATTGAACATTTCTAACAGCTTTGCCTGTGAGCGAGGCGCTGGCAGGATTCGTTGTGTGTTGTCTGCTTGGTTGCAGGTCATCGATGTATTTCTATCTGCAGTCACAAGTCACAATGTCGCAGCTTCAGTTACATCAGCTTACCCTGCCTAAAGAGTTCCTTTTGCATGTGTTTGTAAAAGAAGCAAGACTATATTTATTTGCTACAGATGACTTGGCAATCTATGAAGCAGTTCCTTTCCCCTTTTAAAGAAATTGCCCCACTAAATGCATTCCCCTCCAGTCACCATCTGCTGTAGCAGTTTGTCAGTGCTTTCCCTGCTGGGAGAGGAATTAGTTTCCTTCAGTGCCATCTACCCTGCTGCCAACTGTTTCAAAGCATGATGCTATTTTTGTATGTATTAGAGATTTATAACATACTGTATATGATGTTTGTGTAGCAAAAACATTTGTATTTGAATCCTAATAGCAATCTCGAATGATTTTTAGATTATTCTATATAATCATGTTTTTTAATTGGACAAATTCAGAGTGAATGGTAAAACAAAGCAATAAGGTCTTTCATTTACCCAGACAGTAATATTAATCCTGTTGGCTTGCACAATACGGCTGATCTTCACTGGTGAACAGCTGAGATGCCGCCTCTGCTTTGTGTTGAGAGGATGATAGATAATAGAGTCAATGGAAAAAAAGTGGGGGGGATTGTTGTGTGTTTTTGAACATATGAACCACCGTCCGAAATTGTAAGGTACTGCAAATCCATTTGCAAGCAATATTGAAATGTTACAGAAGTGGTGGGTGTGGGTGTGGGTTTGGGTAGGACACAATCCTCAATGCCTTGACAATACCCCAGATGAGCCCCGCAGCCTGTTCCCTGGAACACAAAGGGCTTTGGTTTGGTAAATCCAGTGGCTTATTGTATTCTCTACAGGAGGAGCCTCCTAATTGACATCCTCTCCGGGGGGATTAACAAGAGCTCTGCGGAAAGTCAATGAATAATGTATCTGTAAATAAACACAACAGGCAGCTGTCTTACCCGGCTGGCTGGCGGGCTTCCTCGCACAGGAGAGCAGATTGAAATGGATTTTTATTTACAATTGCACTTGTCATTAGCGCTGTTTCAGGTAACTGATCCCAAGTGCTAGCAGTGCAGGGGTGCCTTTTTCAGACTGCTTATGGAAGACTCGTTCCGATTGGGCAGGCCTTCCATTTTATGACAAAAAGAACAAACAAAACAATCCCAGTAAATCTGACCTTGTCTATTTCAGCCTCCCCATAGGTCTCACGTTTGCTTATTTTAAAGGCGCACCCATTAAGGTAAATGTGCATTTGATTTTTGTAGTGGTGGTGCTTGCACACATTAAGGTAAATGTGCATTTGATTTTTGTAGTGGTGCTTCTTGCGCACATTAAAGTAAATGTGCATTTGATTTTTGTAGTGGTGGTGCTTGCACACCCAGCACACATTAAGGAACTTATCCATTGCAGAGACATTAAAAGCATGTTATAGGAGTTTTCAGAAAAGCAGCGATTGGGTACTACAAGGAGAGATCCAGCGGGCAGGATCAATTTTTCTAGAGTAAAATGTATGTTTACTTCACCTCTTCCATGACAGCAGAATCATGATTAACAAACGAAACAATGAATGAATGAAGCGTTCTGAATTGCTATTGGCAACTTCCAGTAAGTCCAGAGATTTATTTGGTCACATCAGTTTTGGAGAGAACTGTTTGGTGTCAGAATTGTCATGCTTGGAGAGCAATGTTAATCACCTACAGCAACACAAGTCTGTAGAAACTGAGCCACTTTGTCCAGCAGCTCGCCTGCTTGAAGAGCCGTCTCTTCAGCAGTGTATGTCCTGTAGGAACCCAGAGCACATTTCTCTTCAGTCATCACATTTGGAAGACTGTGGAAACTGATGGGATTATTTGTAATAAAAGGAGATCACAAGAAAATAATGTAAATCTGCCTGAGAACACTGCTTTAAGTAAGCAGCAATGTCCAAGATAGGTTAGGAAAAACAATTACAAGCAAGCAATACCTAATGGCACAGGAACCATGTAATCGTATTTTAAGCAAACTTTCTTAGTATAGACAGTGTCTTAGGCCTCGGAATAAGAATATCAGCAGGAGACGTGGCAGCTTGACACACAGCAAGCCAGCGGGCTGCTACCACCCTGTGGCTACACCGCATTCTCTCTGCTCCATGTGTGCATGGTTTTATGCTGTAGTCTGCTGTAATGGGAGAGTTCTCTGTGCTCCATGTGTGCATGGTTTTATTCTGTAGTCTGGTGTAATGGGAGAGTTCTCTGTGCTCCATGTGTGCATGGTTTTATGCTGTAGTCTGCTGTAATGGGAGAGTTCTCTGTGCTCCATGTGTGCATGGTTTTATGCTGTAGTCTGCTGTAATGGGAGAGTTCTCTGTGCTCCATGTGTGCATGGTTTTATTCTGTAGTCTGGTGTAATGGGAGAGTTCTCTGTGCTCCATGTGTGCATGGTTTTATGCTGTAGTCTGGTGTAATGGGAGAGTTCTCTCTGCTCCATGTGTGCATGGTTTTATTCTGTAGTCTGGTGTAATGGGAGAGTTCTCTGTGCTCCATGTGTGCATGGTTTTATTCTGTAGTCTGCTGTAATGGGAGAGTTCTCTCTGCTCCATGTGTGCATGGTTTTATTCTGTAGTCTGGTGTAATGGGAGAGTTCTCTGTGCTCCATGTGTGCATGGTTTTATTCTGTAGTCTGCTGTAATGGGAGAGTTCTCTCTGCTCCATGTGTGCATGGTTTTATGCTGTAGTCTGGTGTAATGGGTTTGAGTATTGATTTCCTACCCTGATGATTTGTGGCAGCCTGTGAACTCAGTGGAAATGTTCTGTCGAGGACTGGGATGTATCTGCTTGTCACTTCCAATGGCTTCCACTCATCTGTTCTCATTCCACAGCTGCAAAACACAATAGGTGCCTTAACATTAATAGGAGTAGGGTACTGCATATTTGATCGAGTCGGCCTTTTTCCTTTGTGCACCCTCACAGGTCCTAATACATTGAGTTATTGTGAGGCTGCTGGCACAGTGGATAGAGGGGAGGCTGGGGAGGCAAGGTGATGTGTGCTAGTGATGACAAATACCTGTGTGTCCCTCACTCACTCAATTAGAGGTGAAATGCTTACAACCAGCATTCCGATTACAAAGTCCTGGAAGGAATTCTAACTATGGTGACTCCTAGTAGTTTGTAAGGAGCACGAGTTGAAGGTTGGAGGCAAGCTAAGTGAAATTCAGTTTCCAAAGCAGACTGTTAATAGAGAAGAAGCTCAGCTATAGATCTGAAAGAACAATTACCCGAAACATATTCAATCAGGGAGGGATAGCAGAGAGCATTTGTAAATCATATTCTGCCGGTGATAAAGCCTCCTGCACATTGACTGGTCACTTTCTCATTCTACATGCAGAAATCAACCTTTCGCCATCCTCCACTGAATTACAGAGCAGTGGCATTGCTCCTCTGGGGCTAATTAAATAAAGTGGCTGGGAATTGAATCCGGCTGACGGCATTAAGTGGAGCGCTGCAGCAGAGTTCAGTTCATAGCAGAGCACTAACTTCGGGTCGTGTCTTAGAATCCAATTCAAGGCCAGCACTAGCTAAAGTGAATTCAATACTGGTGCCCTTTTCTTTTAAATGTCTTGGATTCTCTATAGTATTCTTTACTTCTGCCATACAGACGGATACGCATTATTTTATACGTAATTAAGTAATTTGGTAACAATTAAGTTTATGATTAGTGCATGTATACATTTTTAAAAGTAAGTGCGAGTAAACAATCAGGATTTTTCAAACTGATAATATACAGAGTAAATAGAGAAGTAGTAAATGTTGTGTTTTTGATTTATGAATTGTTCCTGTAAATAAACTGAAATGACATTAAACTAAAGAGGATGTATCTGTTTAGTTGGTGTGTTTGGATTATGCTTTTGTGTGAGCAAGTCTACATTTTGGATGTTTATGAAAGATAAGAAGGTTCTATTCTATTATTGTCAAAGTAGGGCTAGTTTAATGCAAATTAATGCTTTATCCAAATGCTTTGTTTGCATCAAAAAATGAGAAGCCTGAGTCGACACAGTGTCTGTCTGAGAGCTGTGTCTTGAAAGCCTCAGTGCTGACTGGTTTCTCAGCTCATGCTTGTTACTTTTCCCCTCCAGCCCCCAGGGCAAGAAGCTAATGATAGGGGGGGATTATATAGAGTTCCTGGGCACTCGGAACACAGTTAGGTCCCATTGGGGCTGAAGCTGTTGCCATCAAGGAAATTGGACGATTTGTATATTCTGCTGTTTGCTTCTCTCTCGTTTGGTACAGTCCTTTGTGTAGTTCTTTCTCATTTTGGTACAGTCCTTTGTGTAGTTCTCTCTCCTTTGGTACAGTGTTTTGTGTAGTTCTCTCGTTTGATACAGTCCTTTGTGTAGTTCTCTCTCTCGTTTGGTACAGTCCTTTGTGTAGCGCTCTCTCGTTTGGTACAGTCCTTTTGTGTAGTTCTCTCTCGTTTGGTACAGTCCTTTGTGTAGCTCTCTCTCTCGTTTGGTACAGTCCTTTGTGTAGTTCTCGTTTGATACAGTCCTTTGTGTAGTTCTCTCTCTCGTTTGATACAGTCCTTTGTGTAGTTCTCGTTTGATACAGTCCTTTGTGTAGTTCTCTCTCTCGTTTGATACAGTCCTTTGTGTAGTTCTCTCTCTCGTTTGGTACAGTCCTTTGTGTAGCGGTCTCTCATTTGATACAGTCCTTTGTGTAGTTCTCTCTCTCGTTTGATACAGTCCTTTGTGCAGTTCTCTCTCTCGTTTGGTACAGTCCTTTGTGTAGCGGTCTCTCGTTTGGTACAGTCCTTTGTGTAGTTCTCTCTCTCATTTTGGTACAGTCCTTTGTGTAGTTCTCTCTTGTTTGTAGGTACAATGACATTGATTAAATACAATAAGGGCCTGGTCAAACATTTATTGGTTCAATTTAGAGAGTTAAGTAGCTTCAAATGGCATTTTCTTTATTTATTTTACTGTCTTGTTTGCAATCATCTGAGTGGTTGTTATTGCAATACGCTCCGTCGTCCTGTAGAGCATTGCTGTGTATTGCCAGGAACTCAAAAGTTAACCCGAGCCAAGGTGGCAGAGATGACAAGAGGGCTCTGGTTCTTCTATGAATACACATGGGCCGATCTGTAAACAGATCCGAGACGCTTTGGCACGCAGCTAGAACTGAAGAGCCACTCCTCCGCTCTGGTGAAACTCCTCAACACGGGCTTCTAGAAAACAACAGCAACACAGCACAGCTACTTGCTATTTAAAAACCAAGGACCTGGAAACTCTTGTGTCAGGTCCTGGGTTTGAATCTGGGCTGGGGGACAGAATAGAGGCTGCAGGGGAGTGTGGATTGCTTGTGTCAGAATGGAGGCTGCAGGGGAGTGTGGGTCTCGTGTCAGAATGGATCCTGCAGGGGAGTGTGGGTCTCTTGTGTCAGAATGGAGGCTGCAGGGGAGTGTGGGTCTCTTGTGTCAGAATGGAGGCTGCAGGGCAGTGTGGGTCTCTTGTGTCAGAATGGAGGCTGCAGGGCAGTGTGGGTCTCTTGTGTCAGAATGGAGCCTGCAGGGGAGTGTGGGTCTCTTGTGTCAGAATGGAGGCTGCAGGGCAGTGTGGGTCTCTTGTGTCAGAATGGAGCCTGCAGGGGAGTGTGGGTCTCTTGTGTCAGAATGGAGCCTGCAGGGCAGTGTGGGTCTCTTGTGTCATAATGGAGCCTGCAGGGCAGTGTGGGTCTCTTGTGTCAGAATGGAGGCTGCAGGGCAGTGTGGGTCTCTTGTCAGAATGGAGGCTGCAGGGGAGTGTGGGTCTCTTGTGTCAGAATAGAGGCTGCAGGGGAGTGTGGGTCTCTTGTGTCAGAATAGAGGCTGCAGGGAGTGTGGGTCTCTGTGTCCAGAATGGAGCCTGCAGGGAGTGTGGGTCTCTTGTGTCAGAATGGAGACTGCAGGGGAGTGTGTTTCTCTTGTGTCAGAATGGAGCCTGCAGGGCAGTGTGGGTCTCTTGTGTCAGAATGGAGGCTGCAGGGGAGTGTGGGTCTCTTGTGTCAGAATGGAGGCTGCAGGGGTGTGGGTCTCTTGTGTCAGAATGGAGGCTGCAGGGAGTGTGGGTCTCTTGTGTCAGAATGGAGGCTGCAGGGGAGTGTGGGTCTCTTGTGTCAGAATGGAGCCTGCAGGGCAGTGTGGGTCTCTTGTGTCAGAATGGAGCCTGCAGGGCAGTGTGGGTCTCTTGTGTCAGAATGGAGCCTGCAGGGGAGTGTGGGTCTCTTGTGTCAGAATGGAGGCTGCAGGGGAGTGTGGGTCTCTTGTGTCAGAATGGAGGCTGCAGGGGAGTGTGGGTCTCTTGTGTCAGAATGGAGCCTGCAGGGCAGTGTGGGTCTCTTGTGTCAGAATGGAGGCTGCAGGGGAGTGTGGGTCTCTTGTGTCAGAATGGAGGCTGCAGGGGAGTGTGGGTCTCTTGTGTCAGAATGGAGGCTGCAGGGGAGTGTGGGTCTCTTGTGTCAGAATGGAGGCTGCAGGGGAGTGTGGGTCTCTTGTGTCAGAATGGAGCCTGCAGGGCAGTGTGGGTCTCTTGTGTCAGAATGGAGGCTGCAGGGGAGTGTGGGTCTCTTGTGTCAGAATGGAGCCTGCAGGGGAGTGTGGGTCTCTTGTGTCAGAATGGAGGCTGCAGGGCAGTGTGGGTCTCTTGTGTCAGAATGGAGGCTGCAGGGGAGTGTGGGTCTCTTGTGTCAGAATGGAGGCTGCAGGGGAGTGTGGGTCTCTTGTGTCAGAATGGAGGCTGCAGGGGAGTGTGGGTCTCTTGTGTCAGAATGGAGGCTGCAGGGGAGTGTGGGTCTCTTGTGTCAGAATGGAGGCTGCAGGGGAGAGTGGGTCTCTTGTGTCAGAATGGAGGCTGCAGGGGAGTGTGGGTCTCTTGTGTCAGAATGGAGCCTGCAGGGCAGTGTGGGTCTCTTGTGTCAGAATGGAGGCTGCAGGGCAGTGTGGGTCGGTTGTGTCAGAATGGAGGCTGCAGGGGAGTGTGGGTCGCTTGTCAGACCTGGCTGAGTTTGCCAGCAGTACCTTTCACTAGCCTCTGCACGGCACCGCCTGTCTCTGCCATCCCTGTGGCTGAGCTCCCCACTGCTTATGTAACAATCTTAACAATTGGATATTGCTGAATAATTCCTACTCCCCTGTCGAAATGCCAGCTGCCAGCTGCCAAGAAAAGAAACTTCAAACGATGTTTGCATGGATTCTTTACGGATGATGAGCAGCAGAATGGGTTTTGAGTGCTCTGTGGAAACAAATTGAAATCCCATTTTTAAAAATATTTAACATTTTTAGTGTGCATCTGCTTCATTGTGATGAATATGGGAGATGACAAGGACACTGAAAGTGGTTCTGTGGCTCTCGTTCTGTCTCTGCTGCAGAACTAATACAATGCCTTGCTGTGTTTAGTTTAGTTTAATGCACAGAAAGGACAAAGTACTCCCAGCATTGGAGGATGCAGGCTGTTCTTTGGCTCTTTCCCCGCCTCCCTTTCATGGACTCCCTCTCCTTCCACTTGTCTCTGATCGTATTACACTGTGTTCCAGTCAGCAGGTTTTAACCCTTGTGCTGTTTATTACATATGTTAGTGTTGTCTGTATGTGAGCCGAAACGACTTGGAATTGTTACCGCTGCAGTGGAAGCGTCTTGGCGAGGTTGCCATGGTAACCCTGTTTTTAATGTTTCTTCCTGGATAGGAAAGCATTTGAATTTAATTCTCTGTCTTACTCTAACTGTCTCAATTGCTTTTTGTTTTTGTCACACTCCTAGTATAATTTCCCAACCCTGCTCACGTTCCTGTCAAGTTGTGTCATTTTGAGAAGCTTGTCTCCCTGCTTCCAACACCTTACAGCTGTGTGCAGTTCACTACCCTGGAGTCACAATTTCAATCAATGATCTGTTGCTAATATAATAGAGCAGCGTGCTGTCTGTTCGAGGAGCAGCCCAGGGGTCAAGTCATGCAGATAGCCATGCAGATAGCCTTACTGCTGCAGAGCTTGAGTGATGTGATGCACTGATTTTTTGCCAAATGATGTATTTCACCCTTGTTTTCTTCCCAATTTGAAATGCCAGAGGTTGAATCTCACTGAAGCAGCTCACGTCTAAGGAGAGGACTAAAGATCAAGGGGCGTCTTCTTTCCTCCCAGTAGATATTGAGAAGCGTCTAAACTCTGGAGGTGAGCCTGACTCATCTCCACCTTGCCTGGCCATGTCTGGCACCTGACCAGGAGTGGTTACTTTGCCATGCTGATCATCAGCAATTTGGCACAACCTTGACTTCAATGAGTTTACTATGGGTTTAATAAGACACACCTGAACTTGTTACCACTGTGACTAATCAAGCTGTTATTAAAACCTGGAATGGGTGAAACAGCTATGCAACATGAGGCTTATTTCCATCCCTGTTCTCTACACTGTACTCCAGTTCATGCACATTAAGTACACTTGCTCAGTAAAAGCAGAACAGATTAAAGGATTAGTGACTAGCAATATTATTACTTCTTACTGGCACCCCTGCTCTGGTCAAACATTTCTTGCTGTGTCTGCACAAAAATCTTTTGTAGTTTTTTTTTTTTTTTGCAAGCTTTTTTCAAACTAAAAAGTTTTGAATTTCCAAAAAATGCACGTAAGCAAATGCACTGCAGAGAATCATTGAATAGCTGCTTCTGAGTTCTAGAAGGGACCCCCTCATGTGTGTACGGGACAGCGTGCAGGCTCTTCATCTCTGTAATGAAGGGACCCCCTCATGTCCGTACGGGACAGCGTGCAGGCTCTTCATCTCTGTAATGAAGGGACCCCCTCATGTCCGTACGGGACAGTGTGCAGGCTCCTCATCTCTGTAATGTAGGGACCCCCTCATGTCCATACGGGACAGCGTGCAGGCTCTTCATCTCTGTAATGAAGGGACCCCCTCATGTCCGTATGGGACAGCATGCAGGCTCTTCATCTCTGTAATGACATTCCTCTGGAATCCATTCCTAAAGCCAGGCTTTGTATATTTAAACACAAAGTCCTGCTCTTGAATGAACTTCTGCTTAATAATCTGCTCACCAAGCTCGGCCCTCAGCCCCCAATCGGTTTGATAATGAAATTCACACCCATTACTCAAATAGCCCATTAGCTAGTGGATAGGAAAATTGTTTGCTGCTGAGAATTGATGCGCCAATGCCAGCACGCTGCCATTAGCCTTAGCAATGGATTTCTGATTGGAAAAGCAATGCTGAGCCCGTTCCTTTTTATAATGGAGACACTTCAGGAATATCCAGGCCAATATGAATAGACATCCTGCCAAAACCAAAGAGAAAGGATGACAAAAAAACACATGCCAGTGTGGGTACAAAAATAAACATGCCAGCTCAGCCTTGCCAACAGGACCTCAGAGCTTCTATTCATACCCAAACCCCAAAACAAAGGACCCAATAATAATAATAATAATAATAATAATAATAATAATAACACGGCTGCTGTGGGACCCTGCAGTTCCTGTTAAAAGCATTTGTCATTTTATAATTCCAATTTGCATTTCATTCTTTTTTGTTTTATAATGGCTGTGTGGGCTCTGACAGTGATTTGAAGCTGAGAAGCTGTAAAAGTGCAAACGAGTTCTTTATTTGTCTGTGTGATTTAATACTGTGGCCTACTGGTTGCGGCTGATGGACTGGGAGGCAGAGAGGCTGTGTTTGCAATAAGGCAGAAGCGTGACTTTTTATTTATTTATTGATACAGAACACAAAACACTAAAGGAAGAAAAACAATTGAAACACACTGGGCAAGTATAGTATGCAGAAAAAGAAAGCGTTTTTATCAAATGAGAAAACACTTGAAATTGTGTAGGGCTGAGAACATGCTTTTTGAAGGGTTACTACTGTATAAATGCCACTGTGAAATCAAAGAGCAGCACAGCAGAAGCAGACAGCCTCTCTGAGGGCCCCCATTGCAACAGAGGAGGTGTGCTTAATACAGTTCAACTCAGAACAAGCAGCATTGCAGCCATTACAGGGGTATTCATCGGACAGTTTAATAGTCAGCTGTGCCTACACTATATACTCAAGTGGGCTGGGGTCCATTTTATATTGTCTTACAACCATGTACAACAGCAGATCATATCTCACGTGGGAAGTAGCCTATAATAAATAATAAAGGATGCGTTCCAGTGGGAAAGTGGAACAGAGTAAATCTGCTGTATGAAGACTAAAAACCACTGAAGAAACAAATGTTTGTTTTATATATAAATACATAAATAAATAATAACAAATAATACATAGAAAAGGTGCGAGTTGAGGCTACTCAGGTTTTAACAAATAACACTGAAATTAAAAATTTTAAAAATCATACAATATCTAAAAGAAAGCGAGTACATGGTAGGGTTCAGTGACAGGAAGTGACCTGTTTAATGAATCTCTTCTTAGAGCAGTAAGTGTGACCCTGACTCTACTATAGTGGGCATGAGTGAGTACTGATGCCCGAAAGCTCATTAATCAACAGTTTGTTCCTTGAGTGAGGCCAGGACCCTGTTGCCTGTAAGTGTACCATGAAAGAGCTTCAAGTATATTTGTATTTCTGGGTTATGGAAATCAAATGCCATCTGGGTTCAGAGGTCATGTGACAACTGAGTGAATTGAAATAGGGCTGGGATGAATGCACCAAAGCGTGACTCGTTGGGATCACATTATTGTAAGGGGATTCACACAACGAATGTTGTTGAGCAAGTGTTGTTGGGCTTAGCCTAAGAAGCAGTGAATTATCCAAGAGCAAAGTGAAGCGGGCAGGCGGAGAGCCATTAGTCTCTGCACTCCGTGGTTAATGAAACAGGTCCTAGGTTGGGAAAGCAGACTTCTCTGTTGTGCATGAGCAGGCCATGCATCACCCCTGGAGTAGCCTGTCAAGGATCGTTCAGACAGCTTAGGAACAGAATGTGGGTGGAATGGATGACTGGGCATGAAATACAAGTGAGGGGTTCATATATAGTGATGGATGGCGAGACTGAAGCTTGAGAAATGGTTTGTGGTCTTCGTCTTCAGAACTCTGGAATTGGTTGACTGCCTGGATAATGTTCAGTCAACTCCTGGGATTGATGGTGCGCTGTACATAACACCATGGCCCAAGAAATCTAGGGAATTCGTCAGATGAAAAACTGTCAATCATACCAATCAGAAACCTGTCTAAGAAAGGAGTTATTCATTCAAACCCAATAAGGGGTTTTAAAGACTGGTTGTTGGCTAGACACACTGTGGACACTTTGCAATGAACTTTGACCCGGTTCGTTTCTAAACTGGTGAAAATATTATAACAATAACAAGTGCTGTTTATGAAAGAACACTTTTCCTTTATAGATTAGCAATAATGCACTATTACTGTAATCTGTCTGTCAGTTAATACAATGTACATCAATGTAGTTTAACCCATTTACTGTGAACAGTGTCCCAACTGACATGAAAGCAAATCAAAAATGGATCTCTTTGAACCTTAAGGAATGTTACAGATTGAGTGAGGAGTGGTATTCCTTCTTCAAATGGATCTCTTTGAATCCAAAGGAATATCTCTTCACAGACTGAGTGAGGAGTGGTATTCCTCCTTAACAATATCTGCCTATGAAACCTGAGGCACCTGTCTAATTTCTCAGCTCACAGGAAAGTGGCAGCCATTACAATGTTAGGGTACAGAAATTCATTTAAACGTTTTTATTTATAGGGCACAATATGGACTGAAACTGCTGAAAGTCTTATCGTCCAGATTGTAGAAAAGAAGTGCGGTTCCTCACCCTTTGCCTCCATTGTGTTGGACTGACCCTCTTGCTGCTGTCTAAGCAGTGTAGTTCAGTGTCTTTCTATTTCACTCAAACCTGCCTGTTCCTGTGTCTCTCCCTGCACACCATTCTCGTTCACTGTCTGGTCCTGCCAGTCTGCCACTTATTTTAGACCCACACTGTCTGCCTGTCTGTCTGTCTGTCTGCCTGTCTGTGACCTCTATTTATAATTGTGTTCTTGCTGGCTGTTTGTGCTTGCTATTATTTGTCTACCTGTCAATATCGATCTATGTAATTGGATGCATATCCATGTAATGTTATTTATAAAGGATGAATGATCTAGCAGGAGAGCATTGCTGGAAGTGTGACAGACAGAGCCTCCCATTAGTCCATCGGTCTGATCTACTATCTGTCATATATTATAAATCTCCGCTAGTCTCATTTCTATAGAGGTTCGAATCTTGAATCTCTCGTTGCTTTGGAGGCCAACCAACACCATATCGATCGTGGTCCAGTTAAGTTACTCTATGTTTGTTCAATAACTCGTTATTTTAACAGAATATTAGAAAGAAAGTATTAGAAACTAATACTATCCAGTTAAAAAAAAAATACAAAAGTGCCAAATGCCCACAATGAACAGCCACTATAACCATATACATTTATAATACATGCAAAAAATATGCATTTATACTACATAAAAACAAACATGCATTTATAATATACAAAAAACATGCATTTATAATACATACAAACCTGAGACGCACATTTCAGTCCACAAATCCCTCAACTACCATTGTGCATTTTTTTTAATTCCAAGCCCATTGTGTCTGTAAAAGTTATGGAAAATAATATTTTACCAGCAGTAAACCAAACATGAGATTCTGTAACGCTGTGTTCTGCACAGTAAAGTATGTCTTTATGGGAAAATCAATAGAACATTTATTAAAAAGAAGAGAATGACGAGCTGAGCGAAGCAGAGATTCCACAGTCCTAACACATGCCACTGTCTTGATTGCTGGTCTGATTTACAGAGGGCTCATGTCTGACTATTGATTTTGATATTAAAATAAAAAAATACAAATCTTTACTCATCTGCCATTAAGTGTCCTGTATCTCTCACTCATACAGACTGATTTATAGCATTGCGGTGGACTGGCAGAAGCATCCTTTATATCTAGCCTGAGTCTCTCTGAACACCAGAGACTGTAATTACCAGGGCATGCCAAGCATTAAACACACTGTTTCTCCTGCGAGCATCTCTGCCTTTTCTGTCTCTGCCAGCGAGCGTCTCTACCTTTACCGTCTCTGCCTTTACTGTCTCTGCCAGCGAGCGTCTCTGCCTTTAGCGCCTCTGCCAGTGAGCGTGTCTCTGCCTTTACCGTCTCTGCCAGCGAGCGTCTCTGCCTTTAGCGCCTCTGCCAGCGAGCGTCTCTGCCTTTACCGTCTGCCAGCGAGCGTCTCTGCCTTTACCATCTCTGCCTTTACTGTCTCTGCCAGCGAGCGTCTCTGCCTTTAGCGCCTCTGCCTTTACTGTCTCTGCCAGCGAGCGTCTCTGCCTTTAGCCTCTGCCAGCGAGCGTCTCTGCCTTTACCGTCTGCCAGCAAGCGTCTCTGCCTTTACCATCTCTGCCTTTACTGTCTCTGCCAGCGAGCGTCTCTGCCTTTAGCGCCTCTGCCTTTACTGTCTCTGCCAGCGAGCGTCTCTGCCTTTACTGTCTCTGCCAGCGAGCGTCTCTGCCTTTAGCGCCTCTGCCTTTACTGTCTCTGCCAGCGAGCGTCTCTGCCTTTACCGTCTGCCAGCGAGCGTCTCTGCCTTTAGCGCCTCTGCCAGTGAGCGTCTCTGCCTTTAGCGCCTCTGCCAGCGAGCGTCTCTGCCTTTACCTGTCTGCCAGCGAGCGTCTCTGCCTTTACCATCTCTGCCTTTACTGTCTCTGCCAGCGCGCCTCTGCCTTAGCCTCTGCCTTTACTGTCTCTGCCAGCAGCGCTCTGCCTTTAGCCTCTGCCTTTAGCGCCTGCCAGCGGCGTCTCTGCCTTTACTGTCTCTGCCAGCAAGCCGTCTCTGCCTTTAGCGCCTCTGCCAGCGAGCGTCTCTGCCTTTATCGTCTGCCAGCAGCGTCTCTGCCTTTACCATCTCTGCCTTTACTGTCTCTGCCAGCGCGTCTCTGCCTTTAGCGCCTCTGCCTTTACTGTCTCTGCCAGCAGCCGCCTCTGCCTTTAGCTGCTCTGCCAGCTAGCCGTCTCTGCCTTTACCGTCTGCCAGCAAGCGTCTCTGCCTTTACCATCTCTGCCTTTACTGTCTCTGCCAGCGGCGCCTCTGCCTTTAGCGCTCTGCCTTTACTGTCTCTGCCAGCGAGCGTCTCTGCCTTTACTGTCTCTGCCAGCAGCGCCTCTGCCTTTAGTGCCTCTGCCTTTACTGTCTCTGCCAGCGAGCGTCTCTGCCTTTACCGTCTGCCAGCCAGCGCCTCTGCCTTTACGCCTCTGCCAGCGAGCGTCTCTGCCTTTAGCTGCCTCTGCCAGCGAGCATCTCTGCCTTTACCGTCTGCCAGCGGCGTCTCTGCCTTTACCATCTCTGCCTTTACTGTCTCTGCCAGCGGCGTCTCTGCCTTTAGCGCCTCTGCCTTTACTGTCTCTGCCAGCGACGTCTCTGCCTTTAGCGCCTCTGCCTTTACTGTCTCTGCCAGCGCGCCTCTGCCTTTAGCGCCTCTGCCAGCGAGCGTCTCTGCCTTTACTGCCTCTGCCAGCAGCGCCTCTGCCTTTACGCCTCTGCCAGCGGCGTCTCTGCCTTTACTGTCTCTGCCAGCGAGCGCCTCTGCCTTTACCATCTCTGCCTTTACTGTCTCTGCCAGCGAGCGTCTCTGCCTTTACCATCTCTGCCTTTACTGTCTCTGCCAGCGACGCCTCTGCCTTTAAGCCTCTGCCTTTACTGTCTCTGCCAGCGAGCGCCTCTGCCTTTAGCCTCTGCCTTTACTGTCTCTGCCAGCTTAGCTGCCTCTGCCTTTAGCACCTCTGCCTTTACTGTCTCTGCCAGCGAGCGTCTCTGCCTTTACCGTCTGCCAGCGAGCCTCTGCCTTTAGCGCCTGCCAGCGTGCCTCTGCCTTTAGCCTCTGCCAGCGGCGCCTCTGCCTTTACCGTCTCTGCCAGCGCAGGCTTGTAGAAGCTTCCCAAGGCTACAGTGTGCAAAGGGGAGGGAGATTTGCTGGTAGGACTCTCTGGAATCCTCGGCCCAAATGTAGATATTGATGGGCGACAGCATTCTAGGATGACATCATTGAGTAACAGAGAGACCACGTGAAGTGTTATTGCTGTCTGAGGGTTATCCTTGAAAACCTAGTTCTATTCTCTTTAAAACAAATTCTAGCTAAACACAACGGCTTCTGTGTGTTGCAAACACCCTGCTGCATCAGTTTCCATGAACAGCGAGGTGAAGGTAATGTGTGCTGAAATGAACTGATAACAAGGGAAAGAAATTCCTCTTTAATGTGTTTCCCTACAGAGGTGCATGGAGAGGTGAGGAAAGCAATCTAGAGTTTCATCAACTGCTGTCGCCCTGTGACGGAGCACTTTCACAGCACACTGGAGGCCCTGGCTCCAATCCCACTTCTACCAGCTGCTGTTCCGTAAGGGAGTTATCCACATGGGACACCAGCTGTAAGGGAACACTGCATACTATCCAGGGTCAACACATGGGACACCAGCTGTAAGGGAACACTGCAGACTATCCAAGGAGCAGTCTTCTGAGCTTTCCGTCTTGCAGTGTTGGACTGCTTTCAGCCGTAGGGTCGACTCATTGCTGACACATCGGTGCTGCTAAGTTGCTACTGAATCCTTGTTTCTTGTGTTTCATGTTGTTTGCTGTGGTGGGTGAGCCTCTTGCCAGACTGTAATTGTAAATGAGAATTGGTTCTCAATGGACTCATCTGGATAAATAGAGGTTTTGATTGATTGATTGACTTGACCCAGATGTGGTGGAATCTTCAAGTGCACACAGCTTCTCCACCACCTCTCCTAATGGCTTAAAGACAAGACTGTCAATCTGCTGACCTCACTTACCAATGCATTGTCATTCTCAGTCACCTGTAAGAGCATCTCCAGATTGCTAGCTAGTTTGCTTTTCATTGTCACAAAGCCAGCTCTGGGCAGCATTGCATGGATGCATGAGCTCTTGCATGCTTCACTTAGTTTGTTATCCTGATGTCACTCAGCAGTTATATATATATATATATATATATATATATATATATATATATATATATATATATATATATATATATATATATATATATATATATATATATATATATATTGCCAATTCAGAGATCTCTATTGGGATTGTAATGTACTGTAGTCCTTTATCCATTCAGGCTGGTTCCTCCTTATCCATGCAGCAGGCTGTCCTCCTTCTCCTGCAGGCTGTCCTCCTCCTGCCCTGTTGAAATGCAAAGCCTGCTTGCATCACTGCTAGCCATGTTGCCAATACAGGAGTGAATTCATCAAGTGACAATACAGGAGTGAATTCATTCACGAGCAGAACACCTGGACACTCATTCACTACTGCTACAATCTCTCTGAGAGAAGAAGATTGCTAATATTATTAGAACAGATATCTGCAATAAAGCATCATGCATTTTAACCTCTTATGTTCTCTGCCTGCTGACGAGATCATACTTTGCTGAGACAAAAGTGTGTCAAAATGATGTTTGTTACATTTTGAATGGCAGGGTTTTCATTGTCGAGTCTATACTAAGATTGTGAGAATGCAGTACTTGATTCTTGCTCATTGTGACCACAGTATAACAGCAATTAGCTTATCTTACACACAACCAGGTCTCTGTCATATCCATAGCAACCTCCTTGTGCTGAAGAGTCTAGTAGAAGGGATGACAGCATGCAGTAGCACCGCTCTACTGTACCTGCTGTCCTATCAGCTCCTTCAGTAGCACCGCTCTACTGTACCTGCTGTCCTATCAGCTCCTTCAGTAGAACCGCTCTACTGTACCTGCTGTCCTATCAGCTCCTTCAGTAGAACCGCTCTACTGTACCTGCTGTCCTATCAGCTCCTTCAGTAGAACCGCTCTACTGTACCTGCTGTCCTATCAGCTCCTTCAGTAGACACCGCTCTACTGTACCTGCTGTCCTATCAGCTCCTTCAGCTATCCTTCAGTAGCACTGCTCTACTGTACCTGCTGTCCTATCAGCTCCTTCAGCTTATCCTTCAGTAGCACTGCTCTACTGTACCTGCTGTCCTATCAGCTCCTTCAGCGCTATCCTTCAGTAGCACTGCTCTACTGTACCTGCTGTCCTATCAGCTCCTTCAGCGCTATCCTTCAGTAGCACTGCTCTACTGTACCTGCTGTCCTATCAGCTCCTTCAGCGCTATCCTTCAGTAGCACTGCTCTACTGTACCTGCTGTCCTATCAGCTCCTTCAGCGCTATCCTTCAGTAGCACTGCTCTACTGTACCTGCTGTCCTATCAGCTCCTTCAGCTCTATCCTTCAGTAGCACAGCTCTACTGTACCTGCTGTCCTATCAGCTCCTTCAGCGCTATCCTTCAGTAGCACTGCTCTACTGTACCCGCTGTCCTATCAGCTCCTTCAGCGCTATCCTTCAGTAGCACTGCTCTACTGTACCTGCTGTCCTATCAGCTCCTTCAGTAGCACCGCTCTACTGTACCTGCTGTCCTATCAGCTCCTTCAGCGTCTATCCTTCAGTAGCAACGCTCTACTGTACCTGCTGTCCTATCAGCGCCTTCAGTAGCACCGCTCTACTGTACCTGCTGTCCTATCAGCTCCTTCAGCGCTATCCTTCAGTAGCACTGCTCTACTGTACCTGCTGTCCTATCAGCTCCTTCAGTAGCACTGCTCTACTGTACCTGCTGTCCTATCAGCTCCTTCAGCGCTATCTTTCAGTAGCACAGCTCTACTGTACCCGCTGTCCTATCAGCTCCTTCAGCGCTATCCTTCAGTAGCACTGCTCTACTGTACCTGCTGTCCTATCAGCTCCTTCAGCGCTATCCTTCAGTAGCACTGCTCTACTGTACCTGCTGTCCTATCAGCTCCTTCAGCTATCCTTCAGTAGCACTGCTCTACTGTACCTGCTGTCCTATCAGCTCCTTCAGCTATCCTTCAGTAGCACTGCTCTACTGTACCTGCTGTCCTATCAGCTCCTTCAGCGCTATCCTTCAGTAGCACTGCTCTACTGTACCTGCTGTCCTATCAGCTCCTTCAGCCTATCCTTCAGTAGCACTGCTCTACTGTACCTGCTGTCCTATCAGCTCCTTCAGCGCTATCCTTCAGTAGCACTGCTCTACTGTACCTGCTGTCCTATCAGCTCCTTCAGCTCTATCCTTCAGTAGCACTGCTCTACTGTACCTGCTGTCCTATCAGCTCCTTCAGCGCTATCCTTCAGTAGCACTGCTCTACTGTACCTGCTGTCCTATCAGCTCCTTCAGCGCTATCCTTCAGTAGCACAGCTCTACTGTACCCGCTGTCCTATCAGCTCCTTCAGTAGCACAGCTCTATTGTACCTGCTGTCCTATCAGCTACTTCAGCGCTGTCCTTGTCATACAATCAAGTTCCAGAGCATTCAATATTATGGACAGTTTAATTTGAATGGTGGGTTTGATTCTGTCATTTGGATGTGATTTCTAACAAATACTTTGAGTTTATTATTATTATTATTATTATCATTAGTATTATTATTATTATTATTATTATAATATGCTGGAAAAAGGATTTCTCTGTTTTCAATAAGGAATACTGCACTGGAGCAACAGATGTAAGCATGTGCTGTGTAGAGTAGAAATCCCGCCCTGTCATCTGTGTGAGTCCCCATTCATAAATAAGAATGCATCTCATTAAGAATGTTCCAAGGATCAAGGCTAGACTCAGCTATGAAGTATCTTGTAATGCCACCTACTGTAACGACATTCATAAAAAAGGGTACACAACAAAACATCTCGAACCTGAATCATCATGTTTATGCTGTAGCTTTAACTTTCACAGCACAAGCCCATATCAGAGTGAGGACACACTGGCTCACCTGTGTCAGAGCGTAGAGGCAAGGTTTGAACTGGAGTCTCAGGACAATAAGAACCTCTGACATCTATCCTGTTGCTGTGCCGACGTATTCTCCTCATGAAAACCTGCGCTCCAGAATCATTATGGCCCGTTTCACTGTTGTATTATTTATTCAATACAAATCCACAGTGTCATATTGATTGCAGGTTGGATGTTTTTTCAGTTGAGTTGGAGAGAAATGCAATTAATTTGACCTTTATGAAATATTGCATTGTGCAGTGCATGATTAAAAAATGAAGAGCTTGTTCAATAAGCAATTTCATTCTCTAGTGCTGAATTTATCAGTTCACAGTTTCTCTTTTCTTCTGTAATGGAGCCTAAACAGTGTAGAGGATTACCGGTCAGTGTGCTGGCTGTGCTTGATCAGGCAACACTGTGGGCTGGGTTCACAAACACTGAGCAGCACTAATCTTTCACTTTAGCTAATAAATCAAGATTAGTGCTGATAGACATATGGCTGGTTTCACAGACTCTGATTAGTGATAATCTTGGATTATATCTAATGGTAGGTAAAAAAGTCCAAGATTAGTTCTTATCAGAAAAGGTGTCTATTTGAATTATTTATTTATTTATTTATTTATTTATTTATTTATTAGCAGATTATTACAGTTATTACAAAGTATCACCTTACACAATATCACCTTACACAATATCACCTTACACAGTATCACCTTACACAATATCACCTTACACAGTATCACCTTACACAATATCACATTACACAGTATCACCTTACACAATATCACCTTACACAGTATCACCTTACACAGTATCACCTTACACAATATCACCTTACACAGTATCACCTTACACAGTATCACCTTACACAATATCACCTTACACAGTATCACCTTACACAATATCACCTTACACAGTATCACCTTACACAATATCACCTTACACAGTATCACCTTACCCAATATCACCTTACACAGTATCACCTTACCCAATATCACCTTACACAGTATCACCTTACACAGTATCACCTTACCCAATTTCACCTTACACAGTATCACCTTACCCAATATCACGTTACACAGTATCACCTTACACAGTATCACCTTACCCAATATCACCTTACACAATATCACCTTACACAGTATCACCTTACACAATATCACCTTACACAGTATCACCTTACACAGTATCACATTACACAATATCACCTTACCCAATATCACCTTACACAGTATCACCTTACCCAATATCACCTTACACAATATCACGTTACACAGTATCACCTTACACAGTATCACCTTACCCAATATCACCTTACACAATATCACGTTACACAGTATCACCTTACACAATATCACCTTACACAGTATCACCTTACACAGTATCACCTTACACAGTATCACATTACACAATATCACCTTACACAGTATCACCTTACACAGTATCGCCTTACACAGTATCACCTTACCCAATTTCACCTTACACAGTATCACCTTACCCAATATCACGTTACACAGTATCACCTTACACAATATCACCTTACACAGTATCACCTTACAGATAAGAGCAGTTATAAAGTACAATGGAATCAATAGAAAATAAGATCAAATTCAAATAAGAGCAAAACAGAGTCCAGTAAATACTCACATTTAAGAGTGAATTCGACTAGGAGCAGTTGAACTGATAGTAAACGTGTTTACTTATAAGAGTAAATTCCAGTAAGAGCAGCACGTAGTGCGTCTGATGATAAGAAAGATTTCAAATAAGAGCAATTACAAAAAGGGTGGCTATGGATACCTGTAAGAGTAAACTCAACTCCAAGATACAGAGAATGGTTATAATTGAGAGCAGTAGTAGAATACGGCACAATATGGGGCAGTTCAGTACAAGTACAAGAAGATGCGAGTGGTGATTCTTAATACCGCACCTATAACGTATCAATGGGATTTCTCACAAAGCTCACTCCACTGCTTCTACACAACCAGCCCTCTTCTATAGATGTCCAACTACACAGTGACCGCTCACATGCTCCATCTCCTTTAAACCACATTGGCTCCTGAATCTCATGCATGGATGAATACAATCACTGCACAACCTCACATCTAAAAACACAGGATTTAAATCACATTGGCTCCTGAATCTCATGCATGGATGAATACAATCACTGCACAACCTCACATCTAAAAACACAGGATTTAAATCACATTGGCTCTTGAATCTCATGCATGGATGAATACAATCACTGGACAACCACACATCTAAAAACACAGGATTTAAATCACATTGGCTCCTGAATCTCATGCATGGATGAATACAATCACTGCACAACCACACATCTAAAAACACAGGATTGAAATCACATTGGCTCCTGAATGTCATGCATAGATGAATACAATCACTGCACAACCACAAATCTAAAAACACAGGATTTAAATCACATTGGCTCCTGAATGTCATGCATGGATGAATACAATCACTGCACAACCACACATCTAAAAACACAGGATTTAAATCACATTGGCTCCTGAATCTCATGCATGGATGAATACAATCACTGCACAACCTCACATCTAAAGACACAGGATTGAAATCACATTGGTTTGTCAAGGTGAGCCTGCTTCAATCTCAGACACTTTCTAATACAGTACTAAAGCTGCAGGATTCTGCTTCACTGCTGCTTCTGGCTAATTGTAGAGCATATTATATATTACTGTATGAATGCCCCTCTAATAAAAGGGCAGGATTGGAAACCGTTTCCTCATAGATATGACGTAAATAAAGGGTACCAGGATGGGATCCCATGCACAGTACGCACAGGCTATTGTTAGAAACAGAATATGATCATTTCTTCTGTTGCCATGGCACTGCCTGCTCACAGTGTAAGCTCCAAATCATCCTGTTCTTCAAGATTGCTCTATTTATTTATTTATTTATTTATTTAATTAGTTAGTTGTTTAAATATTTAACGCGTGACATTTAGGTAATACAATTCAGGGTTCAAGAATTGAGAATCAATATTTTCTTAAATCATTTCTGTGAGCTGTGAATATATTTATTATCCAGTAGGTGGCATTAGTGTGTATACAGCACTGGAAGCATTATCTCTTATACATCTTTTAGAGACCTCTTCACTAACTCAAGTTTCTGAATAAAATTAAAAGAGAGACATCTGTAGCGCATGAGTAGTTTAATTGGCATTAATGTATTCTTGATCAAGTGATGTGTTTGACAAATACTCGACTACAGACTGAAATGCCCTTTTCTGGCTTTTCTTTATTTGCCGTTATTTATATATTTGTAGTGACCATTGGAAACCACATCCTGTAATTACAGTAAGAGATTATTGCAGTGCCATTGGAAACCACATCCTGTAATTACAGTAAGAGATTATTGCAGTGCCATTGGAAACCACATCCTGTAATTACAGTAAGAGATTATTGCAGTGCCCATTGGAAACCACATCCTGTAATTACAGTAAGAGATTATTGCAGTGCCCATTGGAAACCACATCCTGTAATTACAGTAAGAGATTATTGCAGTGCCCATTGGAAACCACATCCTGTAATTACAGTAAGAGATTATTGCAGTGCCCATTGGAAACCACATCCTGTAATTACAGTAAGAGATTATTGCAGTGCCCATTGGAACCCACATCCTGTAATTACTACCCTAATATCAGTAAGAGGTTATTTTGGTTGCTCCCAGGTTCAGTCTCTTTATGAGAAATAGACATAGCAATTCTAGTCTCTGATGGGAAACTGAAAACAGTATCTCTTTAAGAAAGAACAATAACCCTCCACATTCCCTCTGGGAACGAAAGACACAAATTAAACTCCCAGATTCCAAGAACACCTACTAGCTTCCCAGACAACTTTTCTTTGAAACTTTAGACAAGCAATGAATTCTCGCCTCTGCTGGTGCTTTAAATGAAGCCCCGTAATGTGCCTGGAATGGAGTTGCAGTTGAACACTGTGAGCCCTGATGCTGCAGCTGCTGCTGTGGGACCAGCGTGCTCCACAGAACAGAGAGTGGCACGATAATGAATGGAAGCTGGTGAAGCAGTGTGTGTGTGTGTGTGTGTGTGTGTGTGTGCACGTGTCTGTGGCACACAGTGTGTGCAATTAACAGGATTGGCTGCAGTAGAGTTCTCTCCTTCATCAGAAGTGCAGAAGCGCTTGATGTGAACAAGTGTTCTAGAACACAAAGGTTCTGTTTGTATTTATTTAGTAAAGATACAGTGCGTGACCGTCGACCATCAATTGCACCGAATATTATTCCCTGGGACAGGGATGTAGTGGAGGAGCACGCCCTCTGTATGTGACACCTCATAAAAGCACTTTCTAACTGTGACGAAACTTGGTTAGGACATTCTTTACCACAGGTTACTATTGAGAGCAGCAGGCTATGGGTACATATGAAGGGGCCTGGCCATGTGTATGTATGTATGTACAGTATGTCACCTTTGCTTCTTAATATCCAGAAAACCGCTTATAAAATTGTGATAAAACTTGCTTACAACATTCTTTACCAAGACTTACAAAAAATCGGTAATCTGGGAATCTAAGGAGGAAGGTGTGTGTTATTCTGGATGAGGCCCATTCCATGTTCCGTGTGTTCCAGTTTGGAGTGCATGCGCACACACACACGCACACAGACAGACACCCACACACGCACACACATAGACGCACACACACACACACACACAAACACACAGACACCCCCTCACACACACACACACACACAAACACACACACACACACACACCCACACACACACAGACTCGCACACAGACAGACTCACACTCTGCAGCTTCATGTGAATATGTTTCACTGAAACCTGGTCTCCTGAAACCAAGTTCCGAGCCACAAAGTGGCTTCTTTGTGTTCTCTCAGTTTAAGAGTGCAGTTAGCCTCTTCAGTGTATTTAGAGATGTCTTTCTCTTAAATACAATTACACAGCTGCTCGCATTTCAATATTTAAACAGTATTGTGATCGGCCACATATGAGATCAATTGAATTGGCCTCCTAGTGCCCAGAACACTAAATCTGGGTGGATATTATCACAAGCATACAGTATGCAAAGAGCCCCGGGCAGCAATAGGCTTCATACAACGCCTTGGCTGAAAGGACGGCCGGGATTATATTGTAACTGTAACTGATTTATTTCTGTATGTATGTATTGGTGTATTTAGTCAAGATTCCAGGTTCTGTCAAACCTGCTGGCTTTATCTGATGTTGGTATTTAAATGCCAGCTACCACGTGTTTTATTGCAGCAGGTGTTTCGCTCTCCCAGGATCCGCTGTTAAAATAGGATCTTGAAAGCGCTGCATAGAGCGAGGCCGAGCTGACAATGCGCTCTTATGAAACAACGTTTGGGTGGATGTAGCGCTGAGACACAAAGTAACGGCTGGCCAGTAACTTCGATAGAAGGGAGAGAGAGGCAGAGAGCGAGGGAGCAGCAACAGAGAGACCCTGGGGTAAATATACTGTAATGATCAGAATAAACCTCTTTGATAGAGTTGCACAGTGGAGCGATCAGAACAGAAAAACCACGCAAAGACAGCAGCAACTAAGAGGACCTCTACACTATCCCGTATTTACATTCTAGACAGCGTGTCAATAATTATTATCATCATCATCATCATATTATTAATAATCATAATAATAATAATAATAATAATAATAATAATAATAATAATAATAATAATCAGCAGTGTGGAGTAGTGGTTAGGGCTCTGAACTCTTGACCGGAGGGTCGTGGGTTCAGTCCCAGGTGGGGGACACTGCTGCTGTACCCTTGAGCAAGGTACTTTACCTAGATTGCTCCAGTAAAAACCCAACTGTATAAATGGGTAATTGAATGCAAAAATAATACGATGTGTTGTAACAATTGAAAATCGCCCTGGATAAGGGCGTCTGCTAATTAATAAAGGTTGACATTGTTATTTTGTAAAGGTTTGCAGTATCAGTGTATTTATATGAGCAATGCCCGTGAGGTGAACACCAGGACACTCAGGTGTTGTGCAGGCGTGTGATAGACAAGCGCACACACACACACACACACACACACACACACACACACACACACACACACACACACCTGCCACAGAGGTGAGTTTGAACAACCTCGCACAGCAGCGACTGGAGCGGCCGGAACACACGTTACAGAGTCCTGTCAGAAAGCACTGTCTCACTTTACAGTTAATAGGATAATACACCGCGGCTGCTTTGCTGTGGATACCCTGCAGTATTTTGAGATTTTGCGAAATCGAAGCTTCTTAAACACACACACACACACACACACACACACACACACACACACACACACACACACACACACACACACACAGAGGACTAGAAAGAGTAGGCGCAGCGCATTGACACTGTGCATTAAAGGAACGAGGCGAAGCAAGAGAGAACCAGGGGATCGTACAAATAATAATAAAAGAAATAATAATTAATCTATTTGGGAAAGCCGCTGATGCTTGTGAAGTTGAAGCGAGGAAAGTGCTTCACAGACTCGAGATAAAAGGCATTCTTTTCGTTTATTTCGTAATTTGTACACGAGTTCGAGATGAAAGGAAAAAACAGAAAACAGAATCTGTCAGACGCCAGAGAAGTGGACGGTTCGTATGACCAGCTCACTGGTGAGTACAACACATATTTATACATAGAAAAGTACAATATCCTTTTTTAACATGGTCATTTATTTTACCCTACAAAAAAGTGAAATCTGAAAATAGTTTTAATGCCTCTTTTCAAATGTATCTATAGCTCAGTGAACAAAAGTTAAGCAAATATTGAGTTGGTTTGTTAGGTCGTGCAGAAGAGGATATTGGAACTTCCATTTGAAATGCTTGCATGCGGAATGAATTGTTCACAAGATCATTGTGGATTATTTTGCTGACCTGGTTTATTATGACGTTTACTGAAACGGTACAGCAGTGTTGCATTCAGAGGTGTCGGTTTGTTTTATATAACGGCCTTTTGTTAGGTCCATTTAGCAGTGCACACGCTTTATATATAACCTCTACTCAGAGTCGGGGTCTCTTCTCAAGTGTATGAGTCGATAGAGATTTCTTTTGTTAGGTCCATTTAGCAGTGCGCACGCTTTATATATAATCTCTACTCAGAGTCCGGGTCTCTTCTCAAGTGTATGAGTCGATAGAGATTTCTTTTGTTAGGTCCATTTAGCAGTGCGCACGCTTTATATATAATCTCTACTCAGAGTCGGGGTCTCTTCTCAAGTGTATGAGTCGATAGAGATTTCTTTTGTTAGGTCCATTTAGCAGTGCGCACGCTTTATATATAATCTCTACTCAGAGTCGGGGTCTCTTCTCAAGTGTATGTGTCTTGATATGATAGAGATGTGTTTTTATCGTTGTAGATCTGCTGCTCGTTGTATTGCCTGTCCTTTGTTTGTGGCTTTTACTGTCAGGTACCACTTTACTAAGCAGCCTATGAAGCGTTTATTATTGACTTATTCATGTGTAAAACACACCTGAGGTTTTGCGTGCTAGAATGCATTATTAATGATCTATATCAAGAATGTATCCTATTTAAATGATAACTCCAGCGATGTGTAATAGATTTGGAGTCGGTCTGTGTTGAAATGTGATTTGTATTATTTTATTATTATTTGTTTATTTAGCAGACGCCTTTATCCAAGGCGACTTACAGAGACTAGGGTGTGTAAACTATGCATCAGCTGCAGAGTCACTTACAATTACGTCTCACCCGAAAGACGGAGCACAAGGAGGTTAAGTGACTTGCTCAGGGTCACACAATGAGTCAGTGGCTGAGGTGGGATTTGAACCGGGGACCTCCTGGTTACAAGCCCTTTTCTTTAACCACTGGACCACACAGCCTCCTTAAAAATCACACCCTGGTAAAGCACAAAGGAATAGATTATTAGGGGTATGGCTCACTCTATTGGCACGCCAGAGATGACTGTGTAAAGCAATGAAGAAAAGATCAATGAAATGTCAATTTTCACTAATTGTTGGTGGCAACCCAGGCGGGTGATTTTTAATAAAGACAGCAATCCTGCAACCCTTCCCTCAGGTGTGTGCTTTCTGCTCTTCAGCCACATCATCTCAATGCTAGGTAACAGCAGTACATGGATGGATGTGATGGATTTTGTATATAATGGGTTCAATATGAAACTACAAGAGTTCTAATAGAATGATTTGGATTCCACTGGTAGAATGCCGGAATGCTCAACTTTCAGTATCGAAGCCTGTGTAATATTGCTGATCTACTGTATGGGAGTCCACTTTACTGATTCATGACATAAACCCTCCAGCATACCTCCCGTTTTGCTCCATGTCAGTCCCCTCAGCGTCCCAATGTGCCCGCTACATGTGCACGTCTATAATGGGCTTCTTCATGGTTTCTCTGTGTGTTTGCCCATGGTGGTGCTGGTCATTCCTTTGTCTCATAAGAACCGTATTGTTGCTCTTGGACCATAAAAACAGAAATGAAGGCATTCGATTGGCTCTTACTGAAACAATTGAGTGACAGGAGTCATTCAGGCACTAATAAAAATGAACCTCAAATAAACAAATCTGCACCAAGAGAATGAATAGAGAGTAGGGAGCGGGCTTGCCAGTAGTGAGGCTTTGTGTTTCTAATCCGTTATTCAGAGTTATTTTCAGCATTGTCAGCCCTATACCCCCAGTATCCATCAGGGTAGAGCCCAACTACTTACTGCACTGAAATCCTGATTATATAATAGCAGGGAGATGCTCACACAGGGCTCTGCTTGCATGTGTCTGAAACCCTGATTATATAATAGCAGGGAGATGCTCACACAGGGCTCTGCTTGCATGTCTCTGAAACCCTGATTATATAATAGCAGGGAGATGCTCACACAGGGCTCTGCTTGCATGTCTCTGAAACCTGATTATATAATAGCAGGGAGATGCTCACACAGGGCTCTGCTTGCATGTCTCTGAAACCTGATTATATAATAGCAGGGAGCTGCTCACACAGGGCTCTGCTTGCGTTTAGCCAGCCCTCCTTGCATATGCAGTGTACAGCAGGATATTGAGGAGCAGCACCCACGGATCATGGAATAAGTGCTGATGCAGTGGAAGGACATGACGGCTGCACTGTCTAAGTACCCAGGAATGTTCTCATTGAGATTTGTTACATCTGTCTCATCTGAGAAGGTCCTTGTGCCTCCTTTAATGGGCGAGTGTGTTTTATCTGGAGGGAAGTCGGACAGTTGAATCATGATCTGGGATACTGGAACTGCTGTCTCTCTCTCTAGCTTTTCTAATAGTACAATAAACATGGGCTTACTTTACTGTAAACATAAACATTTTTAACATTAGTGAATATTTTAGAATTGAAGTTACAGATGTGGGCAGCTCCAGTTAGTCGAATTAGTGCAACTTCATAAAGTCCAATTAAACCTGCTGAATAATGTGACGTTAACATATTGAATTACACACCGCTTTGTAGTTTTCCAAAAACTTAACGAAAAATGTGACATTTCAAAATCTAACATGTATGATGTTAAATAAAAGATCTAAATTATGTTCATATCATTTTAATTATGTTTCAATCCTGAAATTGTAGGTGATGCAAAATTCTTGGCCATAGCTGTACATCAACATCATGAGTAAAGTTGCTTCTTACAAGATCTCAATAGGAGAAACACCCGTGCTTAGTAAAATATTCATGTGAAAGCAGCCCTGGTTCATTGAGCACCAGCAAGTGATAGTACCTGAATATACAGATGAATCTAGCAGCCCTTCCCATGGGATACAGCAGGGAGTGATGGGCGCTGATTCCCTCATAAAGTCTCATCTCACTCCAGTACTGCCTCAAAGAAAAGTTGTTTGTTTTAGTTTGGTTCTGCAAAATAATCTGAGTTTGGCTTAAATGTTTCAAACCCTGAATACATGTTTTAATCATTTCGATTTGAATATCCTGCTCTGTAAATCTCCCATCTTCCCAAATCTCTCTGAATTCTATTCCCCAGTCAGCATTTCTTTTGCTTCCTGGAACATTTAAATTGGTCCTTGAATAGTAAGCTACAAAAGAAAGACAAAAACCTGAAACTGCAGTGCTGTGATTGAAGGCAGTCCCGGAATGCTGCAGTGCTGTGATTGAAGGCAGTCCCGGAATGCTGCAGTGCTGTGATTGAAGGCAGTCCCGGAATGCTGCAGTGCTGTGATTGAAGGCAGTCCCGGAATGCTGCAGTGCTGTGATTGAAGGCAGTCCCGGAATGCTGCAGTGCTGTGATTGAAGGCAGTCCCGGAATGCTGCAGTGCTGTGATTGAAGGCAGTCCCGGAATGCTGCAGTGCTGTGATTGAAGGCAGTGCCGGAATGCTGCAGTGCTGTGATTGAAGGCAGTCCTGGAATGCTGCAGTGCTGTGATTGAAGGCAGTCCTGGAATGCTGCAGTGCTGTGATTGAAGACAGTCCCGGAATGCTGCAGTGAAAGCCTGGGCTCTGAAGCTGACCATCGTAATTGAGTCTGCATTAGAGCTCTCTTCAGTAGGGCAACTAATCACTCTCAGGGACTGGGGGCTGTCTTCTCACACATCCCTTTATTTCTAACCCCTCATAAAATGTGCTCTAATAGCAATAACAGAACAACAGAGGCAGTGCAGCCAAGTGGTTCACTGTATAGGAGAAGGAGAGTGAGGCTCCTCAAGAGAGGGAGAAGGGGAGAGGGCAAGTGAGAAGAGGAAGTGGAGAGGGAGAGGGAGAAGGGGAGAAGGGGAAAGGGACAGTGAGATGGGGAGAGGGAGAAGAGGAAGTGGAGAGGGAGAGAAGGAGAGGAAGAGGGAGAAGGGGGAGAGAGAAAGAGGGAGAAGGGAGAAGGGGAGGGGGGAGTGGGAAGGGGATGGGGGAGTGGGAAGGGGAGAGGGGAGAGGGAGAAGGAGAAGGGGAAGTGGAAAGGGAGATGCTGAAGGGGAGAGGGAAAAGGGGAAGTGGAAAGGGAGAGGGAGAAGGGGAGAGGGAGAGAGGCAGCGTGAGGCTGTGACAGCTTTCCTGTGCTCCAGTCCAGACCTGCTAATGAGTGTGTTCAAGTGAACTGGTGGGTGTTTCTTTTGTGTTGTTAATAAGTGTAGCTCGAGGAGGTGAATTTCTGTGGGCAGAGTCTAACAAATTCATTGTATAATTCAAATGAAACTAAACCAAACTATTTGTCATACTGTGCCGGTTTCATTGCAGCCATGTGTTTATTATTCATCCGCTGCCATGCATCTTGTAGAATTCAGCTTGTATGTTCTGAGCTCCAGTTCGTCCTCTAGACCAGATACCTGGGAAACGATTAGGAGAATAGTCTTGTGTCCTGTCTGTCTGGGATAAAGTGTCTTCAAGCCTGGTGCAGTCTATACTGCAATATGTTGGGGCCCCAGTTTGTGCAAGCGCTGTTATTGGCATATTGCAGTAAAGAAGTGTATCTGGTGGCAATGTCATTGCTTATACAGCTGGTCAGTTAGACTGGTCATCAGGGACAGTGCCTCAGCACACGGCTCTTACAAACTGCTTGCTTGTTGTTATTGTGGGAAGTGCGGAGGTTAAAATGATGCTAAAGTGTTTATTTGAGATGCCACTTCACCCTTGACAAGATGATAGATGCTTCCAGAGTTCCCCTGACTGCAGAGCTCTCTCCCCAGCATTTTCAGTTGAAATTGAGCCCCATCTTCTCCTGGGATCCTCTAGCATCACAGGCAGTCTTGGTGCTCTCTTTACAGACAGATCTCTGGAGACACACATACTGCAAAGAGATCTTCAGCATTGTTTTGTAGTTTAGCAGCAGAAACATAAAGGAGTTGGTTATTCATTTTTATACCTATTACAGCATAAGTTAAACAAATGAAAACCAAGGGAGGGCTTGCAGAAGACCCAATCAACCACCGGTCAGAAAAATGAGCATCCCTCAGTCTTGTTGGGGATCAACTGGCAAGTGGTTAGGGTTAGGGTTAGGGTTAGTGGCAGCAGCATGCAAATGAAGCAGCTCAGGGCTGTTCGGGATGATTTCTCCTGCCTGGCATCTCCACTGAGATAACATTTCAATAACAGCACAGCAACAGTCCTGCTTTGAACTTGGATTATTTTTTAGAGTAGGATTGAGATTGTGACACGGGACCTATGAAGTCTTCCCTATGACTATGAGATTAGCACTGTGTCCCCACTCTGTTTCTGGTTCTGGTTGTGAAATACAGACTCTGTACCACCCCCACACACCGCAGCCCCCACACAAACACTGCAGCCCCCACTCCCTGTCCCCTCCACACACACACCGCAGCCCCCACACACACACACACCGCAGCCCCCCACACACACACTGCAGCCCCCACTCCCTGCCCCCTACACACACTGCAGCCCCCACACACACGCAGCCCCAACACACCCACACACAGTAGCCCCCCACACACACACCGCAGCCCCCACACACACCACAGCCCCCACACACTGCAGCCCCCACACACACACCGCAGCCCCCATTGCCTGCCCCCACACACACACCACTGCCCCTCTCCCTGCCCCCCCCGTCACCAAATGGAACTGCGCCGGAAGTGAGCAGGTTTTATTTCTCCCTGCACAAGGCTCCCCTTGCTGTTCATTTCAATTATAACAACATCATCATGCAGAGAGGCAGATCAATCAAAATGAGTTTAATCTGAGACAGGATCTTAAGATGGCCAGGATTGTATTAAATACAGAAGGATTTATAACCCCTTCATGTGCAGATCGGAGTGGGGTGGATGGACGGTGTTGATGGCATTTCAATAGTGGAGTCTTATTTAAAGAGTAGAGGGACTGGGTTCTGTGTTGCAGAGCTCCAGTAACTCACCCCACCTGTCTCATATACCAACCCTGCAGAGCTCCAGTAACTCACCCCACCTGTCTCATATACCAACCCTGCAGAGACAACAAGACTTCCTTTCAAGTAGTGTTTTAAATGTGAATTGCAGTGTTCTTTGAGTGTGCTGGATTGAAGCACTGGAGAATAAACTGTTTATCCACAGACGAGGTAGAATATTGAAATATTCCTAACTCTGTGCCTGTGATTTAGACTAATGTCCACAGAGGGCAAGGTTGAGACGGCCCAGCTCCATTGCATTGTGACCTGACATTGATTATTTCAACCCTGGCTTCTCGGGCTTGTGAATCAGTGGTGTCTCCCCAACCAGACTTTAACCTGTTAATGCTGTGGGCTGGATTCAATCAAGCGACCCTAGAGCCAAAAATCACTCATCTCAGCAGTGTTTCAGTGGTCCCTCAGGCTTAGCAAATACACTCATTAAACCCAATGCAGTCGTTCAGTGGAGGGCTCTTCATTCAGACATTGCTTTAGATTGTGTTCTTATGATATATTTCCCATGTATGAGTGGGTTAACATAACATTTCCATTCAGAACACAGCACTTTAATGAGAAACCCAAGTGATGTTCAGAGATGCAATTTCAAGTGTTTATGTCCTCTGACCCCATAACCCAGCATTCAGTTAGTCAGGTAGACAAAGGGTTCAGATAATGACTTGTCTGAGTAACACTGTAGTCAAACCCTTATGTACTTGCCTCAGAATGTATGCATGAGTGTTGAAAGCAGTTGGAAATAAACGTTCAAGTATCTACTGTAATTTAACACTTGATAAAGCAGTCAATCAGTACCTTCAAATAAAGATGTATTACTAGATTCACTTTGACAAAATGCATTCTCATACTGTGTTGATGCAATTTACATTGATATTTACTCCTCTGCTGCACCCAGAATGGGCATCCCTCTCTTTACTGCGTAACAAACCTGTATTTCCAAACTGCACTTGCATCCAGCTACTGTAAAGTATGCTCTATGTTATATAAACAGGGTTGGTATATGAGACAGGTGGGGTGAGATACTGGAGCTCTGCAGGGTTGGTATATGAGACAGGTGGGGTGAGTTACTGGAGCTCTGCAGGGTTGGTATATGAGACAGGTGGGGTGAGTTACTGGAGCTCTGCAGGGTTGGTATATGAAACAGGTGGGGTGAGTTACTGGAGTTCTGCAGGGTTGGTATATGAGACAGGTGGGGTGAGTTACTGGAGCTCTGCAGGGTTGGTATATGAGACAGGTGGGGTGAGTTACTGGAGTTCTGCAGGGTTGGTATATGAGACAGGTGGGGTGAGTTACTGGAGCTCTGCAGGGTTGGTATATGAAACAGGTGGGATGAGTTACTGGAGCTCTGCAGGGTTGGTATATGAGGCAGGTGGACACCCAGGTCTTAACTGGATTCTGTGGGACACAGTGCTGCTGCTGCTGCTGCAGGAGACTTTCAGAACTGAGGACATACATCTTAATAGACTTCCATTCACTTATCACTGGCACTGCATGCCCTTGCCAATATTTCAGGACAGGAACACCAGCAAAGCACACTGTGCAACCCAATTAACATGGGGGCTTATTAAAAGCTGATTCTGAATGCCAGAAAACAGAACTCTAGTAAGACAAATGCCATATGCTAAAATAGATTGAATTACTGCAAGTGCGTTTCATCATGCTTCTGACATTAGGAATTACAAGTCATTTAAAGTATAACAGCTTAATGATTCATTTTTGAAAAGTGATATTCAGAGTTGCTAAAAATGGAATTGCATTGATTAAAAGCAACGCTGGGAAATGAAGAGTGGTTTCCACTGTTGTGTGTTTCCAAGAGCAGTAACCTGCTGGAGTATGTGTGACTCCTCAGACGACCCTGTTTCTCAATACTGTACTGATAAATAAAACACCAGCCTTGTGTCAAACTTCATTGCACATCACCCGCTAAATCCTAAGCTGTTAACACAGCACAGTAAGCCACTTGTATCTGGATAGCATTGTGATGCGAGGCCCCTCCTTCCACAAAATCTTCACAATGCCACTGAAATGAATCCTGTGTAACAACAACCAAGCCTTTTAAAAACCAAGCCTTTTAAAAACCAAGCCTTTTAAAAACCAAGCCTTTAAAAACCAAGCCTTTAAAAACCAAGCCTTTAAAAACCAAGCCTTTAAAAACCAAGTCTTAAAAACCAAGCCTTTAAAAACCAAGCCTTTAAAAACCAAGCCTTTAAAAACCAAGCCTTAAAAACCAAGTCTTAAAAACCAAGCCTTTAAAAACCAAGCCTTTAAAAACCAAGCCTTTAAAAACCAAGCCTTAAAAACCAAGTCTTAAAAACCAAGCCTTTAAAAACCAAGCCTTTAAAAACCAAGCCTTTAAAAACCAAGCCTTAAAAACCAAGTCTTAAAAACCAAGCCTTTAAAAACCAAGCCTTTAAAAACCAAGCCTTTAAAAACCAAGCCTTTAAAAACCAAGCCTTTAAAACCAAGCCTTTAAAAACCAAGCCTTTAAAAACCAAGCCTTTAAAAACCAAGCCTTTAAAAACCAAGCCTTTAAAAACCAAGCCTTTAAAAACCAAGCCTTTAAAAACCAAGCCTTTAAAAACCAAGCCTTTAAAAACCAAGCCTTTAAAAACCAAGCCTTAAAAACCAAGCCTTTAAAAACCAAGTCTTAAAAACCAAGCCTTTAAAAACCAAGCCTTTAAAAACCAAGCCTTTAAAACCAAGCCTTTAAAAACCAAGCCTTTAAAACCAAGCCTTTAAAAACAAGTCTTTAAAACCAAGCCTTTAAAACCAAGCCTTAAAAACCAAGTCTTAAAAACCAAGTCTTAAAAACCAAGTCCTAAAAACCAAGCCTTTAAAAACCAAGCCTTAAAAACCAAGCCTTAAAAACCAAGTCTTAAAAACCAAGCCTTTAAAAACCAAGCCTTAAAAAACCAAGTCTTAAAAAACCAAGGCGAGCTTGGCTCATTAAGGACTGTGTTTCTCTCTATGAGGATCTCAGTGTATGACTGAAATACACACACATGTAGCTTTCACAGGTACAAACATGTACACATGCAGCAGTGCAGTGATTAGGCTGCCTGTTACACAAGAAGCTGCTTTCGGATATTAAACACAAGAGTTGATTCAGCTGATTAACCCTGTGCTGGGCTGCACCCTTCCTGTTCTCTCATCATACAGACACTCAACTCACACTGACACACGCACACACACAGACACACACACGCACACACACTCACACTGACACACACACACAATCATTCACACAGACACGCATACACACAGACACGCACACACACAGTCACTTACACTCACACAGACACGCACACTGACTCACACTCACACACACACGCACACACTCACACTGACACACGCACACAATCATTCACACAGACACGCACACACACAGTCACTCACACTCACACAGACTCACACACTGACTCACACTCACACACACACGCACTCACACAGTCAATCACACTCACACTCACACTCACACACACAGTCAATCGCCCTCACACTCACACTCAGTCTGCTAGGGCAGCGTGTTACAGGGGACAGGCTGGGGATTGCACTCTGGAGTACCTGATGGACATTCCTATTCTCAGAGGTTCATTTGAGGCCACAGAGATGCTTCTGAATCACCAGGATGTTGTGTTTGAAACAGAAAGTGATGCAAAGTGAATCTGAACAAGAAGCCTGCATAAAAAGAAATCTTATTTCATGTATTAACTCAGTTGTTCTCCTACGCCAGCTAGAGACTGGAAGCTTGCGCAGATGCAGAATCCTGTCCCGTTACCGCTCGGTCGCCCGTCTCTTAGAGACGCTTTGAAGGAACACAGTATAGAGGGTGCTTCTGTTCAGCGCAGTGCAGTGAAACGATCACATTCACTAGTAGTATGTGTTCCTGTATCCTAGATGTTATAAGGTTTATAGAAATGCTTTATATTTATAGACTGCTTCTGCTTCTGCTTTCAGTAATTGTGTTCACCTTTTTTTTACTTGGCATTCAGTAAGTAAATGACAATTTGTTTTGTGTTTTGTGTTTTTTTTGTTTTTTGGTGTTAAATATTTCACTCTTCTTAAGTTATGCAGACCTTCCCGTAGGGAGCAGTTCTGCTGGTGAATGTGGGTGTTCGGAGAGTCTGTTCAGATCTTGTTTGAATGTGTGTGTGCTGAGAGTCTGTTCAGATCCTGCTTGAATGTGGGTGTGTTCAGATCCTGCTTGAATGTAGGTGTGCTGAGAGTCTGTTCAGATCCTGTTTGAATGTGGGGGTGTTCAGATCTTGTTTGAATGTGGGTGTGTTCAGATCCTGCTTGAATGTAGGTGTGCTGAGAGTCTGTTCAGATCCTGTTTGAATGTGGGGGTGTTCAGATCTTGTTTGAATGTGGGTGTGTTCAGATCCTGCTTGAATGTAGGTGTGCTGAGAGTCTGTTCAGATCCTTTTTGAATGTGGGTGTGCTGAGAGTCTGTTCAGATCCTGTTTGAATGTGGGTGTGCTGAGAGTCTGTTCAGATCCTGTTTGAATGTGGGTGTGCTGAGAGTCTATTCAGATCCTGTTTGAATGTGGGTGTGCTGAGAGTCTGTTCAGATCCTGTTTGAATGTGGGTGTGTTCAGATCCTGTTTGAATGTGGGTGTGCTGAGAGTCTGTTCAGATCCTGTTTGAATGTGGGGGTGTTCAGATCTTGTTTGAATGTGGGTGTGCTGAGAGTCTGTTCAGATCCTGTTTGAATGTGGGTGTGCTGAGAGTCTGTTCAGATCCTTTTTGAATGTGGGTGTGCTGAGAGTCTGTTCAGATCCTGTTTGAATGTGGGTGTGCTGAGAGTCTGTTTAGATCCTGTTTGAATGTGGGTGTGCTGAGAGTCTGTTCAGATCCTGTTTGAATGTGGGTGTGCTGAGAGTCTGTTCAGATCCTGTTTGAATGTGGGTATGTTCAGATCCTGTTTGAATGTGGGTGTGCTGAGAGTCTGTTCAGATCCTGTTTGAATGTGGGGGTGTTCAGATCTTGTTTGAATGTGGGTGTGCTGAGAGTCTGTTCAGATCCTGTTTGAATGTGGGTGTGCTGAGAGTCTGTTCAGATCCTGTTTGAATGTGGGTGTGCTGAGAGTCTGTTCAGATCCTGTTTGAATGTGGGTGTGCTGAGAGTCTGTTCAGATCCTGTTTGAATGTGGGTGTGCTGAGAGTCTGTTCAGATCCTGTTTGAATGTGGGTGTGCTGAGAGTCTGTTCAGATCCTGTTTGAATGTGGGTATGTTCAGATCCTGTTTGAATGTGGGTGTGCTGAGAGTCTGTTCAGATCCTGTTTGAATGTGGGTGTGTTCAGATCCTGTTTGAATGTGGGTGTGCTGAGAGTCTGTTCAGATCCTGTTTGAATGTGGGGGTGTTCAGATCTTGTTTGAATGTGGGTGTGCTGAGAGTCTGTTCAGATCCTGTTTGAATGTGGGTGTGCTGAGAGTCTGTTCAGATCCTGTTTGAATGTGGGTGTGCTGAGAGTCTGTTCAGATCCTGTTTGAATGTGGGTGTGCTGAGAGTCTGTTTAGATCCTGTTTGAATGTGGGTGTGCTGAGAGTCTGTTCAGATCCTGTTTGAATGTGGGGGTGTTCAGATCTTGTTTGAATGTGGGTGTGCTGAGAGTCTGTTCAGATCCTGTTTGAATGTGGGTGTGCTGAGAGTCTGTTCAGATCCTGTTTGAATGTGGGTGTGCTGAGAGTCTGTTCAGATCCTGTTTGAATGTGGGTGTGCTGAGAGTCTGTTCAGATCCTGTTTGAATGTGGGTGTGCTGAGAGTCTGTTCAGATCCTGTTTGAATGTGGGTGTGTTCAGATCCTGTTTGAATGTGGGTGTGCTGAGAGTCTGTTCAGATCCTGTTTGAATGTGGGGGTGTTCAGATCTTGTTTGAATGTGGGTGTGCTGAGAGTCTGTTCAGATCCTGTTTGAATGTGGGTGTGCTGAGAGTCTGTTCAGATCCTGTTTGAATGTGGGTGTGCTGAGAGTCTGTTCAGATCCTGTTTGAATGTGGGTGTGCTGAGAGTCTGTTCAGATCCTGTTTGAATGTGGGTGTGCTGAGAGTCTGTTCAGATCCTGTTTGAATGTGGGTGTGCTGAGAGTCTGTTCAGATCCTGTTTGAATGTGGGTGTGCTGAGAGTCTGTTCAGATCCTGTTTGAATGTGGGTGTGCTGAGAGTCTGTTCAGATCCTGTTTGAATGTGGGTGTGCTGAGAGTCTGTTCAGATCCTGTTTGAATGTGGGTGTGCTGAGAGTCTGTTCAGATCCTGTTTGAATGTGGGTGTGCTGAGAGTCTGTTCAGATCCTGTTTGAATGTGGGTGTGCTGAGAGTCTGTTTAGATCCTGTTTGAATGTGGGTGTGCTGAGAGTCTGTTCAGATCCTGTTTGAATGTGGGGGTGTTCAGATCTTGTTTGAATGTGGGTGTGCTGAGAGTCTGTTCAGATCCTTTTTGAATGTGGGTGTGCTGAGAGTCTGTTCAGATCCTGTTTGAATGTGGGTGTGCTGAGAGTCTGTTCAGATCCTGTTTGAATGTGGGTGTGCTGAGAGTCTGTTCAGATCCTGTTTGAATGTGGGTGTGCTGAGAGTCTGTTTAGATCCTGTTTGAATGTGGGTGTGCTGAGAGTCTGTTCAGATCCTGTTTGAATGTGGGGTTGTTCAGATCTTGTTTGAATGTGGGTGTGCTGATAGGTACACTTCTGTAATACAATACTGCCCTCTTGAGGAAACCAAATGAAAGTTTATTTCACAATAAAATGAGCCTACTGGATAATTACTTTTATTATATACAAAGTGGTATTTTATAAACAGTGTTTTTAATATTTAAATGCACATTGACATTTTTTAATCTGAACATTTAAAATGAAACACACTCTTTTTAACATTTTATTTTTTAATTTCTGATAAATATTTCATCTTTTTACTTTCCAGGATTATTCAGATTTTGTGCTGCTGACTGGAGGGTCACTGGCAGCGCATTGCATTGCTTGTGGTGAATCATAGAGGCCAATTCCTCCAGCAAACTGCACTAGCATACCGCTGTGTGAAATGGCAGAGTTTCTCATATCAGCCTACGACTCTTTGAAGGCTGAAAGTAACATTGTAACATTTCATAGTTTCATTACTTCTTTTTAGAAAGAAAATGGTACAATGTATTTCAGAAGCTTCACGGCTGCAAACTATTTACAGGAAATCTTAATGAAGTCAATTTAAGAAACAAACTGAAGTAGACAGACCTTTTGGCCAATGTCTTCATCAGTGCTGTATGCAGATTTTTAAAATTTTTTATATATGCGTTAGGATAAAAATCTCACTACTCTTGTGATAATAATGCAGCAGATGCGTGGATGATTCACTCTTGTGATAATAATGCAGCAGATGCGTGGATGATTCACTCTTGTGATAATAATGCAGCAGATGCGTGGATGATTCACTCTTGTGATAATAATGCAGCAGATGCGTGGATGATTCACTCTTGTGATAATAATGCAGCAGATGCGTGGATGATTCACTCTCGTGATAATAATGCAGCAGATGCGTGGATGATTCACTCTTGTGATAATAATGCAGCAGATGCGTGGATGATTCACTCTTGTGATAATAATGCAGCAGATGCGTGAATGATTCACTCTTGTGATAATAATGCAGCAGATGCGTGGATGATTCACTCTTGTGATAATAATGCAGCAGATGCGTGGATGATTCACTCTTGTGATAATAATGCAGCAGATGCGTGGATGATTCACTCTTGTGATAATAATGCAGCAGATGCGTGGATGATTCACTCTTGTGATAATAATGCAGCAGATGCGTGAATGATTGGCTCTTGTGATAATAATGCAGCAGATGCGTGAATGATTGGCTCTTGTGATAATAATGCAGCAGATGCGTGGATGATTCACTCTTGGGATTGCAGTAACATTCTATTGCTTCCTCTCCAAAAAAGGAAAGTCTGATTGTGGTCGAGACGTTATCAATGTGGGATCTCATGCAAAGAACCACGGGCTCCGTTCTCGTTCTAGTGACCCTTTCTCTTGCAGATTCAATTTCAGTTGGGCTCTTGAGGTTGTCATGTTTGTTTTGTGCTGCATGGTCTTTCATAGCAGGGTTACAGTGATAGATAGAGAGATTAGTAGGGGTCGCAAGTATGAAAGAGAAGATGTCTGAGGTTAATAAAAGAAATCACAGCCATTCTTTTGGTTTGGTGGAGGAAACGGCAGTGTTAACAGCTGTGTGCTGGAGCTCCTGCAGTTCATATGCAGAGGGCTTTACTAGCCAATGGTTAATGCACACTCAAACTGAACGTATGTATGGTAGGATTTCAATGTGAATAAATTCCTCCAAAAACCCAAATTAAATTTGCATTGGTACACAAGCACCTCCCCCACTCCCCACTTACTTCATGACATATTAGAAAGAGACACAAACTACCAGCACTGCCTTGACCCCAAGTTTAATTCAAGTATTACAGTTAATAATAAGGGATATGTTAAGGGAAATAGACACAAAGTAGAGACAAAACCGTGCCTCACTGTAAGGGCATTGATTCAACACAAGTCTATTAAAAGCCATAATATTCTTATATTTTTCTTGTGCACTTAGAAGACCAAACACTAGATGGCAATGAGAGGCTGAAGCTGCAAAGGACTGGACTGTGAATCAAGAGACCAAGAGAGACCATGAAACACACACACACACACACACACACACATAGCACACACTCACACCCACACACACACATACACACACACACACACACACACACACCTCCCCACACACCCACACACACACACACACAGACACTGTCACACACACAGACACTGTCACACACACACACATAGCACACACTCACCCCACACACACACATACACAGCACAACAGCGTACAGTTCAAGTCATTATTTCAGTATGTGTATCAAACCAGAAGAGGAATGTGCTTTCAGGACTGGAGTTGCTACTTCCTGGCTTTGCCATGTCTAAATGTTACAATTATTCATTGCATTTCTGTATTTAGCATCTAGTTCCACAAGATGGCAGTAATACGTAATTTTTGAAAGATTTAAAGACGATTGTTTTTCAAACTCTTTTTAAAGATACAATAAAATGTGATGTTGATAATTAGCGTCTCATCCAATCATGTTGGGAGTAGAGCGCTCTTTATCAGAACCCCCCTCAGGATTCTGGAACCTTGCTTTAAACGGTATAAACTTCAAGCTCTCATCCAATCATGTTGGGTGTAGAGCGCTCTTTATCAGAACCCCCCTCAGGATTGTGGAACATCGCTTTAAACGGTATAAACTTCAAGCTCTCATCCAATCATGTTGGGTGTAGAGCGCTCTTTATCAGAACCCCCCTCAGGATTCTGGAACCTCGCTTTAAACAGTATAAACTTCAAGCTCTCATCCAATCATGTTGGGTGTAGAGCGCTCTTTATCAGAACCCCCCTCAGGATTCTGGAACCTCGCTTTAAATGGTATAAACTTCAAGCTCTCATCCAATCATGTTGGGTGTAGAGCGCTCTTTATCAGAACCCCCCTCAGGATTCTGGAACCTCGCTTTAAACGGTATAAACTTCAAGCTCTCATCCAATCATGTTGGGTGTAGGCGCTCTTTATCAGAACCCCCCTCAGGATTGTGGAACATCGCTTTAAACGGTATAAACTTCAAGCTCTCATCCAATCATGTTGGGTGTAGAGCACTCTTTATCAGAACCCCCCTCAGGATTCTGGAACCTCGCTTTAAACGGTATAAACTTCAAGCTCTCATCCAATCATGTTGGGTGTAGAGCGCTCTTTATCAGAACCCCCCTCAGGATTCTGGAACATCGCTTTAAACGGTATAAACTTCAAGCTCTCATCCAATCATGTTGGGTGTAGAGCGCTCTTTATCAGAACCCCCCTCAGGATTGTGGAACCTCGCTTTAAACAGTATAAACTTCAAGCTCTCATCCAATCATGTTGGGTGTAGAGCGCTCTTTATCAGAACCCCCCTCAGGATTGTGGAGCATCGCTTTAAAGGGTATAAACTTCAAGCTCTCATCCAATCATGTTGGGTGTAGAGCGCTCTTTATCAAAACCCCCCTCAGGATTCTGGAACCTCGCTTTAAACGGTATAAACTTCAAGCTCTCATCCAATCATGTTGGGTGTAGAGCGCTCTTTATCAGAACCCCCCTCAGGATTGTGGAACATCGCTTTAAAGGGTATAAACTTCAAGCTCTCATCCAATCATGTTGGGTGTAGAGCGCTCTTTATCAGAACCCCCCTCAGGATTCTGGAACCTTGCTTTAAACGGTATAAACTTCAAGCTCTCATCCAATCATGTTGGGTGTAGAGCGCTCTTTATCAGAACCCCCCTCAGGATTCTGGAACCTCACCACTCTGTCTGGGTGTCTGTACAGTGAGTGGAAGATGAATGCCAGTCTGTCTGGGTGTCTGTTGTGGTTGAAAGTCTCTACAGGTTAATTACAGACACCGCTCAGTGTGACGCTGAAGTTACAAGTGAATGGACCATTGAGGGAGTGACAAGTTGCGGTTTGCTGGTTTTAAATCTTACACTGGTGTCAAAATCCACCTGGGGCTTCCAAAATCCACCTGGCACCGCCCTCCGAGTGTCTTCAGAGCAAATACAACGAAGAGCAAATCAGATCTTGCCCAGGGCATGCCAGTGTTCACTGGCACCACCCGCCCTAGTGTACTAACTCTCTAGTCTCTATGATCACATTCACCACCCTCCCTAGTGTACTAACTGTCTAGTCTCTATGATCACATTCACCACCCTCCCTAGTGTACTAACTCTCTAGTATCTATGATCACATTCACCACCCTCCCTAGTGTACTAACTGTCTAGTCTCTATGGTCACATTCACCACCCTCCCTAGTGTACTAACTCTCTAGTATCTATGATCACATTCACCACCCTCCCTAGTGTACTAACTGTCTAGTCTCTATGATCACATTCACCACCCTCCCTAGTGTACTAACTGTCTAGTCTCTATGGTCACATTCACCACCCTCCCTAGTGTACTAACTGTCTAGTCTCTATGGTCACATTCACCACCCTCCCTTGTGTACTAACTCTCTAGTCTCTATGGTCACATTCACCACCCTCCCTAGTGTACTAACTGTCTAGTCTCTATGATCACATTCACCACCCTCCCTAGTGTACTAACTCTCTAGTCTCTATGATCACATTTACCACCCTCCCTAGTGTACTAACTCTCTAGTATCTATGATCACATTCACCACCCTCCCTAGTGTACTAACTCTCTAGTCTCTATGGTCACATTCACCACCCTCCCTAGTGTACTAACTCTCTAGTATCTATGGTCACATTCACCACCCTCCCTAGTGTACTAACTCTCTAGTCTCTATGGTCACATTCACCATTGACCTGCTGTGTTCCTTCTCGGCTTGCCTGCTAGGTAACATTCATCACATTTGCAATGCTGAGCAGCCCATTGCTGGAGTTCAGACAGATGGCAGTGTAAATTGTGCTCTTAAATAATTAACATGAAACTGACCTAATCTATTCATAAAAGATGCTTAAAATGAGTAAAAACTTCAAATTGAGTAAAGCTAAGAAACCCGGTAGGGAAGGAGTCTGCTTCACTTCCCATGCTGGACTTGTGTGCTGAGTGTTGTTTTATTTGACTGTAGATGTTGTCAGCAGCAGAAAGTTCTTTAGCACTTTATGAAAGAAAAGCTTGAATATTCATTTGTGCTTAATACTTACCCTTAACAAGATATCCCACAGTTATCCTTTTATCAAGTGAACATAAGAAATGAGTTCAATGAAATCCTTTAAGTTGTGCACATCTATTCTAATACTTGGTAATGGAGCTCACAACTGCAATTACTGTATTGCCGTGGAAGATGAGAGGAAGCATTACGTTTAGTGATGTGTGACTCGCTTGATAGAGCAGAGATTTGCTTTAATCCATGCATGCTGCTGGAGGGGGTGAATAGGGCTCTATTTAAATCACAGTAAATTTACCTATTTTTCACGGGTAGGTTGTGGAATAAAATTAGGATTTCGCGGACCTGTTTAAACATTAAATAAACCTAAGTAGACAGTATTTCAGAGCACTCTAAAGCCTCCATACTAAAACCGAGTGCTGTCATTTGTTAAAGGCAAGCATACAGCATCCCCCTGCAGTTGACTTGCCCATACATTGAGACTGCACGTCTGCATCCACTGAATTGGTTGGAAGTGTAAGGCAAAGCTTTGCAAGTTATACAGATGTGGAAATCGATTAGAAACAGCCCCAAAACTTGGTTACCCTCAAGGGCACATGGCATTCTTTAATAAAGTCCATATATGCAGCACTTTCGTTGTCAAGTTATTTGTCCCATCCAATAATTTATTGTATTGGTACCAAGTCCAAACAAAGAAAATGTGCCTATGCGGGTCTAAAATTCCAACTGCGTTTGAAAAGTAAGCAGCAGGTTGAAGCGAGGTGGCTGTGCTGGATCGTACCTGTAGTGCTGATTTAACTTGGGTACAAACAGGAATACTATTTGTCTGCACTGACTTTCCAGTTTGTTTTCTGAAAGCTGTTTATTTTATGTTCTGTTCAGCAGCCTCTGTAGTAGCCTTTCATTGAATCTTAATAACGATCGATCGTATTCTCTCCAAAGACACATTACAAGACGTGCAAAACAATTGACCTCTACATCTGCATGGACAGTTTCTTTGGGAAATATCTTGACATGATCATCACCGAAATATACTTTGCTTTTTTTGCTTTGCCGTCCACTTCTGGCATTTTACCTCCAATGCTGAAAATTAGATTTTAGCAACCTAAATCAAAGCAATGCAACACTGACTTTGTCCCACCCCCTACTGTACAGTACAGGTCACAGAAAAGCCAGTGTAGACACACTGATAGGCTGATTAAAACATTGTTGTCATTTGAACAGTAAACAAGATTTTTTTGTAAATATTATTTGTTTCAGGATTTCCACAAAATCTGCGAAATCACAATTTAGGTAGACCCCTAACTATGAATCCTGCTGATTTTCCATTGGGTTGTAGAGGTATGATGGTATTCATGCTCATGTTGTAGAGGTGTGATGGTATTCATGCTCATGGCAGGTTGTAGAGGTGTGATGGTATTCATGCTCATGTTGTAGAGGTGTGATGATATTTATGCTCATGTTGTAGAGGTGTGATGGTATTCATGCTCATGTTTTAGAGGTGTGATGGTATTCATGCTCATGTTGTAGAGGTGTGATGGTATTCATGCTCATGTTGTAGAGGTGTGATGGTATTCATGCTCATGGCAGGTTGTAGAGGTGTGATGGTATTCATGCTCATGGCAGGTTGTAGAGGTGTGATGGTATTCATGCTCATGGCAGGTTGTAGAGGTGTGATGGTATTCATGCTCATGTTGTAGAGGTGTGATGGTATTCATGCTCATGTTGTAGAGGTGTGATGGCATTCATGCTCATGTTGTAGAGGTGTGATGGTATTCATGCTCATGGCAGGTTGTAGAGGTGTGATGGTATTCATGCTCATGGCAGGTTGTAGAGGTGTGATGGTATTCATGCTCATGTTGTAGAGGTGTGATGATATTCATGCTCATGTTATAGAGGTGTGATGGTATTCATGCTCATGGCAGGTTGTAGAGGTGTGATGGTATTCATGCTCATGGCAGGTTGTAGAGGTGTGATGGTATTCATGCTCATGGCAGGTTGTAGAGGTGTGATGGTATTCATGCTCATGGCAGGTTGTAGAGGTGTGATGGTATTCATGCTCATGTTGTAGAGGTGTGATGGTATTCATGCTCATGTTGTAGAGGTGTGATGATATTCATGCTCATGTTGTAGAGGTGTGATGGTATTCATGCTCATGGCAGGTTGTAGAGGTGTGATGGTATTCATGCTCATGGCAGGTTGTAGAGGTGTGATGGTATTCATGCTCATGGCAGGTTGTAGAGGTGTGATGGTATTCATGCTCATGTTGTAGAGGTGTGATGGTATTCATGCTCATGTTGTAGAGGTGTGATGGTATTCATGCTCATGTTGTAGAGGTGTGATGGTATTCATGCTCATGTTGTAGAGGTGTGATGGTATTCATGCTCATGTTGTAGAGGTGTGATGGTATTCATGCTCATGGCAGGTTGTAGAGGTGTGATGGTATTCATGCTCATGGCAGGTTGTAGAGGTGTGATGGTATTCATGCTCATGGCAGGTTGTAGAGGTGTGATGGTATTCATGCTCATGTTGTAGAGGTGTGATGGTATTCATGCTCATGTTGTAGAGGTGTGATGGTATTCATGCTCATGTTGTAGAGGTGTGATGGTATTCATGCTCATGTTGTAGAGGTGTGATGGTATTCATGCTCATGTTGTAGAGGTGTGATGGTATTCATGCTCATGTTGTAGAGGTGTGATGGTAGTCATGCTCATGGCAGGTTGTAGAGGTGTGATGGTATTCATGCTCATGGCAGGTTGTAGAGGTGTGATGGTATTCATGCTCATGTTGTAGAGGTGTGATGATATTCATGCTCATGTTGTAGAGGTGTGATGGTATTCATGCTCATGTTGTAGAGGTGTGATGGCATTCATGCTCATGGCAGGTTGTAGAGGTGTGATGGTATTCATGCTCATGGCAGGTTGTGGAGGTGTGATGGTATTCATGCTCATGTTGTAGAGGTGTGATGGTATTCATGCTCATGTTGTAGAGGTGTGATGGTATTCATTCTCATGGCAGGTTGGAGAGGTGTGATGGTGCCACTAGAAGATTGTGTCACTAACTCACCCATGCTGGGCTGGAGCCTGGACTGTACACTGCACACCGCTTGACCAGCACTGGTTATAATGAAGATGCAGTGAAGAGGTCAGCCATCAGAGCATTGACTTAAAACAGGGCACACCAGGTCTCCTGCATTTTAACTGGAAGCCAATGATTGATCATTGATTTCTTCTGGGAAATGTAATGATCTCTTGCAACCCTTAATCCATGTTCAATGGGAATGATATCTCATGATATCTATTCAGTACGTTTCCTGCATTTACTGTAAAATGTATGCACTGTATTCAGGTTTAAAAACGTGTTTCTATCTCCTTTTGCATCAATACATTTGTATGACATTAAGGATGAGTTTTACTGAATCCAGCAGCCAGGATACATAACAATCCAACAGCCAGGAAACATCACAATCCAGCAGCCAGGAAACATCACAATCCAGCAGCCAGGAAACATCACAATCCAGCAGCCAGGAAACATCACAATCCAGCAGCCAGGAAACATCACAATCCAGCAGCCAGGAAACATCACAATCCAGCAGCCAGGAAACATCACAATCCAGCAGCCAGGAAACATCACAATCCAGCAGCCAGGAAACATCACAATCCATGCACTTGTTGTGCTGCTCAATCAATACTACTCTACTGTCTGAAGTGTGTTCTAATGCTGCCTCTAGTCTTTTCACTGTGCAATACACTGAGGTGAATGCAGTTCTTACAGGGCTCTCCTCACAGCAGTAACCTCACTGGAAATACTCAGCCTCCTCTTAACATGTTGCAAGCTTTTATATATTTATGTATTTCTTTATATATTGTGTGAATTGTGTACATTGGTTGTGATTGGCTGAACAAAACCCATGGAGCCTGTGGTTGCCGGGGCGACCATAATCACCTCTAATTAACAGCATCTAGCAAACCAGGCGAGTTGCGAGCTGTGCGCTAGAGAGAGAGAGAGAGAGAGAGAGAGAGAGAGAGAGGGATAGGGAGAGCAGAGAGATAAAACAGAATAAAGAAAATCAGGAAAAGCTTGCTTTTCTACTCCCCTTGACAGGCTGTGCTGGGTGCTGTGGCTCTGCTGTGCCAATAGCAGGAAAGGAAAGCCCCTGGGATTGTGTCTCGAGCTGCAGGATACATCTTCCCCGTGGAGGAGACAGCGCTGGACACAAGACCTCCAGCAAACCCCTCGGCTCTTTATAATGCTGCTGAATTTCTCAAGAGCAGCCCGCGTTCTGGTGCTTTTGCTGAAGTTTGCTTTTTATCTTCATAAGAAACATGAAAAGCCATCTTTTTGAGGGGCCGTGGGTTCAGTTTTAAGAGAAGAGTTGTTTTATAGAACCGAAGAAAACAAACCACGACACAACAACAAACAGAGACAGGACAAGTCCATTTCTGTTCAGTTTCAATATACTTTTAGCAGCTTTATAAAATGTAATTCGCCTCATGCGGCCATTTCTGTGGATGCCATTGAGAAACTGTGTGTGATCTTCGTTTCCACACCTTTACACCAGAAACCTTCAACAGATAGACAAGCGCCTGTTGCAGAGGGCTGGACTGTTTACACGGACAGCATTTCAAAATCCTATTCAATGTGTAAACCATTACTTCACTTGTCTTGAGGGGATTGCACTACCAGCCTTTTCAAGAGAAACTGACACACGCTCGCTGTACTTTGGCTGCCCTCTCCCCAACAAATAGGAGTTCTACTGCATGTCTGTTTAGTTTAACCTTCAGATTCTATCATTTGAAGGCAGCTTTAACTCTCCCCTCTCCTCGTTGGTGACTGAAGAAAAGAGATGCAGTAATAATCTACAGGAGGACACTGACTCTGTAGTGCAGCAGGACCCTGCTATAATCTACAGGAGGACTCTGACTCTGTAGCGCAGCACCCTGCTATAATCTACAGGAGGACACTGACTCTGTAGTGCAGCAGGACCCTGCTATAATCTACAGGAGGACTCTGACTATGTAGCGCAGCACCCTGCTATAATCTACAGGAGGACACTGACTCTGTAGTGCAGCAGTACCCTGCTATAATCTACAGGAGGACTGTGACTCTGTAGTGCAGCTCCCTGCTATAATCTACAGGAGGACTCTGACTCTGTAGCGCAGCACCCTGCTATAATCTACAGGAGGACTCTGACTCTGTAGCGCAGCAGCATCCTGCTATAATCTACAGGAGGACTCTGACTCTGTAGCGCAGCTCCCTGCTATAATCTACAGGAGGACTCTGACTCTGTAGTGCAGCAGCACCCTGCTATATTCTACAGGAGGACTCTGAGCTGACAGAAGGCAGTTGTATTTGTGCCGGGGGGTGGACGGAGGTCTCTTATCACAGCCTGCAGGATGAGTCGGTGCAGACGAAGGTGCCGGAGACAGCTGCTCCAAGTGGCGCGGTACTTTTACCAGTTTGTCACAGGAACACTTTCTCAAGGTAGGAAGAATCTGTGTGCTTTCCTTCTCTTTTAAATTCTTTAATCAGTGTTTGAATGTAGTTGTAATTTGGTGGCTCTGTGCCGTTAGTAATGTGCTTTGATAATATCATAGTGGCTCTCTTTCAAATGAACAGCACGTCTGACTGGGGAGGGGGGGATTTTTTGTTGACTTGTGAGTGTCTTTGTTTGTTTCACTCCACAAGTGAAGACCTTGGATGCTGCAGAGCGATAGGAAAACATTCAAAGACAAACAAGCCGGGACTTTATTTCAGGACTCGTCTCTGGTCCTTTTCTAATGATTAGAATTGGGAATGTTAGTCTGTATGTAGCAGCACCAGGTTCAATGGTTTTTTTTATTGCTGTATGTAGCAGCACTGGGTTCAATGGTTTTTTTTATTGCTGTATGTAGCAGCACTGGGTTCAATGGTTTTTTATTGCTGTATGTAGCAGCACTGGGTTCAATGGTTTTTTTATTGCTGTATGTAGCAGCACTGGGTTCAATGGTTTTTTATTGCTGTATGTAGCAGCACTGGGTTCAATGGTTTTTATTGCTGTATGTAGCAGCATCTAGGTTCAATGTTTTTTATTGCTGTATGTAGCAGCACTGGGTTCAATGGTTTTTATTGCTGTATGTAGCAGCACTGGGTTCAATGGTTTTTATTGCTGTATGTAGCAGCACTGGGTTCAATGTTTTTTATTGCTGTATGTAGCAGCACTGGGTTCAATGGTTTTTATTGCTGTATGTAGCAGCACTGGGTTCAATGGTTTTTATTGCTGTATGTAGCAGCACTGGGTTCAATGGTTTTTATTGCTGTATGTAGCAGCACTGGGTTCAGTGGTTTTTATTGCTGTATGTAGCAGCACTGGGTTCAATGGTTTTTATTGCTGTATGTAGCAGCACTGGGTTCAATGGTTTTTTATTGCTGTATGTAGCAGCACTGGGTTCAATAGTTTTTATTGCTGTATGTAGCAGCGCTGGGTTCAATAGTTTTTTTTTTTATTGCTGTATGTAGCAGCACTGGGTTCAATAGTTTTTTATTGCTGTATGTAGCAGCACTGGGTTCAATGGTTTTTTATTGCTGTATGTAGCAGCACTGGGTTCAATAGTTTTTATTGCTGTATGTAGCAGCGCTGGGTTCAATAGTTTTTTTTTTTATTGCTGTATGTAGCAGCACTGGGTTCAATAGTTTTTTATTGCTGTATGTAGCAGCACTGGGTTCAATAGTTTTTTATTGCTGTATGTAGCAGCACTGGGTTCAATAGTTTTTATTGCTGTATGTAGCAGCACTGGGTTCAATGGTTTTTTATTGCTGTATGTAGCAGCACTGGGTTCAATGTTTTTATTGCTGTATGTAGCAGCACTGGGTTCAATGGTTTTTATTGCTGTATGTAGCAGCACTGGGTTCAATGGTTTTTATTGCTGTATGTAGCAGCACTGGGTTCAATGGTTTTTATTGCTGTATGTAGCAGCACTGGGTTCAGTGGTTTTTTTATTGCTGTATGTAGCAGCACTGGGTTCAATGGTTTTTTATTGCTGTATGTAGCAGCACTGGGTTCAATGGTTTTTTATTGCTGTATGTAGCAGCACTGGGTTCAATAGTTTTATTGCTGTATGTAGCAGCACTGGGTTCAATAGTTTTTTTATTGCTGTATGTAGCAGCACTGGGTTCAATAGTTTTTATTGCTGTATGTAGCAGCACTGGGTTCAATGGTTTTTTATTGCTGTATGTAGCAGCACTGGGTTCAATAGTTTTTATTGCTGTATGTAGCAGCACTGGGTTCAATAGTTTTTTTTTTTATTGCTGTATGTAGCAGCACTGGGTTCAATGGTTTTTTATTGCTGTATGTAGCAGCACTGGGTTCAATAGTTTTTTTTTTATTGCTGTATGTAGCAGCACTGGGTTCAATAGTTTTTTATTGCTGTATGTAGCAGCACTGGGTTCAATAGTTTTTTATTGCTGTATGTAGCAGCACTGGGTTCAATGGTTTTTTATTGCTGTATGTAGCAGCACTGGGTTCAATGGTTTTTATTGCTGTATGTAGCAGCACTGGGTTCAATGGTTTTTTTATTGCTGTATGTAGCAGCACTGGGTTCAATAGTTTTTATTGCTGTATGTAGCAGCGCTGGGTTCAATAGTTTTTTTTTTTTATTGCTGTATGTAGCAGCACTGGGTTCAATAGTTTTTTTATTGCTGTATGTAGCAGCACTGGGTTCAATAGTTTTTATTGCTGTATGTAGCAGCACTGGGTTCAATAGTTTTTTATTGCTGTATGTAGCAGCACTGGGTTCAATAGTTTTTATTGCTGTATGTAGCAGCACTGGGTTCAATGGTTTTTATTGCTGTATGTAGCAGCACTGGGTTCAATGTTTTTTATTGCTGTATGTAGCAGCACTGGGTTCAATGGTTTTTATTGCTGTATGTAGCAGCACTGGGTTCAATGGTTTTTTATTGCTGTATGTAGCAGCACTGGGTTCAATGGTTTTTTATTGCTGTATGTAGCAGCACTGGGTTCAATGGTTTTTTATTGCTGTATGTAGCAGCACTGGGTTCAATGGTTTTTTATTGCTGTATGTAGCAGCACTGGGTTCAATGGTTTTTTTATTGCTGTATGTAGCAGCACTGGGTTCAATGGTTTTTATTGCTGTATGTAGCAGCACTGGGTTCAATGGTTTTTATTGCTGTATGTAGCAGCACTGGGTTCAATAGTTTTTTTATTGCTGTATGTAGCAGCACTGGGTTCAATAGTTTTTTTTTTATTGCTGTATGTAGCAGCACTGGGTTCAATAGTTTTTTATTGCTGTATGTAGCAGCACTGGGTTCAATAGTTTTTATTGCTGTATGTAGCAGCACTGGGTTCAATAGTTTTTATTGCTGTATGTAGCAGCACTGGGTTCAATGGTTTTTTATTGCTGTATGTAGCAGCACTGGGTTCAATGGTTTTTTTTATTGCTGTATGTAGCAGCACTGGGTTCAATGGTTTTTTTTATTGCTGTATGTAGCAGCACTGGGTTCAATGGTTTTTTTATTGCTGTATGTAGCAGCACTGGGTTCAATGGTTTTTTATTGCTGTATGTAGCAGCACTGGGTTCAATGGTTTTTTTATTGCTGTATGTAGCAGCACTGGGTTCAATGGTTTTTTTATTGCTGTATGTAGCAGCACTGGGTTCAATGGTTTTTTATTGCTGTATGTAGCAGCACTGGGTTCAATGGTTTTTATTGCTGTATGTAGCAGCACTGGGTTCAACGGGAGGGTCTTCCCAGATGTCACTTTAGGGATTGTCACAGCTGTTTCTGTAACTGCTGGGTCAGGAGCAGGACTATGAAGCTAATCTCAATAATGTGGTACTATTGTCTTTGTACGAGTCACCGTGGTTCAGGGTTCCTGTCCTGGTGGTGTTGGGGGCCCTGGCAGTCCAGGGTAGTCTCGTTCTTAATGCTGTATAAAAGGTGTATGATCGGAGGGGGGCGGGTTTGGGGTCTTTACCTATATGTGATGCGCTGGAGTATGCTTTTTAATAGGAACCCCGAGGTGAACCACTTGCATTGAAACGTGGAGCAGCTTTCCCATTGGATGCTTGATAATCCCAAAGATCAGATTGACTTGGGGGGATGGGAGCCATAGCTGGACTTGCGATGCATTTGGGGCTGTCCTGTATTCCTGTATACCGGTGCATGGTAGCAAAGAATACTCTTTCTTCTCTGTTTCCTGGGACCCAGCAGCAATCTCTCATGCAGTTTTATGAGATTTTGATTTCTGGGGGCAATAGAAAAATAAAATGAGGTCACTGCTGATGTCAGGGCTAGTTCTATTTGACGCTTGATTTGCATTTGAAAGTATATTAGCCCACAGGATGTATAGCGCACAGGTTTGCTGCACAGGGATCTCTTTTGTTAATAAGCAGCTGCTTCGCTTGAAGAGGTACAGTCTTGCAAAACATTCCTTCTTTGTTTGTTTGTTTGTTTGTTTTTGTAAGAAATGACATCCGTTAAGAGCTGTTGCTTTTGTGGAAGGGCCGAGGATCTGTTTGTGCACACATGAAAGCACTCTGTATATTCTGAACAGTAAGCAGAACTGATACTGTCAGCGGCCCTGTGGTTAGAGCTGTGGGACTGGGAGGTGGTGAGATCCTGTGGTTAGAGCTGTGGGACTGGGAAGTGGTGTGACCCTGTGGGACTGGGAGGTGGTGTGACCCTGTGGTTAGAGCTGTGGGACTGGGAGGTGGTGTGATCCTGTGGTTAGAGCTGTGGGACTGGGAGGTGGTGTGATCCTGTGGTTAGAGCTGTGGGACTGGGAGGTGGTGTGATCCTGTGGTTAGAGCTGTGGGACTGGGAGGTGGTGTGATCCTCTGGGACTGGGAGGTGGTGTGACCCTGTGGTTAGAGCTGTGGGACTGGGAGGTGGTGTGATCCTGTGGTTAGAGCTGTGGGACTGGGAGGTGGTGTGATCCTGTGGTTAGAGCTGTGGGACTGGGAGGTGGTGTGATCCTCTGGGACTGGGAGGTGGTGTGATCCTGTGGTTAGAGCTGTGGGACTGAGAGGTGGTGTGACCCTGTGGTTAGAGCTGTGGGACTGGGAGGTGGTGTGATCCTCTGGGACTGGGAGGTGGTGTGATCCTGTGGTTAGAGCTGTAGGACTGGGAGGTGGTGTGACCCTGTTTGAGCTGTGGGACTGGGAGGTGGTGTGATCCTGTGGTTAGAGCTGTGGGACTGGGAGGTGGTGTGATCCTGT